>JAVJAQ010001965.1:0-128112 GCA_032362365.1 Zygogramma bicolorata
AGTTAACATAAATAGGTATTTTGAAATAACGGCATGGCTAGATCAAAGAAAAGATGTCTCTCAGATAGATCGTTTAAAATTTGTATGCAAAGTCATGTATCTCGATGCTAGGAATTACGATCAGTGATAATTTCTCATGGAAAAACCATGTGAGATCGATCGTTAAAGGTGCTTCCCAGAATCTTTGATTTCTCTTTCGTGCAAAAAAATACTTCACTTCTCGTCAGCTTCTAATGATCTACAAGGGTCAGATACGACCTGTCTTGGAATATGGTTCTCATGTGTGGAGTTTGGCACCAAAACATTCATTGAGGCTTCTCGTTTCTATTCAGAGAAAGGCAATCAGTCTTGATGGAGATTCTTCGCTCACAGACTCGCTCACTTCATTGAAACATCCTTCAAGGGTCGGAGACTTGTCTCTCTTCTATAGATATTTCCACGGTCGGTGCTCTTTTAAATTGTTATCAATTGTTCCACCCTTGGCAATATCTACAGGGATGACTCGACGAGTACAGGATACCCACCTGTTGTGAATTTGGAGACCTGTCGAACCTCTCTTGCTCAGAATCTTTTTTCAATAGAACAGCTGAGGTTTTGAACTCCTTCAAACTTCAAAAATTCAAGGTGAATGTTAATTGGTATCTTCTGTCTTTTGATTCACGCAGTGTTCTCTGAACATTACAGGGCTTTCCTTTCGTGTGAATCTGCATATGAAAAAAAACACGGGAATTTATCAAAGTCTTGTGAATATTACACTAAACTTAAGCGTAATCTCATGGTTAGGGCACTTTCAATATCAATAAATGTATATACCAGGCCCGGACTGGCCAGGTCCGCGATCGCGTAAGGCCCATGGTTCGAGGGGGCCCCGAAGTGGCCCTCACATAACGTACAAATAATTATTTCGTCTTTTAGATGCTATTTTGTATTATTGATAATGTTTTTTTCAGATTTTCCAAATTACATTTTCCAAAGGGGAGTGACATGTCGAATCATCCCAGTTAAATAAAGTCGCTTCTATTCTTTTACAACAACATCAAACTGTTATAAATACACAGTATTTTTGAGAAAAAATGTGAGTATTATTTTTCCAATCCCTATTCATTTGTCATCATTTCCATTGCGTACATAATTTTATTTACGGCTTATAAATAATGTAAGTATTAAACGTATTTAAGGTTCCTGCAGTATAATGCCCTCTTGGGAATAATGACCAGGGATTATTATAATAGTCTTTATTCTCTCTTGTAGTCCTATAACAGCATTTCTTGAATCAAATTCTACCATGGAAACGATATAATCAACCTCCAAAGTGTCAGTGTCAAACGCGTAGGTATATAGTGTTTGTTTATTCGTATTGAGATGAATGGAACTGAAAAATCATTCATTTATAATAAATAAATTGGTCGTAAATAATGTAGAGTATACTACTCGCAATAATGACTATTATTATTGATGACTTGTGGTATAATCTACTATTGATATCAACCAGTGGCGGATCCAGGATCAGGTCAAGGGGGGGGTCTATAACTCAAAATTCATATATATATATATATATATATATATATATATATATATATATATATATATATATATATATATACATATATATATATATATATATAAGAGAGAGAGAGAGAGACTTATTTGGGTTGCAGTCTGGGGATGACAATTAGGCTGTTCTCTTTGTTTTTGTCGAGCTTTCGAAAATGTTTATTTTCTTTTTCAAGACGCTACAATATGTAAATGTATAATATGATTTACAATATATATATATATATATATATATATATATATATATATATATATATATATACATACATATATATGTGTGTGTTCGGATAGGTTTCCGCGGTCAGTTGTGTGTTGTTGTTGAGTTCGGGTTGAACCGCGTCTGGAGTTTTGTTCTCGACGTTTCGGCTCCGATTTTGGAGCCATTTTCAAGAGGTGAATGTGACTTCACGCTGAGGTCTCAATCTGCCTACTCCTCAGGTGTTATCACAGGGGGCAAGGGTTTGTGACTTGACGCCGGGGCCTCAATCTGCCTACTCCCCAGGTCTCGTCACGAGTTCTTTCTAAGGTCTCAATCTGCCTATTCCTTAGATCGAACTGAGGTATCGAGGGATGTTGGGTAGGATTTATAGCAGCGGGTGCTACTAAAGGACCGTCGGATGTCTTGGTGGGGACTGGGCATCTGGAAATTAGGGGTTTCCATGCAGTTGGAAGTCTCTGGCCGTCGTCACGTTTATTTAAGCAGGAAGGTCGCTTCTCGATTTCGATGGCGAATTATACGAGCTTGTAGTGTTTTTGCTGTGGCGATGGTCTTAGTGTTCGCAAAGTCTATATTGTGTCCTGTCTCTTGATGATGTTTGGACAGAGCTGAAGATGGGTCTGATTTTCGGACAGCAAGTTGATGTTCGTATACTCTACTTGTCACACGTCTGTTGGTCTGGCCTACATATGTTCTATGGCCATGTTCTGATTGCCAGAAAATTATGAGCTACCGTATAGCAACAACTAGTCAAGATCCAAAAAAAAAAGGTGAAAGAGATTGACATGAGCAAAATTTGAAGGTGTAGCCAGAAGGTAAAGTAGGTTCGAAACTTTACTTTTTTTGAATCGAATCGAGTTGATTTAACCGAATCAACAGCATATTCTACTCATACATAGTATATTCCAATCGTTACCGGCATACACAATACTCATCACAAATGTAAAAAGTCTAATTTTTCGAATACTGCGCCAAAAAACCTCGAAAATTTACTAATGTTCTAATGTAGCCTGCTCTTTAGTTTTCAATGGAATGTAATAATAATTATTGAAGTTTTTCAATTTTAAAGCAAAACAATTTATTCTATTTTATTTTTTCGTCTTGCTCATGTGACATTTTTTCGTTCCCTAACAAAATTTGGAAATTACGAGCCGATACAAATTGAAAAAAAATTATCTCTTATTTTCCCAATGGGGGGGGGGTCCGGACCCGAAAACCCCCCCCGTGGATCCGCCCCTGATCAACCATCAATACTTTGGTGTAAATGAAATACTGCATTCCATTTTGAACTCCGTTGTAAATATTTGCAGTTCTACAGCACGTTCTTCGTAGTGTGGTGGTTTCCTGAATATTCTGTGAATTTTTCCATTTTAATAAATAACAGTCAACAAAGGTCGAAAATCATTTAATTCGTATAAAAAAGACTAATTGAATGTCTTTTTATTTATGACTGCCGAAATGGCGTGAAAACGTTTTCGACAAATGAATATCAGAATTTCCTGGGGGAATACCCTCCGTTTTCCATACTTCCCCGTAGAATGCCCTTTTACAGGTTTTAGTTGGGGCCCCAAATGGCCCCAGTCCAGATTCCTACCGATATAAAATCGTACAGGCCTGCATAATTATACTTTATGGCAGGAAAAAATATGATGATCTTATAGTACCTAATCAAAAGGCGAATAATTTGAGATGATTCGCGACTATGTTTTGAATAGTCAATCAATATAGTTGAGATATCAACAGTTTCGTATTCAAAGCCCAGTCAGTGATAATGACGCTGTTCAAAAACACCGTTTCGAAGCTGAGTGAGTTTTATTTTTTTTCTCACTTCTCTACCGGGCGTGCACCAATTCTAATTTCCAGTAAAGTTTCGATTCATTATGTGTTGTGAGTTAGGTCAAATCGTATTTTCAAGCCGGTTTCCTGGAGTAGTGTTTTTTTTGGAACATCATTAATTTTGTGGAAGTTTTGGGGAAGTAATTTTTGTCTTTTCTTAGCTCCAAGTGAATTCGAAAAGAATACAGAACTTCTATGAGAGAAGTAACATCAAATATTCAGCAAACACTCCTTGTTGATTATGTGCATATCATTCACGAAAATGAAGATAGTCCAGTCTATGACAGTAAAAAAAGTGTAAACTGTGTATCCATCCCACACAGCACCGATTCGTATGAAAATTCGGATATAGGTTCTACTTACCCTCTATTTCGAAATCTACCCTGTGCCGAGGGTTGCTTTTGGGGGGGGGGGTAGAAACCACCCCTATTCGAAAAAAAATATCAAAATTTCAGATTGGAGCATGTAATAAACTGAAATCATATTCATATCAGTAAAATCCAACAATTGATAATTTTTGATATAATTTATGGCTCAGTAATCAGTGTCAGCCCTTAACACTCCCCCCTCATGACAGAATATCATCAGAAAATAATAATTAACATGTTATTTGGCAGTTATTCAACTAATTCAGTATCTATTTGCATTTAATTTGAGATTTAGCTTCTATCTACCATCTACTTCAAAGTTGAGGTTGTGCCTGGGGTTGATTTTTATTCATTAGAGGTGAAAACTACCCCTATCGAAAAAAAATTACAAGATACTTGTTTTGAGCATGCAGTCATCTGTAAATACGTTGAATTAACCTTGAAAGACAGTTTCTGACCTATTAAACAGTTTCGACCCCTAAAAACCACCTTATGATAGTTTTCATATAAGAATTATATCAAAATTGTTATTGTAACCAGGAAACCCAACTGTATGGAAATTCAGATTGATACTACTTTAAAGTTACCTCTGTACTCGGGGTTGCTTTTGATTTTTTAAGGGTAAAAACTACCCCATTAAAAAAAGGTTGAGTCTAGATTTGGATGTGTGATCCGATTGAAATCATCTTCAAATGTATTAGAGTATTTTTCAACAACTTTTATTATTTAAAAAAAATAAATGTAATAATAATTAGTACTCCCATATATATATATATATATATATATATATATATATATATATATATATATATATATATATATTCTACAATATACTAATGTACATACTCTGATTTCTACAAAAATTGCTCTTGGTTTTTTTCCCATAACTCGCTCAGTCTTCAAGCAATCAAATCCACCAAAAAAGTATCTTGTAGCTTTTTTCGAGAGCTATAAGCTCATTCACATGATTTTTTGTTTCAGATTATATTTTTGAAAAGGTTCATGCTGAAAGGGCTCAAAAAAGGTACTTTGCGCGAACCCTCACAATATTTAACTGGCCATATCTTCCTCTATTTTCATCCTGCAGAAAAAAATGAAACACCAACATTTTAAGAGAAGAATAACCTTCAAAATTGTACTCTAGAAAATTTTGCATGTGATCAATACTTTTCGAGTTATTTCGAAGAAATGGTGATTTTTCGCTGAATCACGTATATGATTTTTTCTCTTCAATCACAATTTCTTCCAATACTACGTATTTTCAATTGATGAAAAACTCAGAACTTATTATTAGAACATGAATGAAGTGAATTATGGAGTAACAACGATTTTTTTTAAAGGGGGAAAAGTGAGGATGAGTTATTCACATTTTTTTTCAACGAAAAAATAGGATTCAACACAATTTCCTTCATACCTCGGTCAGTTTTGATGCTAGAAACTTTAATTAATGACAAAAATAAAGGATATTTGAAGGATTTCAAAAAAGGTCCATTGAGTTTTTCCCGAAAAATGCATTGGTTTTTGGTTATTGTGAGTAGAAACTTTCCATTTGGCGTTTGAAAATACCAATCAACTTTCAACAAGCAATTATTCAGTTTGTAGTGGGTTTGCATACATCACAAATGAACGATCGCCTTTGTTTTTTCAAAAGATATAATTTTGCTCTCAGCAGGTTTTTCGATTAGATGAATATTTTTCCAGTTATTCGCGAAAAAGGATCTGAAAACGTGATTTTTTGCCTGAAAACCGACAATTTCACTCGCGAATAAGTCGAAAAGTATTGCTTTGCAGAAAAAACTTCATTGAACAAAAAGTGCTCGGAATTAGTCAATCTATTGATATCCGCACTTATTTTCAATAAAAAAAATTTCACCCCCAAGAAGGGGTGGCATCCACCCCCAGGGAGGAAGCAACCCTTGGCAAAGGGTAGATTTTGAAAAAGAGGGTATGTAGATCCTGATTCCAAATTTTTATGCGAATCGATGCTGTATGGCATAAATACACGGGAAAATGGTCATAGACTAAGAAGGATACTATCTAGAACAGCTAACACTCATAGGAAATTACTTTTTCTTGCACAACTTAAATCGAACAGATATCATTCATATGACATTAGTTTTTCACGTATAGAGGGTACGTTTTTGCAAAAAAATTTCATCCATCGGGATCACGTTTCATTTTCGAACCCTGACAAGCTTGTTTTGCTCGGAGGAAAATATCTCTTGAGTTGATTAGTAAGCATATATGGATAAATAATAGAACTATGTCACTAGATACACTTGACATTTTCGTGAAAGTCGATTTTGAGCCAAACTGTTCTAACTACTAAACCGAACCTTAGGTAATGATATTCAGGAAGTGTTGAGACCAAAAATTACTTCCTGAAAAGCTGTTTTCTTATCTTTATAACAATGTGATGGTCAGCAAATATTCTTCAAAGCAAAGGAGCAAGGTTTGTAGTATTTGAAGCGTTTGAAGGCTCCAACTAGTCTCAGCTAAGAATGAACTTTCCACACAGCAACGGCATTCATACAGAATAATGTAAAATGTAGCAATTTGTCGAGGTCAATTGCATTTTGATAACCTTGGATGAAAGGGGAATTTCATCAGATTCAGTATTCTTGTTCGAGATTTTCAAAAATCTTTACGTCTTTTCTTTAAATATCATTTGAATATTTGTTGAGGAGGTAGAAATGTTTAGTTCAGGAAATGAAGCATTTTGGCTCGCAATTTTTACGTCCACCACGGATTTACCTGAAATTTTCACAGAAGGTAGGGAATAGCTCAAGGATCATTTTCTATATCATGACGCTGTACGCTAGAGCCTTGGGGGTGGTTGTCACCCCATCACAGAGATGGAAATTTTGTATTACATTTTAACTGTAGGAATCGACGGAAGAAGTTATTCTAAGAAAAAGTGTTACACACGTTTTTTTCGTAAAAGTAATGTTTTTTGAGTTATTCGAAGTTGAAAGTAACTGTTTTTTTGACGGAAAAATCGACTTTTTCAAATGGTTTTTTGCAAATAACTCTAAAACTATGCATATTATCAAAAAAAGTGGGGAGAGGCAAATTGTAGCTTTTGAAAAAACAGAAACCATGCTTTCTTTATAATTTTCTTACGACACATACGAACTGAGATACAGCAAATTAATGCTTAGCTTTTTTCGTTAAATGTATAAATTGGAAGATTTAAAGCGAAATAACGAGAAAAATTTGCACTTTTAGAAGAAAGCTCATATAATGTTTTTCGAAGTATTCAATTAGAGCTTTCAAATAAATTCAGAAATATCTTCCTAGCATGAAAATTGACCGACTTATAATCAAAATAAGATCGGTACTCGCCTTTTTTCTACGATATCTCTCAAACTACTGAAGATACGGAAAAAACGATACAGTAATAAATTGAAGCTTTCTCAATGACAAAAATTTCCCTGTGTGTAGATATTTTTGTAAAGGTAATATTCGGCGAGATATAGCTGTTTAACACCTACATTTACGATCGAACATCACCTAAGTCAAGAGCTTTGAACTCTCCCCATTCAAAAATTGAGGGATCTTAAGTAATTTTATTCACATAGTCTTATAGCTCTTGAAAAGCTCTACAAAATCAGGGGTAGTTTTTACCCCTAAAAAACAAAAAGCGTACAACGGCACAATATAGAAAATGAACTAGAGGGTGTAATAAGCCTAATACCAAATTTTTGTACAAGTCGGTGCTGGACGAAAAAATTGCGAGGTTCTACCATTTTCTGAACTAGTTCTGGAAACCTAGTTTTCGGGTTCTCTCACCCCTAGAAATAAAGATAAAAAAGCTTTGAGTTCTTATAATGTCTGTTTATAGGGCAAATTGGTATATTTATTCCGATTCGTAATTGCAATATTAAAAAAATGCAAAATTGAGTGACTATTTTGTCAGGTACGTATCCTACTTTTATGAATTTGGATATTTAATCAACTAATTTATTAATGATGTGTATACTTTCTCTTGGCGGAGCAAAAAACCAAAAAAATTGATTTCTCTTCGAATAGTTCATCTGTCAACATGTTGATCAACGATGAACGAATCAAGTTTTGCAATGACAATTTCAAACTTCGATCAATTGTACGCGAATAGAAGTGGCATATTGTTAGGACCATTTCATAAAAGTATATTCAATTTTGAAAAAAAATCCATTTGTATTCTATAGTATAATCTTCAGATAAAAATTAGCTTCATATCTTTTACCGTTTATCTCCTAGAAGAAAGCAAAAATTCATTGTTTTCATCATATATATCCTCTGGTAAATCCGATCCTCAACAAACAAAAACGAAATTCGACTTGTTTGTCAGAAAATCGACGCTGTATTGAAATTCCGAAAGAAATTGTATATAAACACAAAAATGAGTTAGAATTCAAAGTGCTGGTGATTGCAATAAGTTAGGAATGCAATCGTATATAATAACGAATGTCAGCAAGTGCTCTACTTAGAGGTTATCATTGATAACCTCTGCACCTGCACCTTATGTTGACTATAAGACAAACTTCTAATACATTGTAACGTTTTTTCAATGTGTTTCCCATGTTGTGTCAAAAAACCATGGGGAAATGACAATTTTTTATTGTACCTCATTTTTTTATACAAAATTCCTTGCCACAACTGCCCGAGAACATATATAGGACAGACAAACCGACGAGTATCAAACAGGTCCTAGGAGCACGAATTAGCAGTACGTAATTCGGACATGACCTCGACTCTCTTCAAACACCACCACGAAACCGGACACAAAATTGACTTCAACAACACGAAGACCATCGCCACTGCAAAAACACTCCACTCCAGAATAATTCAGGAAGCAACAGGAATTGAAAAACGCCCTCAATGCCCCAACAAACGAGACGACTCACAAAGGCTTCCCAATTCCTGGAAACCATTACTTTCCCATCAAACAAATCCATTAATTAATCCTTTTCAAACCAGATTCTCATTCAGCTATAAATACCATCCCTCTATCCACAAAACCACAATCTTCACTTTGTCAAGATGAGAGCTGGGGGATAAGGCCTTGCCACCAAGTCAAGAAGAAGTCTTGAGAATGGCTCCAAAATGGGTGCCTAAACGTCGAGGTACAACCGGAAGTTGTACCTATATATATATATTCGCGGTCAGTTGTATGTTGTTGTTGAGTTCGGGTTGAACCGCGTCTAGAGTTTTGTTCTCGACGTTTCGTTTCCGATTTTGGAGCCATTTTCAAGAGTGAATGTGACTTCACGCCGGGGCCTCAATCTGCCTACTCCCCAGGTCTCATCAAGTCACAAACCCTTGCCCCCTGTGACAACACCTGAGGAGTAGGCAGATTGAGACCTCAGCGTGAAGTCACATTTACAGGTATATTCACTAAAGAGTCGTTATTTCACGATTCGTTGTTTAACGACATTAGTCAAGTTTACGATAACGTTATTTTGAACGACATATTGTAATTTCGTATTCTGTAAATACTATCGTTACGGTATTAGTCGTTATATACCAAATGAATAACGACAAACCATTATTTTTTATACGGGTCGTAGTACGTAGTACATGTGAGTTTGATGTTTTGACATTGACACTAATAGATGAATAAAAATATGTGACAAAAGACAGTTGTTTAGGTCGGAGTTTGGTGAAATTTTCAATTATGTAAAGAATACAAGCTTGTGAAACTACAAAAAGAGAACTAGCAAGACCACTAGGCAACAATGCGCATGATCTATATTTGGCTATGGACCTTTGATAACTGCCAAGGGCAAAGAAATGCAATGCTACGAAAGACTGAGAGATGGAATGAAGGTGCGGAACATATAGGTACTTTGGTGACAGGAGGTTTCCCTGTATTCCTGTGGGACACTGCCAAATGATCGCTCATGTTGGAAAATAACTCCCAAGGCAGTTCTCTAGTTAATCTGAAGTCTTTCCTGAAATTTTCATTAGGAGCCTCGAATGGGTTGCACATATCTCGCAATAGTCTATTGAATCTCCGATTCACTTGCTTAGGAAATGAAAGAATCATGACTACGTTGTTGAAGAGTAATCATACCTTCTTCGAAGTTCTTTCAAAATTTCCAGAAATATTCCTTGCTCAAACTGTTCCATTTTCGTTTAGATTCTATCTTCTTCTAAAAACTGTCGAAAGAGATCGTTGTTGAAAATTACGACATCGTAATAGGTGTCGTTGGCTCAACGATACTTTATCAACGATGTATCGTCCAATAACGATGATGAAACATATAGTGAATACGATTGTGTGATTTTATCGTAAAATAACGAGTTGTCACCAAATAACGATTGCTAACGATATCGTTAACTGATAGTGATAGTCGAGAACAAAACTCCAGACGCGGTTCACATGATATATATATATATATATATATATATATATATATATATATATATATATATATATATATATATCATGTGATTGCAATTTTTTTCAAATAAATAGGTATTGAACGTGAAAACGAGTTGTACAATTCGCGTAGATGCGTAGATTCTCAAATAAGCTTTCCTAGAATGATTATTGGGCTCAAACATTCATATATTTCAGCACCCTGGTGTCCTAGTATGGTAGGGCATAGCACACATGCGTAGTTGCCCAAATCAGTAAGCTTTTGAGCGTTACTTTGCCACACATACTCTGTTGGCACTTCGAACTTTTCGTCCGGAATTCGCATATTTATACGAATAAATTCTGTCAGTTTTGTCAAATTTTCATTGCTGTTTTGACAACTTTGACAGAATTCCGTTTGGAATATATAAAATTCGGATGCACGTGCACGAGGATCAACCCTAGCCCTGAAATCAGACATCGAAATGAAAATGTACTTTTCTTTCCATAAAGAATACCTTATTTTCACACCCTGTGCAACATTTTTTTCCATGGGTTGCCAACACTAATCTAGTATCCGTACATGATACTAAAAAAGACTCGATGGTTTTCAGCTCAATCCGTATTGAACAAAGGCATAGCAAGCTTGAGCGCTCTACCAGAGACCCACCAAATACTCCAGAAGACATGCAGAGACTTCGCGGAAGGGGAACTCAAACCAGTGGCGGCAAAAATCGACAGGGAGCAAATATATCCGAGGGAGCAAATAAAAAAGATGGGAGATCTCGGGCTCATGGCTGTCAGCGTGCCCCAAGAGTTCGGGGGCACCGGCTTGGATTACCTGGCCTACTCTATCGCTATGGAGGAAATTTCTAGAGGGTACCCAAACCATCATTTAGCCTGCGGTCCACCCCCACCGACCTTAAATATAACTGGATGCGAGCAGTGTCCGTTTGATCAATTGCTAAAATTAGGCCAAATACGCCATTAAAAGTGCGCATGTGTGTGGGCGCCGTTACAAAAACTGTTAGGGAGGGGGGACATTTTTTTGAAATCGAAGTAATGCATTAAATTGAAATCAAAATCCTTTTGGACAATACTTACGAGTGTGGTTTGGGGCCGTTCATAAAATACGTTCGCATACAAGGGGGGGGAGGGGTCTGGCTGAGTGTGACAAGATATGACAGGGGGGGACGGGGGGTATACGGCAACGTGACGTTCGCCGTTTATTTTTTTTTGAAATCAGTGGATTGAGGTAGAAATCTACATGTGCGACATCTTCTAACGAATTCCTAAACCCGTCAGATTTTTTAATCAAATCTATAGTGACTCCATCTTTGCGAATGAATTTTCAATTGAGAATGCGAATTAATCTTGTTCAGTACACTGTATTCACTATACAAATGAAACAAAATAAAGCGATTTTTTACTGTTTCATTGTGGTATTGAGCATTGAATCTTCTGATTATGTAATTAGAAAATCCTTGGACTTCTGAATAATAGAAATATTATTTATTATTTATATGTTCATTATGAAAGATATTTATTAATTTATTTGAATTTTATTTTAATAACTAAATAAATATTTTTAATTTTCAGAATTTGTGTACTATCATTTAGAATTCATCATAGTCATCAGGGGGGGGGCTTAGTTTTTGTGACGAAATATTTCCAGGAGGGGTCACAGAAAGTGTGACACAGCGTGACAATGGGGGGGAGGGGGTCAAAAAAAGCTGATTTTAGTGTGACGTATTTTATGAACGGCCCCTTTGAAAAATATCGGTAATACTTCGATCGCTATGAGCACCTTTTTCTCTCTCCTCAAAAAATCCAAATGAACTTTCAGCGGTCTCGTATATTTTCAGATATACAGAGGTCCATTTTGTTGTAAAACTTCACAATTTTTCACATCGAATTTCTGTTGTTTGAACACACAAAATTCGTCCTTCTGATCAAACACCACTCAATCTCTTATTCATTCGTTTTCAACATTTTTGAGCAGAAAAAAAAATGGGTTTTTCAACAAAATGCATTCATTTTCAAACCATAACCGATTTGTCGTGATGTCATAGTGCTACGACAGTCGAAAGTGATATATTTGCAGTGTTGCCACTTTAATTGTTATTGATGTGAACTGAATGTATTAATGTTGACTCTTGGAGAAAGTTAGATTTTTCGAAAAAAATTAAAAAAAAAGATCGTTCAACATTCGTTCGCGCTAAATAATCTGTGAGAGAAAGTCGTATTTTTGAATGATCAAAAACATCTGGTAGAAGTGAAAATATGAAATTTTGGAAATTATGATTTTCAAACATTTTCGACATTTATTCACTTTTAAGATAAAGGCTGCATTTTTTGAAATAAATAAAGAAATAATCGTTCAAGTACAACTCTGAGATTATTCCGAGCGGATCGATGGTGAAAATTATTTAATAGAAGTAGAGATATAATTTTTCGAAAATAGAAAATAATGGTATTATCTGCTCATTTAATCACCGAAATGGCCGAAATCATTGGTCTAATAAAAGTATATTTGAAACAGTTTCTTCTGAGTTCGCATTCGAACTAAACACGCATAATGTTCCGTGGCACAAAGTTTCAATAGTTCGACCATTTTGACCAATGTACTTTTCGGTATACCTAGTTCCTACCACTAATTTCGTATTCGACTTCTTTGTGCTATCTTTTCAATCGCTTGCTGGTTACTCCGTCTATTGACGGAGATTGTATATCCATTTTTTATGTTCACATAACACAGTTCTTATAATTATAATAATAATAATAACGTTTTTTCAAAAAATTCGTTATCAATCAATTATAGTACGTAGTGAAGTAGGTATCTGGTGAAAATATGCTAGAAGAATAAAACCGACAGAGTAATTCTTCAATGATTTTGTGTCTGTTGTAATGAGAAACAGGATATTGTGTTGATTACAGGTGTGCAAGTGCAGGTGTAATCATGACATTGAACAACTCGCTATTCCTGGGACCCATTCTCCATTTTGGCACTCCCGACCAGAAGGAAAAATTCATCAGGCCATTCACAACGGGTGACAGGGTGAGATTTTTAGTTCTGAAAACAAAATCCTTTCACTATAAGAAGTGATATTTATGTAGAAAGCGAAATAGTACATAACACGTTTGCTTAAGTGTGTTTGACAATAATGTTCCTTGCTGAATCTGTCAATGCCAGTTTGAAATCTGTCGGTGACAGATTGAAATCTGTCAAAGGCGCATTGACAGATTATAATCTGTCATTGACATTGAAAGGTTCTGTGATTTTCTGTATCTGAATTCAGTGGGCCCCGTTGTAAAATGAAAAAAAGGTGCTATTATCTCTTGTTAATAAATATAATTTCATACGTAATATGAGAACATTAATAACAAATTATACATTGAAAATGAAAAAGACTGTATTATAACCATAAACCCCACCTACTTCAAACATTATGACAGAGAATACAGAAAACTACTACTTCTATTCAAACGTCAATAGCGAAATATAAAGGGAGCCACATTGTGAAATCGTCAAATTCAATGTAACTACTTCAAATTTCGTTCTCTCGCTGATTGAACTAATTTCATTTGAATGTATTCATGTTAGCCTAGATAACTCTCAGAATTTACCAATATCTACTAGACGATTCGTTTCTACAAGTATGGTCACGCTGGGTCCGTGTACTTTAGTATCCGTGTAGAATAGACCTATTGGGTTGCGAAGCTTAGATGATAAAAAGGAAAAAATGTCATATAATGTATACTTTTTCATCGGAGGGGGGGAGCGGCAATAGACTTTCAAAAATGTAAAAAAAAAACTGTTGCATGGACATACTCGAGCGCATCTGATATTGATATCATCTATGACCTCCATATTTTTAAGAATGTACCTATGTTAATCTGATTGTTTCCATGATGGGGGTGGTCGTGCGTAAGTGTTGAACAAGAAAAAAAAAATTCTCGAGCGCGTCAGATTGTCTGAGGGGATGTTGAGTGAACCTAAAAAAAGCTCTTATATAATAATCTGACGGTTTGGATGTGACGCAAACTCACGGCCGTTATTAGAATGTGAAAAAAAATCGTCATTATGAAATACACAAGCGCGTCAGATTAATATATATATGGTTCATCTTTACGCCCTAGACGTTGCCATCTCATAATCTGACGATTGTCTGGAGGGATTCGCCTATTCTGCCAATTTGAATTTTTTTTTAATTTTTTTAATCATTGAACTCAATTAGTTGAAACTCTCAGGAAAAAACATGCAAATGAGGAAAGTGTATGCTTTTTTTTTGAGAATACTTGTATTTATAAAAATATAATTATAAGCAATTGAATTTTTTAAATTTTAAAATGTTGGATATTCGTTGTAAACAATATCACGCCACCAACGAGTGATCAACTGTCATGGCAACAGAAACCAGAGTGGGGACGGAGTGAGAGAGCAATAGATAGAGAAAGAATGAGTGAGAAATAGAAACGTGGAGAGGGGAATAGGGGCATCATGTAGCTGCACGCATTAAACTCTTTTGATGAATTTTTATTATTTCGGATTGTGGAAATCGTCAGATTATATATTTTTTGCAATTCTGGAATTATTCCCTTCAAAATAAAAATGAAATTAGCCACGCTCGAGAATTTCGAGATGACAGTTTTTTGTTACAACTTTGTAGCCCTCTTCCTTCCTTAGGTCACTCTCGAATTGTCAGATTAGTGAAATATACACGTTTCAGAATGTAACTAACTCACCCTACCTTAATCTGACGCGCTCGAGAATTTCAGATGACCAATTTTTTTTTACTAATCTGATCCTTTATCCTTGAAGGGCGGCCATATATATAGGGCTCGTATATGGTGGAAGTACTTAACCAGGTACAATGTATCCCCCTGTATATTAATCTGCCGCCCTTGAGTAAATCCCGAAATCCCCGCTTGGGCTCCCCTATTATTTCAAACTGTATAGTGAAATACGCGTAACGGTAAACTAGTGAAAATCACAGAAAGAAGTATGTTTTTTCATTGCCATATTATTTCAGGTTGGTGCTTTCGCCCTATCAGAAGCAGGCAGCGGGTCAGATGCCGGCAATATGGCGGCTACAGCGAAGCAGGAGGGCTCCCATTTCGTTCTGAACGGTACGAAGTCTTGGATCACGAACGGCTTTGAGAGCGAAGCGGCCGTCATATTCGCATCGACGGATAGAAGTTTAGGAAACAAAGGTGAATGCAACTGAATCCATCTATGAAACAAAAATATTACAGTTTCTTGTAGGATACCTACGGAAAATGGGTTTACAAAACCGCGACACGTGTTTTGCTATACGATACCTTCCTGCACCTGATACTAAATCCAAAGACTATGGTGGGCTATTTGTACAGAGTTGTTTCATTTCTGAGATACAGCGAGCGGTCAAGTTTGAAAATAAAAACGGTATTTATAAAATATCATGAATATCCCTACACCGAATTGGTTGAAATTCGCTACAGTGATATGAAATAATGAGGCGCTCATTTAGCCCTATCTAGATAAGAATTATTAGGTCCAGTGGCGTCTCAGTGGGCACCACAGCCAACAATATTGGAAAAAAAAGTACGCCACAGACTTTTTTGTAGTTTTCATTTTTTTTTCAGAATAATCAATTGATAATACAACTTTTTCGTCCCTTGTATTTTCTTCATATCTAGCCTCGTTTTCGAGAAAAAAATATTGAGACCACTTTGCATATCATGAAGATCAGTGAAAGTCAGAGTTGTCGATAATAAGCGCTTTATCACTTGAAATAGCTGTAGCAACTTTCAAATAATTCGGAGAAAGAATGTTTATGATATATATTTTTTAAACTTCATCGCCCTGTATCTCAGAAACGAATAAGCAACTCCGGGCATATGTTCATTGACATTTTATTATAAAAACGAAATGAAAAAATCCCTCTCTGAAATTTCGTACTATAGTTAGGAAACAACCAGTATATTTTATAATCTAAGGTAGGGCAAAAACTGTCTGCAAAGTTTTTTAGTGCGTTATGGAGCTCGTCTGTCAACTACAAAAGAGTCTAGAAACAGCTCGCTTTTCAGTTTGAGAAATTGATTAGAATAATTAGTAGTTCACAGACGAGGTTCATATCGGACCAAAAAACAGCAAACCCTAGTCTTTAGATTTGGTATTAGTTTTCTCCTTCTGAAGATGCTAACCTTGTTAGCAGAACGCGCAAAAATATCAGTTTGGAGTTAGGGTAATTGATCTCTTCAAAAAGTTTAATCAAACATTTAGAAAACACCCTCTGAAAGACAGTCTACCTGAAACAGTTACTCCCCTGCTTGTATAGCGCGACGGGCACTGAATCACTAAGAAGTCGCTTTTTCAGTATTACTACTTTTTTTCAGGTTTGAAGGCCGTCGTTCTTTGGAATTTCTTCCTGGCGTTTCGCTAGCGCGAGTGGCTGAGGGGCGTGTCGACGGGGGGGGAACGAGCGGGTCCTAACCCCCCCCCCCCCAGAGCTAAAAACTATATGTCCCATTTATCACCACTTTATTGGATTTCTGTTCTGTTAAATTTTTGCCCTCCCGGAAAGACCCAGGCTCAGGGTCTGACCGCCCCCAGAGCTAAATCCTGGGCACGCCACTGGAGTGGCTAGCTTCTTCAGAGGCTTCATCTTGACTAATATTCCGATGACTAAACATGTCGACTTCGTAACGCGTATTTATATTGATGCAGGTAGTCATTCCAAAGAACGACGGCCTTCAAACCCGAAGAAAAGCAGTAATACTGAAAACCTCGGCCGCGAAAGCCTTAACCATTTTGTCAAGTCGCTTTTTCTTGTACAATTTATATACCGAGCAGTCAATACTTTAATCAAACATTAAACGATTTTCTAAACGAATAGAAAGTAGTTTTAAAAAAAAACAATCATTCATCGGGACAATATTTCATTCTCGAACCCAGACAAGCCTGTTTCGCTTAGAGAGAATCATCCCTTGACCTCAGCAGTAGGCACATGACTAAATTATAGAACTCTGAGTAAAACATCAAACTTTTTCGAAAAAATCAAATGATAATTTATATTTTTAGGAATTTCCACGATAATAGTTTCCCAACCGATCGAAGGGCTCTCTCTCGGAAAGAAAGACAGTAAGATGGGTATAAGAGGCTCTTCGACTTGCGATTTCATATTCGAGAATTGCAGAGTGCCTAGAGAAAATCTGCTGGGAGAGATCGGACTTGGGTTCAAGGTGAGTGACATCCATATCTAAATATCATCTAATGCTCGATCTCAAAAGTTAATCCAACCAATTATCAGACTACTATCCGACTATACCATTATTTTCCTAGCTAATACCGCGCCAGGCATTGAAATGCACATCTGAGATAAACGCGAGTAAGGATCTCAACGAAAAACATACCTAAAGTGCTTTTTGAGTGTATTGTACAATTTTGTGGGTGGTGTTATGATTGCTCTTTCCCAGCATAAAATCAAGAAACTTGCAATGCAAGTTATAAAACTTTCTGTACCAAAGAGAAAAACCTTGTCTAGAGACCTTTTAGACAACTCTTCCATCTAGGACATTTCTACAACATTTTTCTTTATTTCTGGCATATATCACTTCTTTGTACAAAATGTACAAACACTATCTGATCAGGGTATTATTTTGTGAAATAATTCATTCTGCGTTATTTACTGGTTAGTAAATACATTTGATTTTGCTTTCGTTATACCGAATGTTATTTATTAACGAACCCACAGGAAAAACGTAACAAAATGATTTGCATATGACGCACATATTTCAACCCCTCTACCTAGACCAATGACATTCACAAAGAATGACAATATTGACATTTGTGGGAGCGTCATGAAATTCGTTCATGCGCACTGCTTACTTCAAATAAAAATGTGTTGAAATGAATCTTATGAAACTTTCGAAAAATTGTGGATAAAATAGCAGAAGTAACATTTCTATCTCGATGAATTGCTAAGCTCAGCCTATGGCCTTGGTAACCATTTTTCCTTGAGAGAAATGATCCAGTTTCCACCCCGGTATATGTAACTATTTCAGGGCGAATATGTAGTGATTTTCATTGCCCAGAAAAAACAGTGAACTCGCCCCTGCCGTATGTACTATTATGATTCATCCTGGTATTTATCATACCATATAGATATTTATGGGGAATTGCTTTTTTTGAAACAACATAGTAAACTGTTTATACAAAAACGATATTAAACGGCGAGATTGCAGAACATGACCCAGAACGCTTGATCAATAACATCAACACGGATCTATCGCTCTCAAGACAAGGTTGAGAAATTTTTGGAAATTCCCACTTTGATAGCATATATCATTTAGTTTTTTGTACCAGATGAACCCAATTTTCCCCGATAATCTGATGAGCAGAACTAATCTGGTGGATCTTTCAATATTGAATATTGGTTATGGAAAATACTCGACAACTGTTATAGAAGAATATATATTATGATGCACCATCGAGATTTCTGAAATATCTTCTAGACACTACATAGTTTGAAACAGGGTCGCTTTCCGCTGTCTGTCCGTCCGTATGTATTCAGATCTTCAAAACTACGCAACGGATTCGGAAACGTTTTATTGAATAGAGTGATTCAAGAGAAAGGTTTACATGTATAATATTGTTACGATTTATCCTTGGGTTCGTTTATTAAAACTACAAACAACACTTCACTATTTTATCACAACTCTTTATCACAATACAATACAACACAATGACTCAAACTCCTCCGCTAATTATCCAACGCTCTGTACAAAAACACTGATAAACTTTCTGTAATAGAAATTATCTACTTCGACATCTGCATTTAGCAATACCAAGGCTCTCTCCACTAAGCTCTGAATAACTATCCAAGTAACTCTGCTGAACTCTCTCTCTGAATAACATTCAATACCTATTGAATAACTGTCTCTTCCGCGATGAAGTGCCCCCTTTTATACCTGCGTACGCCTATGGAGAATATTCGAGAGAGACCTCGATGATGTGTATCGAATTCTCCTCACAAATTACGAGTTCCTGGTAAAAGACGTTCGCTCTTCACATTATTCTGCATTTATGACCGACAGAGCCGGCGCTAGGACATTTCGTAACATTATAGTAGAGAAACACTGATAATTTCAGAGGTTTCTAATGTGATATCGTACATAAACAGAATTTTGCAATCACATTGCAAACGATGGCTGAACTCTGAACCCTATGAGATAATATTCTACAGTATTGAACGTTTATCCATGTTTGTGTGGGAGGAATATAATTCAATGCCCTTCGTAGTATTAGCCAGGGGGGTAGTTGTTTTCTGACAGGTGCCAGCCGAAACCTACTGTGTAGGTAATTTGAGACTGGCCTGAACAGATTGTTCGAAAGATGATTTGATTTAACGCCAGTCTTCAAGTATGCCCACTGACTATGTCAAATGTTTTTACATTTTCCTCGCAGGAGGAATGGGCGAATTCGGTTTGCTTTTGGAATACCTCGTCCATTGGTAGATGGCGCAATAACTTCGTTGTTCGCATCAGCTTTGGTCGAGGCTTGATCCTCTACAGGATTTTGATTTTTCATTATGGGAAGTCATCGACTTTATGTTGATGATGGCACTGCCTTGCGCTGACGAGTGGCCTAATAGCCCGAAACCGGTCTGCAAGTGTGTCCGTCCCTATAATTGAAGATCAATTCCTTCATTTGTATCGACGAAAGCAAGTGCAGGATTTACTTCTGTGAAGAAACCTGCACAGTGCACTGGCACCGGTCGGATATAATTCAATGCCCTTCGTGGTATTAGCCAGGGGAGTAGTTGTTTTCTGACAGGTGCCAGCCGAAACCTACTGTGTAGGTAATTTGAGACTGGCCTGAACAGATTGTTCGAAAGATGATTTGAGGAATCTATTCTTCTGTCCATCTACTCCACCCAATTTCCACAAAAGGTTGAAACTGAAAGAACTAGGAATAAGAAATGGATAAATCTGCACTATGGAATCGTTGCTGGTAACGAATTTAACAAAAACGTTGATAAATAAAATAAAAAACATTTATTTGCCTAAGAGACTGACAATAATCAGTATAGGATGATACCATGATACCTTTTCCATGTTAACTTCAAACTCGTTTGCCATCTCGAATTCCTTGATCTCAACGCAATAATAATTATTTTCGAACCCAAAAAAACATTGCAAAAGTACCAGTTTTCCATAGAGACCTACCAGATATCACAAAACTATTCCGCCATCTTGAATCCCCCAAATTGCAAAAGAAAAAATCACGCCATGAAACCTACAAAAAATATGATTTCAATTCGAATCGGTCCAGAATCACAAAACTCGTCAAACACCTTGAAGCCACCATCTTGAATTTATTAACGTTAACAAAAATTCGCATAATCTCCGATCCCGGAAACCTCCACGTACTAGTTATGAATCGAAGCGGATCACAAAACTTGTCTGTAACTTTGAATTCATGAATTTTGACAAAAAATTATTGATTTCCGAGACCAAAAAACACCACATACAGCCCGCCCCTATGCGCACAAACTCATTTTCAACGTAACCCCCACTACAGCTCTTGCAAAACCTACAAATGCTCTGTAAAGAGGCGTTTCATTACTTGTCCTCCAATTCTGTTGGCGTTTGGCATGGAAAATCATGTTCCATTTGCTACCATAATTAAAACTAATTATAGGTACGACATTGGCCGTTCTCGCCTGTTTTGGGGAGATGTGCAGAGAAATTTTCAGCTTTTATGAAATAACGAAGGTCTGGCTGACGCAGGCTCTTGCTCAAATATGGCAGAGTTTGTATTTATTCTATCAGGCGAACTTACACTGCCATCTGGCGATGTAGTTTCTCCGTAACCGAAGGTTGAAGACTCAAAAAAGACCGCAATGGTATATGTCTATTGGTCGGTTCATACACCACACTTTTACTTTATCTTCTACTTTTACTTTTACCTTAAGAATGGAATTGGACCGTTCATACACCAGTGTTAAAGTAAACAGGACGCATGCGCAGTGATCAAAAACAAACGAAGAAGAAGAAGAAGTAATCGTGGGTTACGTCATTGTTTTGAATTGCAATTTGCTATTTTGTATCGGATAATGACAGATATTTCAAAGAACACCCATTTTAAATCATTTCTGTGAAATATTCAGAAGAATACGTTTCCTTATAATGTTGGTGGCACTGCTTGCTGTGATGACTTCACATGCACGCATGCGCAGTCCCTAAAATTATTGAATCATCTGATTCTTAAAGTAAAAGTTCTCATCCTTAAACTAAAAGTAAAAGTAAAAGTGCCGTGTATGAACGCCTCGATTGATTTACATTGTGACAACTTTCTTAAAGTAAAAGTAAAAGATAAAGTAAGAGTAAAAGTGTGGTGTATGAACCGACCATATGTCTTAGGTATAACCCACAAAAACCATTTTTAAATCGTACGAAGCCGGGGTGGTCGCTAGTTTTTGAATATTTCTCAATAATCTAGTGATATTCAAGAATCAATAGGCCACCAAAACCCATATAGCACAGGACATCTTAAAGATATCGTATTTGTATCCAAATAATGTAATATCTTGAGACGTTCAGAAGATATCCCAAAGATATCTTATTCATTCCATCTTTGAGATATCTTGAATTATATAAGGCATCTTAGCGATATCTTGAAAATATACTTTATCAGACCAAATCCCCAACACAGGATAACTGATAAATGTTTTTGAGTTGAATAAGATAACAAAATAAGAGAACAAGAAACTTTACAATACGTAACTCAATTGGAACGTGTATACACCTACTGAAATAAAATAGGAAATAAGATAATGAAAATGAAAGTGCGCATGTACAGAAAAATAGTTGAACGTCATTGTCAAAAAAGGCGTGATTTCATTGGTTGATTCTTATTCCTTATGTCATCTTTATAGTCTGATCTGGTCCAATTCCTCATCTTATTTCTCATTTTATCTTATTTGCTGTATAAACCCAGGGTAAAGTCTGCTCTCTGCCCTTGATACGAAACTGTTTTCATATATATGATGTATATTGAAGAAAACTAAAAAAAATGTATTGATGTCATACTTATGTTCGTATAGAAAAGACAATCAGATAGATAGCGGCAAGCTTACGTACTTAATATGCGCACCGTTCATTCTTTATCTGAAATTCATTTGCAGAAATACTATCCCAGACGGCACCCAATATTCCTGGAATATCCCTACTACATCCCATTTTCTAGTAGATATTGCAATATTTCTGGAATATTCCATAAATATGTGTTTCATCCAATATCCATGAAAAATATTCCTGGAATATATTTTTACGAATATCCATCAGATATTCTTATTTTATATTACTGGTATATTCAAATGTCATATCGAGCAGAAAGGTAGATATTCGAATATTCTGGGAATATTCAAAATGCATTTGTGTAGCATATTCAACTAATATAAAAAACTAGTAAATTAAAAATGTAGCACCGAAAGTTTTTCTTTTGTTATCATATACGCATTTATCCTTGTTCCTAGTTCAACTGCAACTGGAGTGGTATTTCATGTACCATATAATTCTATTCTACCTTTCATGCAAAAAGTGAAATGGCACTATGTTTGACTTCATGGGAGAGACAGAGACATAACTATCAGCAAGAGAATCTTGTAGTACGAATTTCAAGGTTCCTAGACAAAATATTGAAGTTGAAGCATGATTAGATTTTTCTAAGATGCCTAGAAACCCTGGTGTGTTTACTTATACTTGTGAAAGTTTGGGATGAAAGTGGCGAAATCTGGATTACTTGATTTCAGAGCCCAGATTCTATTTCACGAATTCGATTATCGAATTGTTTAGAATATGCGTATCTTGTCGGTACAGCGCAAGCTACAGTCACAGTCTGACCTATTCGACAATCGAATTCGTGAAATAGAATCTGGGGGCTGGTCGATAGCACGGATAATAGAGTATACGGTCGTTCAATGCCACGTCATTGACTTGTACATGTCACTGGGTAACCAATCAGAAAACATGATTGTCAGCCGGTGTCATTTTTAAACTTCAGCCCTGCTCAAATCATGTTTTCTGATTGGTTACCCAGTGACATGTACAAGTCAATGACGTGGCATTGAACGACCGTATACTCTATTATCCGTGGGTCGATAGTTGAGCTTTTGGAGGTTTCCGTACAATACGTACAGATGTCGCCAACAAGCTCTTGTCAGTGGGTGGACAATGAGTTACCAGTAACAACGTTTCGATATTTGAAAGCAATGAAATCAACTAATAAACACGATAAAAACATCCTACAATCAAAATTTAAAAGTGACATGACAATATGACAATCAACTTGACACTTGTCATCAAATTTGAAAAATGAGAACATAACGCCATCTACCCAAAAAATAGGGGAAACCTTCAAAAGCGTCGATTGTTTTTTTCGCCACAAAAATCTAAACAAAATCTAATCAGTGGAATCACCAGGGTTTTAGGCATCTTAGATTTTTCATATTATCGAAAAGAAGTAATCAAGAGGACTGAGTCATTATAAAAAATAGTTGTATCAATAGTTATTTTTGAGTAAGTGAAATTCTTTGTTTGGGTGAAAGGGTGTGTGTGTTCAGTGTCGTAGCACTTTCAACCCCCTCACAGTGTTTGAGAATAAATATTGTCTGATCAAAAAGAAGTAAAGGGACTCATTCACCTACAGTCTGTGTTTTGCCCTGTAACACAATGAAAAAATGTTTTTTGAGAAAAGTGAAGAGATTGACTGACCAAACATTGTTTATTTCTCGAGACAATTTTGCTGAAGAGCAGAAAATATATGAATCGTCAAAGAATGACCAGAGCGCTGAAGAAACAGTAAATAGTTCTGATACTATGATAATGCAGTCCTTGACTCTACCAGCAAACCAAAGAATCATTAATGAATTGATGCATGATCATCACTCACCAAGTAATATGGTTGGGAATACTTGTGTCTCAGAAGATGAGACCAAAGATCTTGGTGATATATCTAGAGTTCCTATTTACTTAACTGTTTTTTAAGTTTTTTCAATAAACATTTTTCTGTTCACCTATATTTTTCCATTCTTGATGTGTGTTTTCTTTCTGCTATTCCGGCCAAAAAGAGCATATATGCTATGCAGAGTACAAAAAATATATTCCTGGCATATATTTTAAGGGCAAGAAAACATATCTGTTGCATATGCCATGAACATATCTTGGGATATCAAAACATATTCCTGGAATAAGTTTCATGGTGACTTTGAATATCCATGGAATATGCATATCATATGTTTTGGGGGATATGGGATATTCCTGGCATATTCCAATATTCCACTGGGATGTGCATAGGATATTCATGCAATATAATTGTGCCGTCTGGGTATACGCAGGCCAAAAGGGCCATCCAGCTGAAGTGGAAGCAACAGTGAAGCTAGTTCCGATTCTCGGAACAAAACTTGTCCATTTTACCTCATAATGGTGGAATGAATAATAAAGGTGCTTCGGAAGAAAATAGTTCAGGCAGCGGTTCTAGTAGTAATTTGAATCTGGACGTTTCAAAACAACAATGGTAATTGGTGCAAAATTATTTTGTTTCGTTTGAAATATGTATAAGATTATATAATGTTCAAATTTGGATTAAAATCGTTTTGAGTACTTGATGACTGTGTTTTATTGAAAAATCAATTTAATGTGTTATGTAATTCGATCAAAAAAGATGATTCAGCAATATCTTTCAGATGTTATAGAAAGATATCTTCAAGATGTTACGAAAATATATCTTTGATAGGTCGTATTTTGTAACATACTATTACGAATCTCCTAGCGCCGGCCCTGCCGATCATAAACGCAGAATAAAATGGGGGGTCGAAGAGCGAACGTCATTTTTCCAGGAACTGTTGATTCTCGTGGAGAATTAGATACACATCATCGAGGCTTCTCTCGAAGATTCTCCATAGGCGTAGGCAGGTGTATAACGAGATACTTCTCGCGGAGGGGACAATTTTTATTCGCAGAGTTATTCAGAGCTAAGTGGAGTTAGTTTAGCAGATAGTAAATCAGAGTTTCTAGCTTAGTATAGATTAGTGGAGAGAGCTTTGTTATTGCTATTTCTAAGTACAGAAGTCGAAATGAAGAATTTCTTTTACAGAGTTTCTAGCTTAGTATAGATTAGTGGAGAGAGCTTTGTTATTGCTATTTCTAAGTACAGAAGTCGAAATGAAGAATTTCTTTTACAGAGAGTTTTAGTACCGAGCGTTGGAAAGTTAGTGGAGCAATTTGAGTGATTTTATTGTATTGTGTTGTGTTGTGATAAAGATTTGTAATGAAAGTAGTTTAGTGTTGTTTGGAGTTTTAATAAACGTTCCCAAAGAAATATCGTAACAATACATACATATTTAAGACGTTTTAAAGCTATGTGAAAGATATACATGTACATCTTTGAGACATAATAAATGTATTGGACAATATAACTTTAAGATTTCTTGAAGATATCTTTGTGCTATCTGGAAAAAGTAAAACTGATAAAAAATACATTCACATATTTCCCCTTCACAGATAGCCTTATCCAGCCTCGACGCCAGCAGGATAGGCATAGCCAGCCAAGCCCTAGGTATCGCCCAGGCTTGCCTGGAAATGGCCACCGACTACGCCTCGAAACGTTTGGCCTTCGGTAAGCCGCTCACCAAGCTGCAGACGATCCAAAACAAGCTGGCCGACATGGCCCTCCAGCTGGAATCGGCAAGGCTGCTGACGTGGAGAGCGGCCTGGTTGAAGGACAACAAGAAACCCTACACGAAAGAGGCCGCCATGGCGAAATTGGCCGCCAGCGAGGCAGCTACGTTCCTCAGTCATCAGTGCATTCAAATTCTGGGAGCAATGGGGTGAGTATTTGCAAGGTATATGCATAACCACAAAAAATTAGAGCTATACAGAAGCAAAGGAAAGCCACATTGCTCGATAGCAGCCGCCATTTAATATGAATGAAACTTGTCACTGTCACTTGTGAAATTTAGATTGTGTTGATTACTTTACCAAGAAGATAAGAGTATTTTATTTACTAATGATGATTGGATTTCTTGTAGAAAATTATGGAATGCCTCTTTAAATTATTCATCAAAACATTCAACTGTTTATACCTTCATGAAGTACTGATGTTGTTTTGAATTAGTTTTCTGTGTGTAGCAAGTTTTATATTTCAGTGATGAACATAGTAACTTTTCTCAGTGTTCTAGGCATGATTTCACTCAACATATGATTTCAAGGTTACTAAAATTTGCCCCCTCAACATCATAATTTTATGGCGACACTAAAACACGGATCGTGGCGTATTTTCAATTTCATCGCTAGATGGCAATTTTTTGATTATTTACCATAGACATAACACGTAATGGACTGGCCCTAAGAGAGAGAAGACTACGGAAGGAGAAAGATAGAATACCTACTACCTCTAATAAATTCCTTCCTCAATGTAGCATGTAGGAGGTAAAGAGAGGTTAAGAAGGATAGAGCAACGTTGGTTTATGGGAGGAAGGTTACGAAATGTCATCATACCGATCCCTCTATTACTCCAGTAAAAGAAGCAATTTTTTTAGTAAAATGAAGGACTAATTCGAGACCACTCAGATCAACTTGAATTTTTTTGGAATTTGTCAAAAAAGGTGTCAAGTATCCGAGTAAACAAGTTTGGTTACTGGGCAAAGCTCCAAAACGCTGTAAAACTTGGCCAAACTATTTTTTTGGACCAAAATTATTAAATATTAAATATCTCAGCCAATATTCAATGAATTTTCGTGAAAATGGGTACCGGGGGGTTTTTTGGGTCACTGATTACGACTTTGATGTCAGAAATTTCTGAAACACCCTGTGAACCGTAAAAACTACCCTTTTCAGTTTTTTTTTTAATTATTTTTATTTGAAATTTGACAGCAGAATTCAATTGGCTTATCATCCAAACATACAGTACTGCACGAAAAATGTTCATAAAACTTATAAATAGAGGGTCCCAATGGATTAAATATAAAAATTGTATGTGATTGATGGAAAAAAAAAGGTTTTTTGGCCATAACTTTGTTTGGCTAATGATAACGAGATGTACCAGGAACCATTTTGAAGCTAAGGTTATCGCCGAAATTTCATGTCATATGCAACATTTGAATTGGATGGGCCAATCTTTTTTATTTCGCCCGACAAAAAAGAGCATTTACCGTTATAAACATAAATAGGCAATTTTAAACGGACAAATTTGCTTACAGATGAAAAATTATAACAAGAAATTAAAATACAATTATCCTGGAATGAATGCTGAAAAATTTGGCTGTTTAAAATAAATAATGTTCACGCTGCTGGCCAAAAACTGAAAATGTTTTAAAAAATACACGATTTCACCCAACTTTAGCAGGCCAAAACATAAACAATAATTACTCGATTGGGCCTAAAATGGATGGACATATTAAGGACGAAGTGTTCTGACTTTTCACGGAAGTGTTTTTTTTTCCAAGCACCTCAGCCCATATGGCGCTGAAAAATTGGCATTAAAAATTTTTGAAAAAAAATTATTTTGCCCATAACTTTTTTTCTTCTTATTTCGAACGGTTCTGGTTGGTCTCAAAATTTTCCCGATTTTGTCATCTTGCAAAATGATAGAAATAATTTTGTTTGTAAAAGTTATATTTTTCGAGATATTTACGCCAGAACGATCCGGTTTCTTCATTTTTCGTTAAGCAACCATTTTTGCCATGTCATATCTCCTTTAATATTAATCGTTAAAAACTCTAAAAACTTAATTTTTTTTTGCAAAAATCACACTTTTCCTTGCGCTATTGCTCGAAAGGGGTGCATTTTTATGAAAAATTGCAATCAATGTTTTCATGTTGAAAAATGATAATTTATCGATTGGTTTCATTATTTATTTTTTAAATGAAAAATTGATGAATGTGTATGGTTGGTGAAGATCCGAAAGGAATACCTTTCTTTTAAAAAAAGTGGGACTGTTTCTCATGCAACAAGAAGTAGTTTGGCAGAGTTCGGAGGTCGAAACTCAATCATCCCATGGAAGATTTCGAGTCTAGAGCAATTGATACATCTGCACTGAAGCCGACGTGTTGACTGCGTTATGTGGATGATGTCTTTGCTATCTGGCCTCATGAAACCGGAAGCCTTCACACCTTCCTAAATCACCTCAACAATATTCACCCCGATATAAAATTCACCATGGAAATGAAGGCGAACTATTCCTTTCTTAGATGTCCACATCACAAAATCCAAGATAATTTCACTCATACTGTCTACCGAAAACCCACGCACACCAATAGATATCTTAATGCCAACTCTCACCATCATCCAGCCCAGGTGAGCTCCGTGCTGAATTCTCTTATCAATAGATCCATCAAACTCACAGATGACCATAACAGACCCAGCGAGCTGGAAAAGCTCACATCTGCCCTTCTTCAAAATGATTATTCCTACCCCTAGATCCAGAGAACCATTCAACGCCAATACACCCGCACCTCGCATCCCAAACTGTTCTTGTTTTTTTATCATAATCACCTTGTATGATGATAGTTTTTTGTTTGATAGTTGATAAATAAGTAGATTTTGACATTGACTTGTATTTTGAAAAGTAATTCATAAAAAGTTGATAAAATCGTATTTTCCTAGTTTATTTCGACTTTGAACTAGAGAAAAGAATATTGAAGTAAGACTGACTAGTCTGAACACAAACCATCGGACGACCCGGCTGAACGCCCGAAAGCTTTCCTTCCTTTCATTCGGGAGTCACCGATAAAGTGAGCCGAATTCTGACAAAATACGACACAAGACAGTTTTCACAGCAAACAATCAAATATCATCCTCTTTCCTGCGCTCACCTGAAGATATAATACCCGACGAATCACAAGAAATATATAAAATCCCTTGCCATGACTGCCCGAGAACATATATAGGACAGACGAACCGACGAGTATCAAACAGGATCTACGAGCACGAACTAGCAGTACGTAATTCGGACATGACCTCGACTCTCTTCAAACACCACCACGAAACCGGACACAAAATTGACTTCAACAATACGAAGACCATTGCAACAGCTAAAACACTCCACTCCAGACAAAATAGTTGAGGCTTTCGCGGCCGAGGTTTTCAGTATCACTACTTTTATTCGGGTTTGAAGGCCGTCGTTTTTTGGAATTTCTTCCTGACGTTTCGCTGGCTCGAGTGGCTAGCTTCTTCAGAGGTTCATTCATCTTGGAATTCACTCCGATGACGTCACTTCATGAATTCACTCAGTCATCGGAGTGAATTCCAAGATGAATGAACCTCTGAAGAAGCTAGCCACTCGAGCCAGCGAAACGTCAGGAAGAAATTCCAAAAAACGACGGCCTTCAAACCCGAATAAAAGTAGTGATACTGACTCCACTCCAGAATCATTCGCGAAGCAATAGAAATTGAAAAACGTCCTCAATGCATCCACAAACGAGACGAGTCACAAAGGCTGCCCAATTCCTGGAAACCATTATTATCCCTTATTCGAACAAATCCATTAATTGATCCTTTTCAATTCAGACCTGTATGCGGTCCGACAGTTTCAACAACGTCGGATTCTCATACAGCAATACCATCCCTCTATCCACCAAACCACAATCTTCAGTCTATAAACGATGAGTTTTGGAACCTTTGGTGTAAAAGTTGAAACTTTTCCTAGAGATCAATTACCCTAACACCAAACTGATATTTTTGCACTCGACGCGCGTTTCGCTAACAAGGTTAGCATCTTCAGGAGAAGAGAATTGATATCAATTTTTTTCAATTTTCTTCTCCTGAAGATGCTAACCTTGTTAGCGAAACGCGCGTTGAGTGCAAAAATATCAGTTTGGTGTTAGGGTTATTGATCTCTAGGAAAAGTTTCAATCTTCAGTCTGTCAAGATGAGTGCTGGGGGTTAAGGAGACTTAGGCCTCGCCACCAAGTTCCGGAAGTTCCAGAGAGCACATATCCGACCGCGGAGTCCTATCCGAGCACACATATAAAACAGTAGAACGCGCTTTGCGTGTTTTGCTAACCTCGAATTTCTATGACGATTTACATTTTAGAGTTTTGTAGTGAAAAATGAAAAAAGGCTTATAATTTGGTTGGAAAGTGATGAAGAAGTATGTATAGAATGAGTATATTGTGCTGATAGAAAGAAGGAGGAATTTCGAGCGGAATTGGCTGAGAAACAAACATAGGCGTAAAACCCCGATTTCCTGTCTTTGGGGGGGCGTATCTCCGAAACTAGTTGAGAGACCCAAGAATTTCATTGGTATTGTTTGTTCTGGAGGGCAAAATACGTATGATCCACCAAAAAATTTTTATTTTTCAGGCGGAGCCCAATTAACAGAATTTTACCCTAGAACGATTTTTTTAGAACTTCAAGGAAAAAAACTCATACGTTTGTTACAGGTACGTGACGGACATGCCAGCCGAGCGCCACTACAGGGACGCAAGAATCACCGAAATTTACGAGGGAACGTCTGAAATTCAACGACTGGTTATTGCGAGAAATTTATTGAAAGAGATGGGTTATTGAAAAAGTGCAGGGTAATACTTCGGTCGCTATGAGCACCTTTTTTGATTTTTTTGTGGAACTTACGTAATTCGGTCTCCTCTACAAAAAATCCAAATGAAAATTTCGGCGGTCTCGTATGTTTTCAGAGATACAGGTCCATTTTGTTGTAAAAATGCACAATTTTTCACATCAAATTCCTGTTGTTTGAACCCCAAAAATTTTTCCTTCTGATAAAACACCACTCACTCTCTCATTCACTCGCTTTCAACATTTCTGAGCAGAAGAAAACCTTATTTTTTCGAAAAATCCAACTCTTTCCAACAATAACAATGAGAACGGTAACACTGCAAATACATCACTTTCGACTGTCATTGCACTATGACATCACAACAAATTGGTTATGATTTGAAGAGACGCAATTTTTGAAAAAATAATAATTTTTCCTGCTTGAAAATGTTGAGAACGTGTAAATAAGAGAGTGTGTGGTGTTTTATCAGAAGGACGAGTTGTGTGTTCAAAATCGTTTTGAGTACTTAATGACTGTGTTTTATTGAAAAATATATTCAATGTGTTGTGTAATTCGATCAAAAAAGATGATTCAGTAATATCTTTCAGATGTTATAGAAAGATATCTTCACGATGGTAGGAATATATCTTTGATAGGTCGTATTTTGTTAGATACTGTTACGAGTCTCTGACTATCGTAAACGCAGAATAATATGGGGGGTCAAAGAGCGAACGTCATTCCAGGAACTGTTGATTCGCTTGGAGAATTCGGTACACACCAACGAGGCCTCTCTCGAAGATTCTCCATAGGCGTAGGCAGGTGTATAACGAGATACTTCTCGCGGAGGGGACATTTTTCATTCGCAGAAAATTGAACAGAGTTATTCAGAGCTAGGTGGAGTTAGTTTAGCAGATAGTAAATCAGAGTTTCTAGCTTAGTATAAATTAGTGGAGAGAGCTTTGTTATTGCTATTTCTAAGTACAGAAGTCGAAGTGAAGAATTTCTTTTACAGAGAGTTTTAGTACCGAGCGTTGGAAAGTTAGTGGAGCAATTTGAGTGATTTTATTGTATTGTGTTGTGTTGTGATAAAGATTTGTAATGAAAGTAGTTTAGTGTTGTTTGGAGTTTTAATAAACGTTCCCAAAGAAATATCGTAACAATACATACATATTTAAGACGTTTTAAAGCTATGTGAAAGATATACATGTACATCTTTGAGACATAATAAATGTATTGGATAATATAACTTTAAGATTTCTTGAAGATATCTTTGTGCTATCTGGAAAAAGTAAAACTGATAAAAAATACATTCACATATTTCCCCTTCACAGATAGCCTTATCCAGCCTCGACGCCAGCAGGATAGGCATAGCCAGCCAAGCCCTAGGTATCGCCCAGGCTTGCCTGGAAATGGCCACCGACTACGCCTCGAAACGTTTGGCCTTCGGTAAGCCGCTCACCAAGCTGCAGACGATCCAAAACAAGCTGGCCGACATGGCCCTCCAGCTGGAATCGGCAAGGCTGCTGACGTGGAGAGCGGCCTGGTTGAAGGACAACAAGAAACCCTACACGAAAGAGGCCGCCATGGCGAAATTGGCCGCCAGCGAGGCAGCTACGTTCCTCAGTCATCAGTGCATTCAAATTCTGGGAGCAATGGGGTGAGTATTTGCAAGGTATATGCATAACCACAAAAAATTAGAGCTATACAGAAGCAAAGGAAAGCCACATTGCTCGATAGCAGCCGCCATTTAATATGAATGAAACTTCTCACTGTCACTTGTGAAATTAAGATTGTGTTGATTACTTTACCAAGAAGATAAGAGTATTTTATTTACTAATGATGATTGGATTTCTTGTAGAAAATTATGGAATGCCTCTTTAAATTATTCATCAAAACATTCAACTGTTTATACCTTCATGAAGTACTGATGTTGTTTTGAATTAGTTTTCTGTGTGTAGCAAGTTTTATATTTCAGTGATGAACATAGTAACTTTTCTCAGTGTTCTAGGCATGATTTCACTCAACATATGATTTCAAGGTTACTAAAATTTGCCCCCTCAACATCATAATTTTATGGCGACACTAAAACACGGATCGTGGCGTATTTTCAATTTCATCGCTAGATGGCAATTTTTTGATTATTTACCATAGACATAACACGTAATGGACTGGCCCTAAGAGAGAGAAGACTACGGAAGGAGAAAGATAGAATACCTACTACCTCTAATAAATTCCTTCCTCAATGTAGCATGTAGGAGGTAAAGAGAGGTTAAGAAGGATAGAGCAACGTTGGTTTATGGGAGGAAGGTTACGAAATGTCATCATACCGATCCCTCTATTACTCCAGTAAAAGAAGCAATTTTTTTAGTAAAATGAAGGACTAATTCGAGACCACTCAGATCAACTTGAATTTTTTTGGAATTTGTCAAAAAAGGTGTCAAGTATCCGAGTAAACAAGTTTGGTTACTGGGCAAAGCTCCAAAACGCTGTAAAACTTGGCCAAACTATTTTTTTGGACCAAAATTATTAAATATTAAATATCTCAGCCAATATTCAATGAATTTTCGTGAAAATGGGTACCGGGGGGTTTTTTGGGTCACTGATTACGACTTTGATGTCAGAAATTTCTGAAACACCCTGTGAACCGTAAAAACTACCCTTTTCAGTTTTTTTTTTAATTATTTTTATTTGAAATTTGACAGCAGAATTCAATTGGCTTATCATCCAAACATACAGTACTGCACGAAAAATGTTCATAAAACTTATAAATAGAGGGTCCCAATGGATTAAATATAAAAATTGTATGTGATTGATGGAAAAAAAAAAGGTTTTTTGGCCATAACTTTTTTTTGGCTAATGATAACGAGATGTACCAGGAACCATTTTGAAGCTAAGGTTATCGCCGAAATTTCATGTCATATGCAACATTTGAATTGGATGGGCCAATCTTTTTTATTTCGCCCGACAAAAAAGAGCATTTACCGTTATAAACATAAATAGGCAATTTTAAACGGACAAATTTGCTTACAGATGAAAAATTATAACAAGAAATTAAAATACAATTATCCTGGAATGAATGCTGAAAAATTTGGCTGTTTAAAATAAATAATGTTCACGCTGCTGGCCAAAAACTGAAAATGTTTTAAAAAATACACGATTTCACCCAACTTTAGCAGGCCAAAACATAAACAATAATTACTCGATTGGGCCTAAAATGGATGGACATATTAAGGACGAAGTGTTCTGACTTTTCACGGAAGTGTTTTTTTTTCCAAGCACCTCAGCCCATATGGCGCTGAAAAATTGGCATTAAAAATTTTTGAAAAAAAATTATTTTGCCCATAACTTTTTTTCTTCTTATTTCGAACGGTTCTGGTTGGTCTCAAAATTTTCCCGATTTTGTCATCTTGCAAAATGATAGAAATAATTTTGTTTGTAAAAGTTATATTTTTCGAGATATTTACGCCAGAACGATCCGGTTTCTTCATTTTTCGTTAAGCAACCATTTTTGCCATGTCATATCTCCTTTAATATTAATCGTTAAAAACTCTAAAAACTTAATTTTTTTTTGCAAAAATCACACTTTTCCTTGCGCTATTGCTCGAAAGGGGTGCATTTTTATGAAAAATTGCAATCAATGTTTTCATGTTGAAAAATGATAATTTATCGATTGGTTTCATTATTTATTTTTTAAATGAAAAATTGATGAATGTGTATGGTTGGTGAAGATCCGAAAGGAATACCTTTCTTTTAAAAAAAGTGGGACTGTTTCTCATGCAACAAGAAGTAGTTTGGCAGAGTTCGGAGGTCGAAACTCAATCATCCCATGGAAGATTTCGAGTCTAGAGCAATTGATACATCTGCACTGAAGCCGACGTGTTGACTGCGTTATGTGGATGATGTCTTTGCTATCTGGCCTCATGAAACCGGAAGCCTTCACACCTTCCTAAATCACCTCAACAATATTCACCCCGATATAAAATTCACCATGGAAATGAAGGCGAACTATTCCTTTCTTAGATGTCCACATCACAAAATCCAAGATAATTTCACTCATACTGTCTACCGAAAACCCACGCACACCAATAGATATCTTAATGCCAACTCTCACCATCATCCAGCCCAGGTGAGCTCCGTGCTGAATTCTCTTATCAATAGATCCATCAAACTCACAGATGACCATAACAGACCCAGCGAGCTGGAAAAGCTCACATCTGCCCTTCTTCAAAATGATTATTCCTACCCCTAGATCCAGAGAACCATTCAACGCCAATACACCCGCACCTCGCATCCCAAACTGTTCTTGTTTTTTTATCATAATCACCTTGTATGATGATAGTTTTTTGTTTGATAGTTGATAAATAAGTAGATTTTGACATTGACTTGTATTTTGAAAAGTAATTCATAAAAAGTTGATAAAATCGTATTTTCCTAGTTTATTTCGACTTTGAACTAGAGAAAAGAATATTGAAGTAAGACTGACTAGTCTGAACACAAACCATCGGACGACCCGGCTGAACGCCCGAAAGCTTTCCTTCCTTTCATTCGGGAGTCACCGATAAAGTGAGCCGAATTCTGACAAAATACGACACAAGACAGTTTTCACAGCAAACAATCAAATATCATCCTCTTTCCTGCGCTCACCTGAAGATATAATACCCGACGAATCACAAGAAATATATAAAATCCCTTGCCATGACTGCCCGAGAACATATATAGGACAGACGAACCGACGAGTATCAAACAGGATCTACGAGCACGAACTAGCAGTACGTAATTCGGACATGACCTCGACTCTCTTCAAACACCACCACGAAACCGGACACAAAATTGACTTCAACAATACGAAGACCATTGCAACAGCTAAAACACTCCACTCCAGACAAAATAGTTGAGGCTTTCGCGGCCGAGGTTTTCAGTATCACTACTTTTATTCGGGTTTGAAGGCCGTCGTTTTTTGGAATTTCTTCCTGACGTTTCGCTGGCTCGAGTGGCTAGCTTCTTCAGAGGTTCATTCATCTTGGAATTCACTCCGATGACGTCACTTCATGAATTCACTCAGTCATCGGAGTGAATTCCAAGATGAATGAACCTCTGAAGAAGCTAGCCACTCGAGCCAGCGAAACGTCAGGAAGAAATTCCAAAAAACGACGGCCTTCAAACCCGAATAAAAGTAGTGATACTGACTCCACTCCAGAATCATTCGCGAAGCAATAGAAATTGAAAAACGTCCTCAATGCATCCACAAACGAGACGAGTCACAAAGGCTGCCCAATTCCTGGAAACCATTATTATCCCTTATTCGAACAAATCCATTAATTGATCCTTTTCAATTCAGACCTGTATGCGGTCCGACAGTTTCAACAACGTCGGATTCTCATACAGCAATACCATCCCTCTATCCACCAAACCACAATCTTCAGTCTATAAACGATGAGTTTTGGAACCTTTGGTGTAAAAGTTGAAACTTTTCCTAGAGATCAATTACCCTAACACCAAACTGATATTTTTGCACTCGACGCGCGTTTCGCTAACAAGGTTAGCATCTTCAGGAGAAGAGAATTGATATCAATTTTTTTCAATTTTCTTCTCCTGAAGATGCTAACCTTGTTAGCGAAACGCGCGTTGAGTGCAAAAATATCAGTTTGGTGTTAGGGTTATTGATCTCTAGGAAAAGTTTCAATCTTCAGTCTGTCAAGATGAGTGCTGGGGGTTAAGGAGACTTAGGCCTCGCCACCAAGTTCCGGAAGTTCCAGAGAGCACATATCCGACCGCGGAGTCCTATCCGAGCACACATATAAAACAGTAGAACGCGCTTTGCGTGTTTTGCTAACCTCGAATTTCTATGACGATTTACATTTTAGAGTTTTGTAGTGAAAAATGAAAAAATGCTTATAATTTGGTTGGAAAGTGATGAAGAAGTATGTATAGAATGAGTATATTGTGCTGATAGAAAGAAGGAGGAATTTCGAGCGGAATTGGCTGAGAAACAAACATAGGCGTAAAACCCCGATTTCCTGTCTTTGGGGGGGCGTATCTCCGAAACTAGTTGAGAGACCCAAGAATTTCATTGGTATTGTTTGTTCTGGAGGGCAAAATACGTATGATCCACCAAAAAATTTTTATTTTTCAGGCGGAGCCCAATTAACAGAATTTTACCCTAGAACGATTTTTTTAGAACTTCAAGGAAAAAAACTCATACGTTTGTTACAGGTACGTGACGGACATGCCAGCCGAGCGCCACTACAGGGACGCAAGAATCACCGAAATTTACGAGGGAACGTCTGAAATTCAACGACTGGTTATTGCGAGAAATTTATTGAAAGAGATGGGTTATTGAAGAAGTGCAGGGTAATACTTCGGTCGCTATGAGCACCTTTTTTGATTTTTTTGTGGAACTTACGTAATTCGGTCTCCTCTACAAAAAATCCAAATGAAAATTTCGGCGGTCTCGTATATTTTCGGAGATACGGGGCCTTTTTGGTGTAAAACTTCACAATTTTCCACATCAAATTTCTTGTGTTCGAACACACAAAATTCGTCCTTCTTCTGATCAAACACCACACAGTCTCCTATTCACTCGTTTTCAACATTTCCAAGTAGAAAAAACCATTAGTTTTTCAAAAAACCTAACTTTCTCCAAAAGTAAACATTAATACATTCAGTTCTCAACAATAACAATGAGAGCGGCAACACTGCAAATACGTCACTTTCGACTGTCATTGCACTATGACATCACAACAAATTGGTTATGATTTGAAGAGACGCAATTTTTGAAAAAATAATAATTTTTCCTGCTTGAAAATGTTGAGAACGTGTAAATAAGAGAGTGTGTGGTGTTTTATCAGAAGGACGAGTTGTGTGTTCAAATGAAATACACTTTCCGCATAAATATAAATATCATGTCGCAAATAAAAATAGAAATAAAAGCTGGGTAACACGGGAAATACGCAAATCCAGTCAAAATCTAAAGGACCTCTTCAATCTGAAAAAGTATAACCCAGAATATTCCGAAATATACACCGCAAAGAAAAAAATACATGATAAACTAATTTCAACAACAAAAAAAAATTACTATCAAAATAAAATACTAGATTCTGATAATCCATCCAAGTCTATATGGCAAGTCATAGCAGAGTTATCGAACAAGCCAAGAAATGCTAAAACAGATTTCTTAATTAAATACGAAAATAATCTAGTTAAGGATCCGCTAGAATTGGCTGATTTATTTAACAACTATTTTTTGGGAGTCCCTAAGTCTATCATCGAATGTATAGGATCAGATGTGATGAACTACAATGAATTCATGAAAAATAGCTATTCACCTTGTAACTCCTTCTTTCTTGAAACTTATAATGAAATTGAATTGTTCAAGTTGTTACAACTCAAGCTAAAAAACAAATACTCATCAGGATCTGATGATGTTCCAATGTATTTAGTTAAAAAAAGTCTATCTGTGATCCTAAAACCACTGACATTTCTAGTCAATCTATCTTTCACTACGGGAGTCTTCCCGAACCTATTGAAAAATGGCAAAATAACTCCAATTCATAAAAAAAATAGTCGTCAACTACTTGAAAACTATCGCCCTATAACGGTACCCTGCAGTTTTTCGAAAGTGTTCGAATACAGTTATTTATATCGACTTTTATCTTTTATTGACAAAGAAAAAATAATGTCGAACAACCAACACGGTTTCATTAATAATAAGTCGACGACCACAGCTCTTCATTCGTACTACCACAAAATTATTGATTCCATTGAGGCCGGCGAATGCCCTGTTGGGATTTTTTGTGATCTAAGCAGGGCATTCGACTGTGTAAATCGTGGCATTTTATTAGACAAGCTGTATCGATACGGTATTAGAGGCACTCCTTTTGAATGGATACAGTCATATCTGTGCAATAGGAAGCAATATGTCTCAATACAAAATAGATCATCCAAGTATATGGAAAACGATATGGGAGTCCCCCAAGGATCAATCTTGGGCCCCATCCTCTTTATCATCTATATAAACGATATTGATAAGCTCCAAGTGCCAGCCTCCTTCACAATCTATGCAGATGATACCTCCCTCATCATTTCTGATCCTAAAGAAAAATCATTAAATGAAAAATGTGAAACTACCCTGAACGAAATAAATAACTGGTTTTCGGCTAACTTCCTCTTTCTCAACATCGACAAAACGCAGTGCCTAAGATTTCACAACCCTCAGAAAACCTGTAAAAAAATCTCATTTGGATGCCCTGAAATTTCTACACTTGCTACAAGGGCAAAATTCCTGGGACTGAATGTTGATACACACCTCAACTGGAAATCGCAATGTCAAGACCTCATTTCCAAACTCAACACAATTGCTTATCAATATAGAAATATTAGAGGAATTTTAAACCTGGATCAGTTGTTGCAGCTCTATTATGCGCAAGTCGAAAGTAGGCTTCGGTATGGTGTTACCTTCTGGGGAACATCTACTTCAGCACCGAATGTCTTCATTGCTCAAAAGCGTATTATTCGGTCAATGTTGGGACTAACCAATCGGACTTCATGTAAAAATGTTTTTAAAGATCTTAAAATTCTAACCCTGCCGTCAATTTTCATTTTAGAATTATGTTTGTATCTGTTTAAAAACAAGAATGAATTTCTCCGGAATGACACCAAGCATATGTACAATACCCGAATTAAAGACAACTTCATTGTACCGTTTTCGAGAATAAGAATAACTCATAATGCTCCAAATTCCATGGCACCAATTATATTCAATTCACTTCCTAATGACATCAAAGAAATAAGCAATTCAATATATATTTTCAAAACGAGACTGAAGGAGTTTTTGATAGAGAATAGTTTCTATTCGGTAGAAGAGTTTTTAAAACGGCGATTTTGATAAAACTCAACATAGATTATTTATATTTTTATATTTACTCATATTTGTACTGGGTTCTCCCTGTAGGTACCAATTGTGTTTTATTTTGTATTATTTTAATTTTGTTTTGTTACATGTAAATTGTGCTATATTATGTTGTTTTTTAACTAGAGATAATTCACCTCTACACTTTTGACTTTTTCCATACAGTTTGTACTGTCTTAAGGAAATAAACGATATTCTATTCTATTCTATTCTATTCTGACAGCAATTTCATGTGAAAAATTGTGAAGTTTTACATCAAAATGGACCTATATCTCAGAAACTATAAGAGACCGCCAGAAATTTCATTACAATATTTCGTAGAGGAGACCGAGTTACGTAAGTTCCACAAAAAATTCAAATAAAAGGTGCTCATAGCGACAGAAGTATTACCAATTGCAGGTCGTATTATGCGGATATAACACAAAAAAACTGAATACAAATATTCATTATTGGAAATATTTCACATCATCATGTCGGATAAAACTGTATTATTTATGCTAATTTGCCTCTGAAATATACCATTTTCCTCCAGGATCAGAAAAAATGTATTAATTCATGACAACTACACAAAGTATTAAATATCTATACGATACTGCGCTTTTATCGAGCTAGGCATATTTTTGTGAATATTTCCCTCATATATAAAATGTCCCATGAGAGCAATGCAATTATCGATAACTTACAGCGGTAACTGCATTGTATCAAGTCACCATAACAACACATTTGAAACCGTATCGCTATACGTCAGTAAACAACACAAATAAATGTCAGATAGACTTCGAAAATAGAAAAACATTTAGCGTTCAGGTGAGTACTCCATACAATCTATGGAGGAAAGTATAAATGAACAAAAAATAACATTTCCTCGAGAATTTCTTCATTCGTGAAATATTCCAATGAATTACATTCGTGCATAAAAATGACGAGATAATTTTGCATTCAAGCGTGATATCTTATACAAATTGCATTCGGTTATTTTCATATTTTGTAAAAGAGCCCTCGTCCTTTGGACTCGGGCACTTTCGCCAAAATATGAAAATCAACTTGCAATTTTTAGATATCACGCTTTCTTGCAAAAATATCGCTAATTTTTATGCACTCGTGCAATTATAACCGAAAATTTCACACCAACAGTTTTCTACCAATGAAATGCTTATTTTGTTTCGCGTTACCATGGCAACTCAGGTATTTTCGAGGATTTTAGCGGAAATTTGTTTCCGTATGGGTAACCTAAAGCGAATTATAGTGGAATTTTTCCAAGCAGAGCATATTTTGTTTGACATAACATGTCACTTACCTACTTTAAGCAGAAGTAAACTGAATATAACGTATAAATTTGGCACTAGAGCAATTTAGCAGACTAAAGAAAATACAATATTCCTCCACATCTTTATTTACCAGCCACTCTGACACTGACACTTCACTATCAACTGAAGTCGGTACAATGAATAAATTCAGCAGTTTTTTGGCCGAATCGATTCATTTTGTTAAAGTTCACACAATAAACTGAATTGAACGTGACAGAATAGGCAATTTCCATTCAATTGTTCAATCTATGATGTATTCCAAAGCCTATCTCGACGTACTTCGAAAGGCTGAAACATGAATTTCAAATAATTCGTTGAGACATTCACAAAAAGGAAGGATCTATCTAAAAATAAAAGAACTTTTGCAAAATTTGTATACCAAGCACTCGAAAACTGAATAAAACATATATAGGCAGGGAAGTAGCTGTTCAGACATTCTTCTCTTTTGCGAATAATTCGTACGTCTGTATGAAAATAATATACGCACATATCAATCACATATAGTGTTTGCTAAATATTCGTTGTTACATTTTTTGTAGAAGTTTTGCATTCGCATGAAGAAGAAAAAGATATTTAATTTAATTCTTCAATACTTCTTTATAGTTGCCTCAAAAATAATCATGTTCTAAAGTCATTTGTATTTTTCTAAATTTTTTCACAACTTGCGTACAACCTATTCGCTTAAGAAGAAAACTATGTCAGTTGATAATGCTCATTGTAACAGACTTGAGAGAGTAGGTGAGTATCCAAGAGCTTTTGATAGGGGAGCCCAAGAGGGGATTTCTGGATTTACTAAAGCGCGGCAGATTATACAGGGGTATACAGGGGGATACCTTGTACCCGGTTAAGTACTTCCACCATATATGAGCCCTATATATATGGCCGCCCTTCAAGGATAGAGGATCAGATTAGTAAAAAATATTATATCTGAAATTCTCGAGCGCGCGTCAGATTAAGGTAGGATGAGTTAGTTACATCCTGAAACGTGTATATTCCACTAATCTGACATTTCGAGAGTGACCCCAAGAAGGAGGAATAATAAAAATTCATTGATAAAGTTTAATGCGTGCAGCTACGTGAAGCCTATATTCCCCTCTCCACGCTTCTATTTCTCTCTCACTCTTTCTCTATCTATTGCTCTCTCACTCCGTCCCCACTCTGGTTTCTGTTGCCACGATGCTATGACAGATGATCACACAGACTCGTTCGTGGCATGATATTGTTTACAACGAATATCCAACGTTTAAAAATTTTTAAAATTCAATTGTTTACAATTATTCTCTTATAAATACAAGTATTCTACTTAAAAAAGCATACACTTTTTTTATTTGCATTGTTTCTCCTGAGATGTTCAATTAATTAAGTTCAATGATTAAATTATTTTTTTTTAATTCAAATTGTCAGAATAGGCGAATTCCTCCAGATAATCGTCAGATTATGAGACTGCAACGTCTAGGGCGTAAATATGAACTATATATATATATATATATATATATATATACACATCCTAATCTGACTCGCTTGTGTATTTCAAAATGACGATTTTTTTTCACATTCTAATAACGGCCGCGAGTCTGCGTCACATCCAAACCGTCAAATCATTATATAAGAACTTTTTTTATGTTTACTAAACATCCCCTCAAAAAATCTGACGCGCTCGAGTTTTTTTTTTATTTTCTACCCTTACGTACGACCACCCCCATCATGGAACCGATCAGATTAACATACGTTCATTTTTAAAAATATGTAGGACATAGATGATATCAATATCTGACGCACTTGACATGTCCATGCAACAGTTTTTTTTTTTCATTTTTGAAAGTCTATAGCCACACCCCCCAGCGATGAAAAGGTATACATTATATAATTTTTTTTTATTTTTATCATCTGAGCTTCGCAACCCATGACCCTCGAGTAAATCCCGATTTAGCATCGTGGGCTCTCCTACTATTTGATTTGACTGTTGGAAAGTATTTGTCAGGAGCTTCAAAATGATGTATTACAAGACCCCCTCTTTGGGCTCGATCTGTAAATTTTCAACCGTTAATTTTACTTCAAAATGTAGTATTTATGCATCAATTTCATTATTTCATGAAGCAATTTTTTGAGTTGGAACGTTCAAAAAATAAAAGAGGGGCATTTTAGGAAGGCACTATATGCTATAGGTTGTTAAAGAATGATATTTCAATTCTGTTACCACACTTCCTATATAAAATATAGAAAACACATTGTGCTTATTGACGAGGAAGTAATCAAAGCTGAATCAGACATAAAAACAACTGATACTGGAGTACCACAAGGTAGAATGGGCCCCATGACTTCCATCTTTTTTCTGAATAATCTGGATTCGTGGGGAAAATTCAAAATAACAAATTAGGCAGATGACACAAACTTGCTCGTCAATGCATTCATAACTGAACGAAAGCCTCTGCAAGGCAGATGACTGGTTCAGGAGGACCAATCATGCTATGATGACATTATTTCTGTTTTTGTATTATTCTGCATTATTTGGCACTGTAATTATTCTTCAGATATTTCTCCAGATATACATTATCATTATTATATTAGCCGTGCTTGTAAAGTGCCACTGGGATGACCATTGTGGATCCCACAAAACTAAATAGTGAAAACTAGGGCTATTTTGAAAGTTCTGGTGAGAAAATGAAAAAATTGGCAGTTTTCTTTGGAATAAAATTCTGTTCAGAAAATGGCTCAGTAGATTAGATACATAAATGACTAGTGTTGCCTGCGACTTCATCCGCGAGCAGTCGAATCAAACCGTTTAGTCAGCATACTATTATTTTCCACTGAATTTTACATTCAATCATAATTGAATATAATCCATATTAGTCCTGAACAGTGCAGCTTGCTGTTAGTGAAAGAATTTCATTAGAAGCTGATAAACTTTACCTTTTCATAAAAGTAGTATAGATAATACACTGATTTGTTTATAAACTAGGTGCAGAGTTCATTGCTTTTATCTGAGCTGTTTTTTCTTGAAGAACCGTGTTCAATACGTTTTGAAACCAAACATTTTGTTGTTGAATCAGTGACGTCAAAAATGAATACGGTTCATTATGTTTTGAAAGCTTCTATAAGAACGGTTCGGTTTATTTTGACACTTTTATCATTTAGTTTCAAAATGGTATGTTTTCTTTTGAGTACATGAATGTTTACGTCACGATTGAAAGCGGTTCAAAATCAAACTTGAATGCGGTTAAACAAGAAAAAACAGCTCTGTTATCATTTTCACTTGTCAAAATGCGACTTTTTTAGCATTTCAACCAATAGTAGCGGGTTTATTCCAACCAATCATTCTGTTTCATACTGATAAAACTGCCTGGTCCTTGATAAAACCTTTGAACTGTCTAAACTATAAGATTCACCGCGGCGATTCTATTGAAATGACTTATATACAAGGTTAAAATATAAATTATCATGAGTGAAAAGTCACCTAACTGTTAATAGTCATTCACTTTTCTTTTTGTCACTAACAAAATAATAACATAAACGACAAATTTCAATGAACACTCAAATTTCACACACCTAGATAGCTCTTGAACATGTTATGGCAGATATTGCAAAGTACGACCATTGTCTAAGGATGTAGACAATGGTAGGACTAATCTTTGGGTAATTGGGTACGACTTACCGCATGGCCAAAATTGTAGCCGCTTGTAGACCGATTCAAATACCTAAGGTTTCCTGAACACAAATGAAGATGGCGTATGAAGATCTTCATATAAAAACATAACGAATAATTATTTGTTCCTTCTGGCGCAATTTTCAATTCATAAGAAATTCAAATCAACCTTGTACAATGAGAGTTGTGGCGCCATCTCTTGGTATCGTCAGAAAGCATCAGTAAGGTTTACTTAAAACTGTCATAATTTCTAGATATCTATATCATATGCACCGAGTAAGCTTCATATCCTACATCTTTCCTACATCGTTGTTTGATGTTTGAAATCGACTGCCGCATGCTCAATATCAAACAATTACTTGGAAGTCATCGAGTGTTTCTGCTGCCTGATACATTTACAAAAACTGTCCTTTAAATAATTGTACATTTTCCAAATATTAAATTTCCTGCTTTTCTCCTCTTGGTCATGAAATAGTAATGAATTAAATTGTTCTTCCTTCGATTTGTTCAATAAATATCCTCTCCAAATACAACTCCCGAAATTTAATGAGATACATTTTCATTTTCAAAACACTCAAACTTTTTTATTTGAGGCGAAAGCATTGAAACAAACCGAATTATATAAAATCACTCGTCCTACAGACTCGTGATTTTATCAATCGTTTTTTTTCATACTTTTGCCAAATAAAAAAGTATTCGTAAGAAATTGAAAAGTATCGATGAAAAAAGGACTCCTGATATTACCTTCAATAAAATTAACATATTTCAGGATAGTAGTAGGTAGAGATTGCAATATATGTTTAAATAGGTACCTAACATTAATGTTGAAAAAACAATACTAGAAGCATATTGAAAAATATCCAAAAAAGATATCATAAACGTTCCTCCAAACAAGCAGAACATATAATTCACAAAAAATATAAAAAAAATTGTCAAAATTGACATTGGATTGAAAAAAAAGGGCTGGACTTCCATAATCGATCCACTCCCAACGCTTTCATCGTTCATAATGCTAGGACGAGAAATAGTTTTTTCATCTCACATATTTGAGTAAAGAGGCATTCATTTACGACACTCATTTGCTGTTAATGTATTAAAATAGTTGTGGCAAATCTCACAATCTCAACAGAAACTAAACTTTCCATATCCTAATAATTATTATTATTTAGTTTTTGGCTTAGTATCTATATTACACTCCTAGTAACATCTTGGTGTAAAGAAGCTTCATTCCTGCTTTTCTACCAACACCCCAAATAATAATAATTGCACTCTATAAATATTTAATATAACCCATAGAAAGTCATCTTCAATATACCCGAATTCGATAGTTGTAACAAAAAAAAACGATAGTTGAAATTGTAAAATCAAATTGGATAACTAAATCAGTATTGAAAAATTCCTTCAGACTATGTAAAAGGATTGTCATATAGTAACAAATTTACTTTTTTTTCTCCAAATATGGTGTGAACTTTACTAGGGTCTTTAAATTGTCACTTGCTATCATTCAAAAGTTATTAAGCTGAAATATTTGTGTGTCAGTGAATATGAAATGGTATTGTGTGTCAATTATGTGTTCATTTATATGTCTATTGACTGCTCTGCTAGAAAAATGTATATATATATATATATATTATTTTTAACAAAAACTGTGGAATAATGTTTCAATCAGGGTTTTACTCAGGTTCTTTTGACATGCTTTGTTACAAAAATTATATTTTTAAACAATAAAGCTACAACAATATCAGATGACTTCCTCTCTGTGTACTAAATTGACATGGAAATTTGTTTTATCCCTTTTGGAATACACAATCTTGCATTACAGTTTCCATAAGCTTTTACTAGATTTCTAGTCTTAGAATGAAATATATAAAGCTGTGTTTTCTGTCTTTTCCAAATCATTTATTAAACCTAGACTCTATTCACCGTTTTGTATTTTTTCCTCTCAGTTCCAGTTGAACTTTACAAAACTGAGAAGTCAAACTGGCAAGTGATATGATAAACAAATTTGAAACTTGTAAATTTTTTTGGAGTAGAAAATTGTACTATTTGATGTAACGTTATAGAATGTTAAATTTTGTATAACTCACATTACTTTGCAGGATCTCGTGACGCTTGTCTCATGGAGTTCAAGTTCGTTATACAAAATGTAGCTTTTTCCAACTGGTTATAATAGTAACTGTAAGATTGCTGTCTTTTCTTTACAAAAAAATAGGAAGTTGCATTAATTTTTGCAATGAGTTGTGAAACAGTTGCACAATATTGTATTGAGATTTTAGAATTTATATTTGGCATTTATTCAGAATATGTCAGTATTCTCAGTCCTCCCCATTAAATGATAGACACGACTTTTACACATATTTTCAAACAGATACAGTACCCAGGCTTTCTACATTTTAATGTGAGTTCATTAGAATTATTCAACGTTGTGCAATATCAAACTAGCTTAGCTATCAATTTGCCAACCTGAGCCCTAGGTTAAATGAAAATCTGGAATCAAATTTTCATGTGGTCGTATAATGAAAGTAAACAAAATTTAGATATACATTAATGCATTACTATTAATGTTGCTTGCGTCTGAACGAGCAGCCTTCTGTGAGCCTCGCTTTGCCTCCAGTTGAGGTGCACAGGATCGTCGAGCAACCTTTGCAGGGAACGGCGGATTGTGCATGGGAAAATATCGTTGAGATGGCGTAGCAACCGGGACACTTTACGTCCATGAAGTAACTGTTGGGGTGCTGTACCAACCTGCGAAACGAGAAAACAAACGTTGTAGCACAAGAGGCGCATTCTCAAAACGTTTGAAATCTAGAAGCCGACAATTCACTGACTTACCTCTTCAATTTGTGGGACCTCCTCTGTTTTTCGGCGGAAGGATGCAATAAGTCAACAGCTAAAGGCATCTGCGAACGAAACAAAAAGCAGTATTGTAATATTATTCGCTCAGAATCAGAGGCGACGTGAATTGGTGGGCGATGTGTGTTGGAAACTTACTTTTAATTATTTATTTGCACTGTAAAACCACGAAAATAACTTCAGTCGCACGTGGTAACTTCGGCTATCAACCATGTAAAGGAAAGTGACATTTGACAGGCGAGTTAATTTTGACCGTTGACCATTGTCATATGCGTTGTTGCCTATAGCAGTGTTGCCAATATACAAAATACCCACAAGTCTGGATTCAGACAGATAGGCAGGGCTATTCACCATCATAGACCTAATAGTATGGACTGGGCATTAGAGTGAGAGGATTGATCCCCACGCCTAAAACGGCATGAACATATTAAACTAAGGGCAACTGCGTCACCACTTACGAGTGACGTCACAGTGTATCACTTGTTGCATATTTGCATAGCCAAAAATCTGTTTTACAGTGGGGGAGTTGGTGATATGTTGATTTTTGTTACAGTGAAGGTCGTGAAAAAATGACCAATATCGATAAAAATCCATATATGAGGAACAAGGAATACTGTGTATACGAATTATAAGGTATTCTAGTGAATCTTGGATAACACTAAATATTGGTTATTGAAAATAACTGTTATAGAAGAAAATTATGAGGCACCACTGATATTTCTGAAATATCTTGTAGGTACCTAGTGGTTTATTGAAATACATTATTCAATACCCGAAAATATTGACTATTGAAAATTTTCAATATGCACCATAATTTCATTTGGTCCCATTCTTGAATATTTTTCAATAATCTAGTGAATATTTAAGAATCAATAGGATACCAGAAAAGAACTAAGAACTAATTACCTACGGAATCTAAGTATGCAACACATATTACTGATGACGTAACACATTATGACGATGACGACTATGACGCAGATGCCCTCAGTTGGTTCGGGCCGCAAGAACTTGTATTTGAGGGTTAAGCGACACCCAGTCCATGTTATATTACGTCAATGTTCACCATAGATATCTATGATTTCTATGGATCCAGCCTTAGACTGGATTCAGACAGATCCAAAATCCAATCGTCGTAAGATCGAATATCGGATCTGTCTGAATCCAGCCCAAAGTCACAGTGTGAAATTACAACTATACACCGATAACTATGACTGGGCATCAGAATTGGCAAACACCAACATAGGTTTCGTAAGAGAAGGGTCAAGAATAGAATCCCTGAAGATATTGCTCCTTCTGGTATCGTGCCCGGTAGGCTATCAAGAATAGTTGAAGATGCCAATCCCAGTTTTTTTGATGCTCTTCTATTATCTTGAAGTGATACTGGTTCAACTTCTCAATACACCTTGATGCTTGTCCTTCAGGGGTCTTCGTCGAGTAACCACTTCTGAGCTCCATGGCACAGACCATGAACTGTTCTGATGAGGAACTCTCTTTTATACAGATATTTGTGGAAGTGGTCTACACCCTTGATTATTGCCAGTAGTCGTTCCTTCCTTGTTACGCAATAATTCCTTTCTGGCATGGTCAGTACTTTGCTGTAGAACTCAATTACTTTTCCTGGCCATCTTGTTCTTGTGATAGTACGGCTCCAGTCTCGGCTCCAGTACCATAATTATTACTGTTATCCAAGACAAACAGACCTCGTTGACGTGGAAAACTCAAAATGGGACTGGAACATGAGCAACTTTCAGTTTTCCAAACGCTCGCTTACTTTCAACAACATTTGGAAGTTCCATATGTTGAATTATAAATTATAATACTAGATGTCGCATGTCGCCTACCCGGTGGTGATCTGTGATCAAGGATAGTAAACAATTTTTACAGATGACGGCCCGATTCGCCAATTTCATTATGCTGTCATTGACGTCATTGCGATTCCGTAAACATAACAAAAAACAGATTCACAATACTAATGTTTTGTTTTATTATTGATAGTATTAGAAGTGGAAGTTTCCAGCTGGTAGATGTTTTCCTTAATTTGAGTTATGCATTATCTACTAAATAATGCATTCACTAAATCCGCCTCAACTCTGATATTTATTGAGTTTGAAAGTGAGGGGTAGATGGAGGATTGTACATGCTTATTCGACCATTTCAAATGAGTAGGAATACTTACCTAGAAAAAATAATATATATTGAGTACACTTTTCACAAGTTCGAATATCTACCAAAAAGTTTCAAGCATAAACAATTATTTCAAGTGAATAAAAATAAAAGATGGCAAGTATATGGCATGGCATTGATGGCAATTGACAACAGTCGCTTCGTAAGACGAGCTCAAACTTCATCATATTAGTTCCACTGCATCACGAATCACGAAATGAACATATACACTACGGAAGGAATCGTGGTGACGTCAGTTGACAGGATAATATTGCAGTATAGGGTATAGGGCCATCCTCTATAATAGTTTACTGTCCTTGATCTGTGATCTCCATTTGTGTGTTTTTGTTGCATAGATATCTATTATATATATAATATTGTTAGCTTTAGCTCACCTGGATGGCACAAAAGACACTAAAGCTTCAGAAAACACTTTATTCGTATGAATCAATCGAAAATAAACGAACACTCTGCCACGATCTTAGCTATCAGATATTCCATAACATTCCCGTCTCTAAGTAACAATCTGTTCAAATATAACACTCGGCTTATCCTGACAAAATTGAGTGACCTCACTCGATGAAATAATTGATAAACATGTTTCATGAACATAAATAACTGAAGAGATCCGAAACAATGATAAAAACAAAAACATCAATCAAATAAAATGAAATCGTCTCGGAGTCGTTTTGGAAGACGGATTTCTCTTCTTTGTCTCTGATTGTCGGATGTTTTTCTTTCTGCTTCCACAGGTACTTCTTCATTTCCATCTTCTCTTTTCTGTTCGTCACTGAAGGCTGTCTCTGTTTCCTCTCGAATGTCATGTCTTTCATTAGGTTCGTCTGTATCGTTCGATTCGTCAGTATAGTCTGGTTCATCACTTTGGTCTTCAGTCTCGTCCTGTTCGTCAGTCTGAATAGAACTGAAAGGTTTTAAATGAGAAACATGAAATGTGGAAGTGAAACTACGCGAGGGAGCTAAATTGCTTACGCGGTACGTATCACTTGGTAGCTTTTCAATTATCATGAATGGTCCTTTATAACGTTCTTGAAGTTTTGTGGATTCACCGGTACCTGTCGATTTAGCACACTTCGCAAAAACAATTTCTCCTACTTCATATTCAGTTCCTTTGAACCGTCTTTTATCGTATCGAGTTTTGTACTTCTGTTGTTCTTCAACAATACTATTTCTTATTTCGTTCTGTACAGCTTCAGGAGGATTCCATGTTATATTGGTAACATATTCTGCCAATTTATCTTCTCCGAAAGTTGGTAAATAGCCGTGCAAACTTTCGAATGGAGTTTTCTGGGTGGTTTTATTGAAAGCTAAATTCAAACATTTCTCAACTTTTGGAATCACGTTATCCCATTGAGTATTCTCCTCAGTGTAGCTTGCAATCGTTGGTATCAATGTTCTATTAACTCTTTCAACTTGACCATTAGCTTGAGGCCATCTACTGGAATTGAGAGTGTGTTTGATATTGTTCTCTCTACAAAAATCTTCAAATTCGTTGGAAGTGAAACAAGGTCCTCTATCAGTGATAATTTGTCGTGGAGTTCCGTACGACTCTATACATTTCTTGAGTTTCTTAATAGTTATTTCTGCCGTCGTATTCACTGTTGAATAAAGTGTTTTCTGAAGCTTTAGTGTCTTTTGTGCCATCCAGGTGAGCTAAAGCTAACAATATGATTATATAATATATATAATATATAATATCGGAACATGACATATGTTTTGTTGGGAGTTGGGGAATTTTGCTTGTTGCTGTTGGCTTCTGGCGGATTCTGTTTGAAAATTTTCTCTGAAGGAATTTGGTTTGGTTTGTTTTGAATGTTTTGATTTCACATTTTACACCGCTTGATAGGCTATAAGAGTAAAGTGTAACATCGTTTTTGAGGTTTTAACGCCTTTAACATCATGAGCGACTCTGAAGAGCGCAGCAAAATGAAACGACCAGCAGAATCAGGCTCAGCAGATGCTACTAACCAGAAGGAAAGCACAGAAGAGGCCCACGACGATGCTGATCCTGATCGGAAAGAACGAGCCGTTGGCTCAGAAGACGACGCCGAATCAAATCCATCCTCCGACGAGTTTGTGGGCCCGGCTGCACCACCGCCGAAGAAACGTAAAATACTGCCTTTCGAAAAGCTATATCTGGACAGTCTACCAAGCGCGGAGTCCTACGAGAGAAGCTACATGCACAGGGATATCATCACACATTGCCTGGTCACCGCCACAGATTTCATTGTAACTGCGAGTTGCGACGGGCACATAAAGTTTTGGAAAAAGATGGAGATAGGAGTGGAGTTCGTTAAGCATTTCAGAAGCCATCTGGGCCCCATAGTCAACATAGCTTGCAATAGTGAGGGCACTCTCCTGTGCTCTGCTTCCATTGATAAGTCCTTGAAAATTTTTGATGTAGTCATCTTTGATATGATAAATATGTTGAGGCTGGATTATATTCCTGGTACTGTGGAATGGATTCACAGTTCTGGAGATCCAATACACTCGCTCGCAGTTTCAGACAAGGAATCCTCTAAAATTTATGTATACGACGGTAAGGCTGATGGGACGCCTTTGATGGTGCTGGATAAGTTCCATAAACACCCTGTCAAGTTGATCAAGTATAATCCAAAGTATGACGTGGTAATTTCCATTGATAAAATAGGAATGCTAGGTAAATATCCATAAAAGTTATCTGGAACGGGCTTATTAATTGTGCTTCTTCACAGAACTTTGGACTGGGAACAAACAAGACTATGTATTTCCAAAGAATTTGGCATTCGACTCGAAACTGGACACTAACCTGTTTGAATTTGCAAAGCACAAGATTTGCCCTAGCAGTTTGGCATTTTCGCCAGATGGCAAAAAATTTGCCACCATTTCTCCTGACAGAAAAGTGAGGGTTTTCAATTTCATCACTGGGAAACTGGTATGTAAGATAATACTAATTAAAAAAAATACACAACACCCCTTTAGTCAAACTTATCCATGCAGGTGTTTTTTTTTTTGTAAATATTGCTTTGAACTCAATTCAAAGTTCCCTCATAATTAAGTTCAGCTTGTATGTGGAGCTGGACAAAAATATCTTACCTTCAACTACATTATGATTGGCATATAAGTGTATAATTACCTGAGTGACCAAGTTTTGTATTTTTATTGTTTTTTTTTGTAAATCGTGTTTTTTGTAAATTATTCTATGATACAAATTATACACTGATGAAATATAAATAATATCTATCGATCATACCAACATAATAATAAAAAAATATTAAATGGTTTTTTATATAAAAAATCACGAATGCAACGTTTCCTAAAAATGAAACCTAGCTAGATCGAAAATTTGCCACAAAAACCACCAGCATACTTAATTTCATGGAAATAGTTGGAGCCGAGATTCAGATTATTTTATTTTATTTATTTACGAGCTTGAGCTCATTAAAATATACAAATTTAAATGATAACACCACAGTCTAAAATCACAGAAAAAATGTAAATATAAGACAAATAAAGTACAAAGAAGAAATAGCATAACAGTGTGTCACATATTATAAATCACAGTTTTTAACATAGATTCAAACTTCTTAATGTCCGCAAAGAAGTCCAGCTCTTCAGAGAATGAATTTGCCAACCTAGATGCTCTAATTATAAAGGGAATTACCTGCCACATTTGTTCTATAAGAGGAAATATGGAAGGAATTTTGTGAACGTGTTGATCGGTGGAACATAAAGATTTATATTCCTAAGTAGCTCGGGGCAGGAGTAAACAGAATGCATGATTTTATACAACATTTTGAGATCCCTCTCTTTACGACGAGAACACAGACTTTCAATGTTAACCTCCTTCTCAAGAGTTTTGTAGGTGTATTCATTCCGCTGTTCCTTGAAGGCAATGTATCATAGAAAGGCATGTTGAATATTTTCAATTTTATAAATTGAATTATTATAAATCGGAGACCAAACGCATGCTGCATATTCCTGACTAATGAGCAATATAATATTTTGATGGACTTTATATCAGTGAAATCTCTGGAGGTTCTTTTAACAAATCCTAACATCTTGAAGGATTATATAAAGAAATATACAAAATTGCTACTTTAAAGCTATTAGATGAATTAGTATTGTATTCAAGTGAGCATGTTATACAAAATATTCTAAGTAAACAAAGATTTGCTGTTCTATCCTCAAACGAAAAGCACATTGACTTAGTACTTAGTGTTGTTTAACAACGCCATCTACTAAGGTAGCTTCAGTGTTGCTGTATCGATAAAGCAGTTAGTTGCTCCCAATCAAAAAAAATAATAGTTGAGGGAACAGGTTTAATAAATACATATTCCGTTTTAAGAAATGGTTGCTAATGTAAGTAAGTATGTTGAACATTTTTCTCATTCACTTATGAAAACTACAACAAATGAGACAAACATAACGTTCCGTAACTGTAACAAGGCAACTTAAAGCATGTTGTAAAACAATTTCACTGGCGGTATTCCTAGTTTGCAGAACTTTTGCAATTTTCTGTGCGAAAATAAAGCATTAAAACGTTTTTGCCATTTAAACAATGTTCCGTTCATCGCAGGCTTATGCAAAATTTTATAGTTTGTTTTCATTCACGCACTAACATACCGGTAAAGTGTGGAAACTTTTTGAATTATTGTGAATTGATTGTCTATATCTACTGGCCTATATTAACACAGAAGAGAGGAGGGTTGTACTGCATATTTGCCAAAATGGTATTCCCTATCTTATTCTGTATCTGCTGATGGAATTCTTCTATTTTTCAGCTGAGGGTGTTGGACGAATCGGTGCCCCGCTTCACGGAGCACCAGCAGAAGACGCAGCAGCTGCCCAACATGGAGTTCGGTAGGCGCATGGCAGTCGAAAGGGACTTGGAAAGGTCGGAGAGCTTCGAGCTGGCCAACATAACGTTCGACGCCAGCGGGTATTTCATCATGTACGCCACCGTCTTGGGCATCAAACTGATCAACATTTACACCAACAGGTGCGCCGGCATCATCGGGAAAAACGAGAACCTGAGGATGTTGAACATCGCCCTGTATCAAGGTGAGCCGCGCCTCTGCACTCGCCTATTTCCGGAACTGTTGTTCGTTTGGAGCACGTGCTTCTTGAATCGTATGTTCGTGCAAGGTGTTGTTTGTCCAATGTACACTATAGTGTATAGTATCAATCCTGAAGTTTTTTTTGTTTGCCTGAGTTCACACTGATAATATCACAAGAGTTTGAATTATTTCCGGAAATTTTCTAGGAGGCACGAGTATTTTGCAAATAATGATAATTTTTTAAAAATATTCGGATCTGAATGAAAATTTCTGTTCTGTCAGAAAGCCTATTGATTACTAGTTTAATAAAATCAGATAGTTAAATCCACCATATGTCGTTGAAAAAAAAAAAATCACCAACTTTAGTTAAACCAAATGCTAAACCTAGTCTATCGCCCTTCAATAATTTCATTTAAAAAAAAGGGGTAGAAGTATATTTTTTCAAGTAACATGATGCAATTCCAAAGAAATTCCTATTTAGGTATATCTACCATATTTTGTTAAATAATAATAATTAGCAATTTCAGTTCTTAAAGAGCGCTCAACGATACAGGCTGTCCTCAAGGTTGGCAGTGGCGTTGTCGAAGGTATTGGCCAGGGCTGCCATACATCAATTACGCTTTGCGATCTATCCAAAGCCTTTGATTGCATATCGCATGATATCTTAATACAGAAACTTTATTATTATGGTGTAAGGGGAGTTACACTCTCTCTTTTGGAATCCTACCTGAAAAATCGTTATCAAGCTGTATCTATCAACAATTCCACATCAAATTACAAACCTGTCAAACATGGGGTGCCTCAGGGCTCCGTGTTAGGTCCTCTTTTATTCATAATTTACGTGAATGATATCAGTACATTCATGAAGCCATTCAAATCTGTATTATATATTCTGACAAAAATGCATATAAACTAGCAGAAATATCCGCAGAGGTTGAACAAAAGGCAGAAGCTTGGTTCAGCGTAAATAAGCTCAAGTTAAACCCCGAAAAAACCAAAAAACTAAATTTTTGTACAATTGCCAGAGGTGAAGATGATGGAAAATCACTGGGAATAACTCTGGGCAGCACTCTTACATGGAATAAACACGTTGACCAACTGAAAAGCAAACTTAGTAGTACACTATATCTATTACGCCAAATCAAAGAATTCACTAGTTACGAAACGCTCAAAACAGTGTATTTCTCATTATTTCACTCGCCTATCAGCTACGGTGTAATTCTGTGGGAAATTTCTAGTAGTGCCTTACAAATTTTCAAATTGCAAAAACGAGCTATCAGGATCTTGGGAAACGCAGACTTCCGAGAACATCGCCAACCTCTATTCTTGAAATTGAAAATAATGCCGCTATCAACTCTTTTACTGTACAGTTTACTGGTTGAAATACATAAAAGAATTGATTCACTGATCAAACAATCAGATGTACACGACCACGCTACTAGAAACGCAAATAAAATAAGAACTAATCGCTTCCGACGAACTAAATTCAAAAACAATTCCCTTAACTACAATCTTTATAATTACCTACCAGATGAATTCAAGAGTTACGGTGTTAATAGATTCAAAAAATGCCTGAAAAAATATCTTTTGAGGTTCTGCTTCTACTTTGTCAATGAATACATTGATTATTTCAGAAGAATGTGATAATTTAATATCATTATTTCATTATTTTAGACAAGCTGTAGTTAATAAATTTTACTTATACACGGTGTTTCGTCTCTGTTTGTATGTTGTCTTTATACTTTAGATAGTTCTATAACTCATCTTATCTCTCGACACGAGATACTCTTTGTGACTTGCTACAAACATTTCTTGTAAAATGTAACGTAGTCAATGAACCTTCTCTTGTCTTATACCAAATGCTAAAACTCAGATGGGTACTAGTTCAGTCTATCGCCCTTTCATAATTTTAGGTCACTAAAGTTGGTAGAAATGTATTTTGCATTATTCACAGGTATATCTACATTATTTAAGGGTTGTAGATCATATGTTTATTTTTTGAACTGTCTTAAAATTTCCACTTAAATATCGTGGCTCCTCGAAAAAGAATCCGGATTTTTTTTAGTTGCTAGTCGAAATTGAGGCATCTTATTGGTTGAGAAGTAGAGGTGTGAAATTTTCTTGAAAATGGAAAACATTTCAAAAAATATATCCCTCGTCACTTCTCGACGCGGGATAATTTTCAAAATATTTGTGCCCTCTAGAACATTTCCGAAAATAATTTAAGCTCTTGGGATATTATAAGTGAAAATTCATAAAAGGGACATCATCCATCTGAATTTATTAATCTTTATGCAGATGATACTTTGTTGGCAGTTAGTGGTGACTGTGTGGAGACCTCCGTTCCAAAAATGAATGACGAATTAATTAATCTTGAAATATACTTGAAGAGGTATTAGTTGAAACTTAATGTACAAGAAACAAAAGCGATGATCATTTCTAATTACAATAGGACAAAAAATAATAGATAAAGATAACATAACTTTTAATTATAGAAAATAAAAAAATAGAAATTGTAAAACAATTCAAGTACCTTGGGGTTGTATTGGATGAAAATTCAACATACAAGGAACACTTTGTAACAATAGAGAAAAAAATTTCTAAAAAACTATTTTTCTTCTCAAGAATAGCTGCACAGATATCTATCAAAGCAAGATTGACCGTTTTTAATAGTATCATTCAACCACATTTCAATTATTGTTCAACAATACTATTTCTATTAGACAATAACAGCAAAGCTTCTCTTCAGAAATTTCAGAATCGTGGGATGAGATTAATAATAAAATGCAATAGATATACCCCTATAACCCATATGCTAGAGACTTTACAGTGGCAATCAGTAACCAAAAGGTTGCTTTTTTCAACAATGATCTTCATTTTTAAAATTGTCAAAGGTTTGAAGCCAACTTATTTCAGACAGCTCATCAAGTTCAATCATGAGGTCCACAAACACTTTACTAGGAGTACAAACAATTTTCATGTTGACAGATCTAATACTAGTAAAGGTATGAACTCACCATTCCTACGAGGTCTAGTTGAATATAATTCCAGTCCAAATGAAATTAAAACATGTGATACACTTGTAGCTTTTGAGAAAAAACTCTCAGAATATCTGTGATTGTAGTATATTTATACATGGATTTATCTTTTGTATTGTTTTTTTTGTTATGGTATTTATCTATTAATCATCTATCGTAAATTATATCTGTGATTGTTATGAATGTAGTATATTTATACATGGATTTATTTGTGTATGTTTTTGTTATAGTATTTATATATTGATAATCTATTGTAAATTTAACTATGTATTGTGAATATTAGGATTTTCCTATTCAAATAAATTACTTACATCTTCTTTATTGCTCTATAAAAGGAATAAAACGTATATTTTTTGTCCTTTTCGAATTCTTAGTCAGCTTTATGCATTTATCAGCAATAACCTTGACCACTTTTCCGCGCGCAGGTTCCGCCCGGCGTTCCAAAGCCGCAGTCACGTTGGAAATCGAGGCGTCGAACAACCCGACACTCGAGGCGATCCGTCCGGACCCCGTCCTAGTCTGCACGGCTTACAAGAAGGCCCGCTTCTACATCTTCAGTCGACGCGAGCCCGACGACCTGTTGCAGCCCGACCACCAGGACAGGGACGTCTTCAACGAGAAGCCCTCCAAGGTGAGACGATGCAAGATACACATGTCTGTTTGTTGCATTTATTTAAGCTAACCTCATAGTCGGAGAGCTTCTGACGCACGTTTCGTGTAGTGTTTTATGCACCTTGAAATTTTGTTGTAATGCATCTCTTGGATAGATGCGATAGTTAGTATGTGTTGGCTAGACCTACCTTGGGACATCAGGTACTGTGCAAAGAGGACAGGTGCAAAAAAATATGGCCCAAATGAAGTGTACTATCCAGAAGCCAATAATCTTTAATCTAATAATTGAGGTAATTTAACAATAAATAATAAATGAGGCAGACACTTTCAAGAGAGTTAGCAGGAAAAAAAATAATTCAAAGCTGTTCTTTTTTAGTTCATTTTTCTATATTAAATGATGTATTTTATTCAGAAGCCAAAAATCATCTTAATGTAAAATTGAGGTAATTTAACATTAAATAATAAATGAGGCAGACACTTTTAAGGGGGTTAGCATGAAAAAAAATCCGAAGCTGTTCTTTTTCAGTTCTTTTTTCTATATTAAACGAAATGTTTTATTCAGAAGCCCGAAATATTTTTAATGTGAAATTGAGATAATTTAACAATAAATAATAAATGAGGCAGACATTTTCAAGAGGGTTAGCATGAAAAAAAATACCCAAAGCTGTTCTTTTTTCTATATTAAATGAAGTGTTTTATTCAGAAGCCAAAAATCTTCCTTATGTAAAATTGAGGTAATTTAACAATAAATAATAAATGAGGCAGACACTTTCAAGAGGGTTAGCATAAAAAAATAATCCAAAGTTGTTCCTTTTTCTATATTTAATGAAGTGTTTTATGCATAAGCCAACAATATTTAATGTAAAATTGAGGTAATTTATCAATTAATAATGAGTATAACTACTTCTCTTCGGGCTTGAAGGCCGTCGTTCTTTGGAATTTCTTCCTGACGTTTCGCTAGCGCGAGTGGCCAGCTTCTTCAGAGGCTTATTCATCTCCGATGACTAAACAGTTCGATTTCTCAAGGCGTATTTATATTGATGCAGGTAGTCTGGAGTGTTAATTACTTCTGTCGGGTTCGGGGAATAATCATCATTATTAGTTGCCGCACTACCTGCTGTGATATCATTAGTTATTCTTGATTTCTTCAGAATCGGATTCCAAATTCTGTTTAGAGTCAACGCTTCTTCCTTTTTGTTAAAATTGTCCGCATGTTTTTGGATCTCTATTGCCTCCCTTACCAGTCGGCTATGGTAACCCTGGTTGGGGGCAATCAGTGTTGCATTTTCGAACAGAATCTTGTGGTCGCCCTCACTCAATTCGTGTTCCGCCATCGCCGATTTGTCGGTTTGCCCTAGCCTGCAGTTCCTTTGATGCTCTTTGAGCCTTGTACCCATGGATCTTTTCGTGGTACCGATGTAAACCTTCCCACAGGCCCACGGTATGCGATAAACCCCTGCCGCTGACAGTGGGTCTCTTTTGTCTTTAGCCGACCTGAGACTTTGCTGGATCTTCTTGGTCGGCTTGAAAACTGTTTTTATGTTATATTTCCCCAAGAGTTTTCCAATTCTGTCAGTGACCCTCGGGATATATGGCAGATATGCATTCGCAACTACCTGAGAGTCCTCCCTGTTATGAACCGTGGGACTCTTCGGTTTCATGGCCCTGTTGATCTCAGATACACTGTACCCATTCGACCTCAAGGTCACTTGAAGATGTTCCAGTTCCTGCTCTAGATGTTCTGGTTCACAAATTCTTCGAGCACGTTCAGTTAGGGTAGATATGACTCCTCTCTTTTGACTGGGATGGTGGTTCGATAGTGCGTGCAGGTACCTATCCGTGTGCGTGGGTTTTCGGTATACTTTGTGGGTTAGTCTAGCGCCACATCGTTCAATCAGAACATCTAAGAAGGCTATCTGCTGGTTCTGTTCGGTTTCCATGGTGCTGGGGTGTTGAGCGTTTAGGTGGTCCAGAAAAAAGGTTCAGAGCGTCCCTTCCATGTTTCCAGACGACGAAGGTGTCATCCACGTAGCGTAGCCACAAGGTCGGCTTCAAATCAAAGGCGTCGATTGCCTTCTAGTCATCGGAGATGAATAAGCCTCTGAAGAAGCTGGCCACTCGCGCTAGCGAAACGTCAGGAAGAAATTCCAAAGAACGACGGCCTTCAAGCCCGAAGAGAAGTAGTTATACTAATGACCGCGGCCGCGAAAGTCTTAACCATTTTGTCAATTAATAATGAATAAGAAGGATAAACTTCTAATCTATACAATATACCATTGAGTGATGATATTTTTCTAAAGTTTCCATTTTCTCTAATAGTTTGGATGTAGCTATTCAGAATATATGATTTGAATCTTCAAAAGGACATATAAGTTTCCTATTGGAAAACTGAAAAGGAAAGAAGTTTTTCATGAATGAGTTTGCATATTTCAATGAATGATATACACGTACCTATTTCCAAATAAGGTTTGTGGAAATTTTCGATTTTCCTTTTTTCATATTCAAGACGTCACTTTTTCATGTCTAAAATTCTATAATTATATGACAATCTGGCTGCAGTGTACATCAAAATTCAACCACGCCCATGACGACGTGCAGCAGTTTTTAAATTGTATCAGCTGTATCTTATTTTTTTTAAATTTATTTATAAAGGAGGATACGTTCGCCGCCACTGACAACCCGGCCGTGCAGAGGCTCTACGAAAACGCCGTCATCCACACCGTCTTCGGGGACATACACGTGAAGCTGTTCGTCAAGGACACGCCCAAGACGGTCGAGAACTTCTGCGTGCACTCCAAAAACGGCTACTACAACGGCCACATTTTCCACAGGGTCATCAAGGGGTTCATGATACAGACGGGTGAGTTGGTTTCGGAATTGGATTGCTTACAGCTGCAAAATCAGTTTATTACGCACTTGTGGAGACTCATTTGCGTTATGGTATATCATTTTGGGGAGTCTGTAATAACCGATTGTTTCAGTCAATGTTCATTTTACAGAAACGAGCAATTAGCTGTGTAAAGTGAAACTTAACGACTTATGTAAACTACTTTTTATAAAACGTGGGATCCTGAACTGGTGTTAATTTTCATATTAGAAACTGTGTCATTAATCCTCAAACATGTAAAAGAAGACAAAATTGAATCATTTTTTGAACAATATGGTCATTACTATGAAAAATGTCAATGCATACCGTGTGACACAGACTCATGGTACACCCCCGTTTTCTCCTTTGTTTTTCTAGCTATATTTTTGATATTCGGAACATTGAATATGCTCGCTGAACAGCATTTCTCGACGTATCTGAAAGAAAAAAACAACTTCCAATTTTTCCGGAAATGACATCAACTTTCGATTCTTGAATGGGACAACCTGTATATTGTTGCATGATCGGCTAGGGATGATCATGAGGAATCCAACGATACCAGGTTTTATGGTGTTATCTCCGATGACTACGGAGATATCGCCATTTATTTTATTCATAAGCTCAATGAGTGGGAAAGAGAATTGGATTGACCCGCCAGAAAAGGTTTCTCTCCTACTCGTTGAGCTTATGGATAATATAAATGGCGATATCTCCGCAGTCATTGGAGATAACGTCGTCAAACCTGGTATCGTTGGATTCTTCATGATCTTGCCTAGCCGATCATGTAACAATATATAGGGTGTCCCATTCAAGAATCGAAAGTTGAAGTCATCTCCGGAAAAATTGGAAGTTGTTTTTTTCTTTCAGATACGTCGAGAAATGCTGTTCAGTGAGCATATTCAATGTTCCGAATTTCAAAAACATAGCTAGAAAAACAAATGAGAAAAAGGGGGTGTACCATGAGTCTGTGTCACACGGTATATGTACAATCCAGAAATGTTGACAATTCTGGTAGAAAAACTCCCACTCATTCAGAAATATAGTTGGAGCAAACTGAAAAAACAAATGGATATTCAAGGAGTTCCTACATCGTTGGAAGACTTCTCTATCTGGTGTGAAGACAAAATTAGTTCGATGGCCGCAATTTGTGACCCATTTCAGGGAAACAAATTACCACAGAGAAGGGAAACAATAATGAATGTCAATCAGTCAAGGAACTCGACGTGTTGTTCAAAAAACCATTGAAGATAAACGACAAAATCGTTTTGAAATTGGAATTGTGCTTTTTATGTCTTCGAGAAGGTCATGCTGTGAAGATATGTTCTTTGAAGACAAGATGTGTTAACAATGGGTGTAGAGGAAAGCAAAATCATCTTCTTCATGTTGAAAGAGCTCCTGCGGCAGATTCGAGAAGTGAGTCCAATCTAAACTGTGAAAACTCCAATCAAATGGCACTTCCTAGATCAGTCGACTTCTGCGCTAACGTTAGTCACGAAAATGAGTCTGTTCTTTTAAGAATAGCACCAATACTACTTCGTGGGCCTGTACATACATTCGCGCTTTTTGATGAAGGGTCAACATGTACGATCATCAAAGAAGATCTAGCAAAGAAACTAGATTTGAATGGGCCAACAGTATCACTCTGCTTTCAGTGGACTAACGAGATCACTCATCGTGAAGATGCATGCTTCCAGGCTTGTTTTTCTCGATATTGCCACTGGAAATGCAAATTCGCCTTACTATAAATTACACAATGTGAGAACAGTTCACAAATTGAGTCTTCCCATGCAGAAAATAGATGTGAACATGATGATAAGTAAATATCCCCATTTGGATCCTGATGTTATTTGTACTATCAATAATGCTACACCAGAACTACTGATCGGCCAGGACAATTGTGGATTGATTGTTCCAGAAGAGGTTACTCAGCCACGTTTGAATGAACCTATCATGTCTAGAGCAAAATAAGGATAGACAATACACGGACAATACAGAAAGGTCTCTCTTCATCTGAATTTCGCAGTGTAAATCTTTGCTGTGAATATTCCAGAGACGAAGAGCTTCATAAAATGATAAAAGGCAGTTTTCGATTGGAAGATTTCGGTATCAAAACTCAAGAAAATGTCTTCAAATCAGTGGAGGATAAACAAGCTGTGAAAATCATGGAAAGTGCTCTTCTTTATTTCGGAGATCGTTTCGAAATTGGACATCTGTACATAAACGCAGATGCAACCTTTCCTGATAGCAAAAACAATGCTGTGAAACGTTCGATGTGTATGGAGAGGAAAATGGCACAGGACAAAGAATTTGGAAAACAATACTGTCTCAAAATCTAAGAATATATCCGAAAGGGGTATGCAAGAAAGCTGAAAACTTCTGAGGTAACCATAAATCCAAAGGAATGGTACTTACCTCAAGGACAAGTTCCATCAAGTTGTTATCAGACCTGAGGATAGGTGCAGTCAACGATTTTTCTGGCGTGGAGGAAATCAAAGAAGAGGAATGCTGAGATCTTCGAAGCTAAATGCCCTGGTATAGTTAGAGCTATGACAAAACAACATTATGTTGATGACTTCCTTGATTCTTGTGATACTGAAGCTGAGGCAATTCGATGGGTTCGTCAAGTTATTCATGTACACAAACAAGGTGGATTCGAAATGGCAAAATGGATGAGCAACTCCCGTATGGTAATGGATTCTATCCCAGAATATTTGAAAACTGGAACTCCAAGTATTAAGATTGGCACAGAAATCATTGAGAGAGTACTTGGACTATCTTGGTCACCTGCTTCTTATGAATCTGTCTTCATGCTTAATTTCAACAAAATCCCAAATGAAATATCACAAGGTGAAAAAGTGCCTAGTAAGAGAGAAGTTCTTCGGGTCATAATGTCAGTTTTTGATCCTCTGAACTTTTTGGCTCCCCTTATCATAAAAGCACGGATTTTGATGCAGGATATTTGGAGAAGTAACGTTGATTGGGATACTCCAATTCCTAATGAACTTTTTTTGAGCTGGAAGCAGTGGTTACAAGATCTCCATGGTCTAGCACCAATAGTCGTTAGCAGATATTATTTTCCCGATTTATCCTGTATACCTATAGTGGATCTTCACTTATTCTCCGATGCCAGTGATTAAGCTTATGCATCGGTGGCATATCTGAGGTTGAAAACTGGCGACAAATTCACAACAAGCTTCGTTACTTCAAAGTTCAAAGTTGCGCCATTGAACCAGCAGACTATCCCAAAATTAGAGCTAAAAGGCATGTTTTGTCCTGCAGAGTTGCAAAATTAATCTGCAATGAATTGGAGTTCAAGATCTATGAAGTTCACTACTGGGCTGACTCATTAGTAGCGCTGAAACAAATAAGATCACCATGTAAAAGGTTTCCAATGTTTGTAGCATGCCGAATTGGTGAAATACACCAAAATACCGATAAGGCTCAGTGGCATTGGGTACAAACATTTCCAACTATCTACTCCTTACGCAGTAAATCTCTGAAACTGGTTCAGATGGTGTCAACCTCCAAGAGTCAAAGTCTCAAACTCCTACTGCCTAAGACTGAGGAGACCTCTTACAGTGGGCCATTGTACGGCGAAGCTTCAGAGATTTACTTCATAAGGAGTAAATAGTTCGAAATGATTGTGTTCACACTCCAGCCGAGTGTCACTGATGAAACCTGGTGGGTCGAAACAGCTGCCTGTCGCTTTGCCGTAAGATGGTCCACTGTAAGAGGTCTCCTCTGCCTTGGGCAGTGGGAGTTTGAGACTTTGGTCGTCACCCAGCAGATGGCGTTGCTCCTTGGAGGTTTACACCATCTGCAACAGTTTCAGTATTTGAATGTGTTTGGAAGTTTCGATAACTTCGATAGTCAATACTATTCCAATTAGTTTTGTTCGTTTTATTTCGCGTTAAGTAGCTACCTCAGGTAAATTATATCTCAATGTTAGAATATATATCATATTTTCAACACATATTTCAAAAATGAAAGATAGTTTTGAAAATCCCAGAATCGGAATTGATGTTGATGATATATAACGCGAAATTTTTCTGACCATGATAAAAACAAACTTTACCTTGAATGACCTTTCTCTTACTTGAGTTCCGAATACCGAATCGAAGAATTATTCATTTCGGAGCGTGACATCCCCTATTCTTCTTGGATTCCGATCTTTATGTAAGACGTTCCTATCAAGTGACCAATTTTTATGGTGATGTCATGCTTCTAGGGAAAATAAAATGAAATGGAAATACGATGCAGCGAAACATCCGTTTATTATGTATCGGAGTATCGTTTCCTATCTGTTGCATGGCCTTTCGCGCGTATCCGAATATCATGTTATGCAGAAATATCATAACAGCGGTGTCAGAAGTGGGATTTCACTGAAAGAATTCAGAAATATCGTAACAGCGGTGTCAGAAGTGAGATTTTACTATCTTTTTTTTTATTTTCCAGGAGACCCTACGGGCAACGGCACCGGCGGCGAGAGCATCTGGGGCGGGGAGTTCGAGGACGAGTTGAGACCGCACTTGCGGCACGACAGGCCGTACACGGTGTCAATGGCGAACGCGGGCCCCAACTCGAACGGCAGCCAGTTCTTCATCACGCTCACGCCGACGCCGTGGCTGGACAACAAGCACACCATCTTCGGCAGGGTCGTCAAGGGCATGGAGGTCGTGCAGGTACGGCATGATTTGTTATTTCGTTGATGTTTGGTTCGAGTTTCCTACTCTGAGCTGATGCGGGTTGAGGTTATGTACCAGGGTACAACGATATCGATGTATATTTTATTCTAGTTTTTTGGGGTTTTAACCTACCACGATCTGATAAATTAGGAATCAATATTGGAATCTATGCAAGTGTATAAGGGCAGATTTTCAATCTACCCCGAGAAGTTGCTGCGATAATTCAAATACAGTTCCTTCTGAATGGAACATATTCAATTAGTCAGCAACTTTTTGTATATCTCAAAATTTACTATCGAAAAAATACAAGAACTAATCTATTTCGGATACCAAATCCACTTCCTTTTTCAAAACTTTCACAAATATTCTCTCCTAGTTTAGTTTTCATGTTCGCTTTTTGTAAATGTCAGAATTTGAGTTTTGACATATGTCTTTCAAGAGTGGCAGACAGGTGCGATCCATATCAACTAAGATGGCTATATACTGGTGCTTTCAGTGTTGCGATATTAGGTGTATTTTCATGGCCCTCAACTACTGCAAGTACAGTAGATTTGACAGATTTCACTGCTCGAGCAGTGACCTTTAGAAGTTAAAATTTTTCAACTTCAAAGCAGCAAAGCGAATGATATTTCGTTAATTTAGTAGCCATTTTGAATATATATAAGGTCGATTGTGCATAGGCTCTTGGATTTCTTTAAAATTAGTTGAACTTTTGTCGTTTTATTTAAATTTGTTGTTTCAATCAGTTTTTATATTCTACATAGTTTTGAATATTGTTCAGATTTGTTTTATTTGGAGGGTAGGTTAGTATTTAAAGTGTGGATACTGTTTTGTTTGGTGAGGTTAAGCTAGACTAATTACTCCATTTGTGAGAATGTTCAAAGCTGCGGAATAACCGTGGATTAATAGGACGTTTGTGAGGATTTTGCGCGGATTCTGAGCGAACAAAAAGTCTAAGATTAGTAGCTTCAATAGGATCAGGATGTTATTATTTCTTATTGAACAAAATATTGTTTTGTCATGAATAAAATAAATTTTATACAATTTCATTTAAACGAAAACACTTGAGCTTGGAAGGTACTACCTCAAGGTACTATACAAACATGGCTATGGATTGAATAGCGTCTTGACTCCTGAACAAAAATGTTATTAGAAACAAAAAGTCTAAGATTAGTACCTTCAATAGGATCAGGATGTTATTATTTCTTATTGAACAAAATATTGTTTTGTTTTGAATAAAATAAATTTTATACAATTTCATTTAAACGAAAACACTTGAGCTTGGAAGGTACTACTTCAAGGTACTATACAAACATCGCTATGGATTGAATAGCGATTTAGTCTAGTAATGAAATAAAACTCCACTGAAATAAACAATTCAGTTCATCCAATTCTACTTTAATTATGTCGGTTTTCCATCATTATTTTTAGGTCTATTATCTGGTGAATCTTTTGAATAACTATCAATATTGAATATTGCAATGGTTATTGAAAATAATCGACAACTGTTATAGAAGAATACACCAAAAAGATTTCTGAAATATCTTCGAGTAACATTATCTATTGAAGAATTTTGATTTGCACCAAAATTGCATTATTGGTCTCATTCTCGAATATTTTTCAATAATCTAATGATATTCAAGAATCAATAGGCCACCGCAGAATAGACATGATTGGGAATCTACTAATCGGCTCTTAGCCAAACAATGTAATTGGGTTTTTGGTATAGTTTCTGGAAATCATAATCGAATACCAATAGATATAAATAGCATAAATGACAAATGACATGAAAATCACAGATTCCACTGTTTTCAAACCCTTTTCATGGAGCAGTGAAATTTTTACTGCATTTGCATCAAAATCTCTACGGAGCATGCGCACTTGCATTTTACTGCACTTGCAGTAAGAATTCTACTGCTTTATGAAAAGGATCCTATTGTTTCAGACAACTCTGTAGACAGGGTTTAGTTGTTCAAAATTACGCCTTGAGGGTGCGCTTTCGGTTGAAATTCCTAAAAATTTTGGAGATCACTCGATCCATGAAATAAGTTGTTGTCAATACAAATCACTTTTGGTTAGAATAGAGATTAGAACGCGAGATCAATCTGACGTTTGATGAAAACAAACTTGATCTTCAATGACCAACCTCCAAGAATAATCTCACGTTCTAGTATAGTCAATAACCATTTAAAAATTGTAGTGATCATAAAAAAACACAAAAGAAGTTTGTTGGCAACAACATTCTAGAGTGTGCTCGCTTTCTGAATATTCTATAAAGGCAGTGATATGTGTTTTAGATATTTTCAGTTCAACCGAGAAGATTATAAAAAATAATGATGATTTCACTCACCAGAAAAAAAATGGCATTTTCTCACTTCACATATCCATAAAATTTGATCACAATTCTCACTCCTATTCGCTCACACGCATCAACGTGAATAATATTCGGCTGAATTGTGATACTACTTCTAAACCGAGCTTTTGAATTGAGATCACAATATTATATTGCTCAAATGAAAATATCAACAATCAACTAATTTTTTCAGCGCATAGACCAGAATTCGCAACGACATAGCCACTTGGCAACACAGGACGTTCACATGACTGTCATCTCAACTGCGAGAGTGACGATACCTGGCGAATTTTTTGAGTTATTACTACGGTCTACCTCATCAATTCTTGATCAAGTAGGCCAGATCGGTCGTCTGCTTTGCTGACAATCTTTTATATGGAGTGAAAACACCAGTATATAGCCGCCTTAATATCAACCGAAGTGTTTGATATGCAAGCATCTGCAGATAGCGTGTTACAAACAGATTCCTTCAACTTTCGTCTCCTGCCATTGCTCTCTCTTGCAATCGTTTGAGTGTCATTCCATTCAACTGTATGATCTCCATTTTCAGTGAAAATGAGTTCTGATAATGTAGAACCACTAATCTCTATGTTCTTGATGTACTTCTTATTGTGTTCGATCTTTGATGATGATGATGAGATGCGATTGGCATGTGATATCGACCTTTGTATACTGTTTTGCGATCTGCTATTTCGATGCACTAAAACATTATTATTATTATCGTTACAGAACATCAGCAACGTGAAGACGAACGCAAAGACTGACAAACCGTTCGACGACATCAGAATAATATCAGTCACTGTGAAGTAGTAACTAAGTTTACTTTCTCTATTATTACTGTTATTTTAATTTATTTTGTGTCTCTCCGAATGCGTATTAGCGAAAGTTCATTTTGATTGTTTTCTTTATTTTAGTGGATTTTTTAAGATTTGGTTTTCTGAGTTTCTGAGTAAAAAAAAGTGTTTTCCAAATTATCTATTGAGCCGCTGAGCACGATTCTGAAGTCAACCTTTGTTTCGAAGTTGGGGACCTTCAAAGATCGAAAAAGGGGCATTTTCTATCTTTTTTTTTGCACAAAAAACGATTGGGAAGTGCCACCTTAACACCTTATCACACCATTTTCACCATTTTTACTGCACAAATTTTCATTTTTCCATTAAAGAATTATATTTTCGGAGTTCCTTGTTCCGTAATTTTTCCAACAACTGAGGCATCTTAGGTTTAAAACTGTTATTGGCAATACTGTTTGTTTTGCACGAATGTTATAAAGTAAGTAAGTAAGTAATTTATTTGAATAGGAAAATCCTAATATTCACAATACCTAGTTGAATTTACAATAGATTATCAATATATAAATACTATAACAAAAACATACACAAATAAATCCATGTATAAATATACAATATAACAATCACAGATATAATTTACAATAGATGATTAAATACCATAACATACAAACAAAAAAAAAACAATACAACAAATAACTCCATGTATAAATATACTACAATCACAGATATTCTGAGAGTTTTTTCTTAAAAGCTACAACTGTATCACATGCTTTAATTTCATTTGGAATGGAATTATATTCAACTAGACCTCATACAAATAGTGAGTTCATACCTTTACTAGTATTAGTTCTGTCAACATGAAAATTGTTTGCACTCCTAGTAAAGTGTTTGTGGACCTCATGATTGAACTTGATGAACTGTCTGAAATAAGTTGGCATCAAACCTTTGACAATTTTAAAAATGAAGATCATTGTTGAGAAAAGCAACCTTTTGGTTACTGATTGCCACTGTAAAGTCTCTAGCATATGGGTTATAGGGGTATATCTATTGCATTTCAATATTAATCTCATCCCACGATTCTGAAGTTTCTGAAGAGAAGCTTTGCTGTTATTGTCTAATAGAAATAGTATTGTAGAACAATAATCGAAATGTGGTTGAATGATACTATTAAAAACGGTCAATCTTGCTTTCATAGATATCTGTGCAGCTATTCTTGAGAAGAAAAAGAGTTTTTTAGAAATTTTTTTCTCTATTGTTACAAAGTGTTCCTTGTATGTTAAATTTTCATCCAATACAACCCCAAGGTACTTGAATTGTTTTACTATTTCTATTTTTTTATTTTCTATAATTAAAGTTATGTTATCTTTATCTATATTTTTTGTCCTATTGTAATTAGAAATTATCATAGCTTTTGTTTTTTGTACATTAAGTTTCAACTTATTCCTCTTCAAGTATATTTCGAGCTTCATTAATTCGTCATTCATTTTTTGAACGGAGGTCTCCACACAGTCACCACTAACTGCCAACAAAGTATCATCTGCATAAAGATTAATGAATTCACAATCAACAGAGCAGTTGATGTCATTCATGTATAGTATGAATAGTATAAAATCAAATCGGGTATGTATAAATATGTATGTATATATCATTCGTTTTATTGACACCATAATGATGAAAATTCGATTCAAAACGAAATTGGGAGAGAAAATATTGATTTGATCAAAGTTAGAGAGAACTCAATCCTACATATGATTAGCATTGGAGTTTTTGCAGCAGAAATATCAGACCCAAAATGTAACAACGTCTGCAAATCAAATAAGGAAACATTGATGTGCAAGTTTAATAGAAAAACTGACTGAAGAAATCAGACAAGAAGGCAAATTATGCTTCATACGAATTCATGAAAAGTGGACAAAGAGACCCGTTTTTAGACTGCCGCCTAACAGTGGAAAAGGCAAGTTGAATCCATCAAGAGTAGTTAAACACGTCCCAGGAGGGTGTCGTGGACTGGAGCTATTGCTGAAAGGTAAGTTTCTAGCAAATTGATGATGGTTTGCATGTTTATCGAACAGCACCTAGTTTTGGGATCAGGAGTGGAAATTTGGCGCTCTTTCTCCATTTGGAAGGTGCTGCCCCCTCAAAAGTTATCAGAAGATTATATTCTACCTTATTTTTTGCATCAAAAATGATTGAAAAAATGGCGGATTTGTAAGGTGAGATCCGTCTAATGTAAAAATGTGTGTTCCGATCGTTTTTATAAGTATGCGAACCAAGATGCTTGAAACTCCTGGTGTGTTGACTTATACCTGAAAAATCGTAAGTCCGAATTATCGATCTCTCGCAGTCTTGATTTTGAACAATTTCAACTGAAGAAATTCCTTCGAGAGATTGCCAACAGAGGCGCAGTTAACGAATCAGGTAATGTTACGTCACATTTCCTGCTCATCCGACGGCAGTTTTGTAGGTAATAGGCATTTCAGAACATCCGCCTGAAAGAACTTTTATTTCATGATTTCAATTTATCGTTTTTCTTCTTTTTTACTATCCACGTAGCAACCATTGTCACTAATGCTGGTAAAAATATGTTAAATTGAGAAATTCTGGAAAACAAAATGTAAATCACACAAATATAGCTTCTTTCCAAGCAAGTTGGCTAAGGTCATTCAAGGCGAAGTCTGTTTTCATTATCGTCAGAGTAATCTCGCGTTTTGTTATCAATTTACATCAATTTTGATTCTGGGATTTTCCAAACTATTTTTTTTTTCAAAATGTGTGTTGAAACTACAATATATTTTCTAAAACGGAAATAAATCACCTGCGGTTTATATTATGGAGATGGATATTAGATTCGGCACTGAGATTTCCTCCGGGTGTTATGCAGTGAGAGTGGTTTCCATATCGCAAAAATTGTTTACCATGCTCTCATTGAATCTCAGCTACGATATGGAATACCGTTTTGGGGAGCATGCAACTCATCCCTTCTCTTTTCTGTGTTGATATTACAGAAGAGGGCACTAAGGTGTCTATGTAAAGTCAAACCCAGAGTATCATGCAGGAAGTTGTTCGCTACCAATAAAATTTTGACAGTCATCGCACGTTTAATCCTTGAGACGGTTTGCCTCATCTATAAACATAAATCGAAGTTCAACTTTGTTTCTACTCCATATGCTACTCGTAATAGCATTTATATATATCAAAGTGAAGAAACAACTTGTAAACATTCTAAGTGATATTGAGCCATATAATACTTCAAATTACTAGAAGGCCAACACAAATGTGTAAACGAATAATATATCTCTTCATAGTCTTCATCAAAATATTTTCCAAAAATATCTTCTATGTTTCTTTTGACTGGCTTTTGCATTTTTTGTTCAATTATGTATCTGAGTGCAATAAAATTTTTATATTATTATTATTATACCATTAGACTTCCCATCGAATCTAATTAGAGACTCTATATACTATAATGGTGGTAAATTGTTCAATGATAATCCTTTAGAAATAAGATTTGCAAATCTGAGTAACATCCATTTCAAAAAAGCCTAAAACACCTACTTCTTGATAGACCCTATTATAGTTCAGAGGAATATTTTAGCGAATCTTTTCAGAAATAATTCAACAATTTATTAATAATGACTGTTATTTTACATTATACTGTTTTATGTATACATTTTTAATACTTTTTTATATCTACATTTGTATTTCCTGGACTGCGCCAATAAGATGCAAATCTTCAGACAATAAAGTATATTTTGATTTGATATCAACACCTCAAACAATGCAAAATACTTCATTATTAAATAAAGTAACTAGAGGTAAAATTCGACCCAACGATATAGTAATAGTAACGATAAAAACTTGGGAAATACGACGTGAAGTAAAACGAATAAAACTGAATGGAATATAATTGAATATCTTTTACATTTTTTATCTTTTATAATATCTTCAATTACTATACATAACAAATTTTTTAACAAGCTGTCTCAACAAGGAATAATTTTTCCAAGACAATAAAGTATCTCTCTCTCTCTTTATTGAGTTTATCTAAACTTTCAAATGCATTCCAATTTCAAATACATTGAAGTATAAAACTGTTAAACTTGTCTGTGAGGGGTTAGCTTTTTCGTATACTAATTATTCCATTGGTGAACGAAATATCCCGACAGAGTTTAGCCAATGAGACCGTCGGTATCGAGATTCACTCGTGAGCTGTCGCTTGATTAGAATTGCAGCTCGAAAATCGCAAATTCTTCATCACCTACCGACAAAAAACGAAAGCCCTCGCTTCGATTTCTCAGATCGAGAGGAATTGACTAAACAAAAGCGTATCAGTCAATGCACCAGAGTTTTTATGCTTCTTGATGCAAACCATCATTTATTTCAAATGTTTACTGAAGTAGTGGATATACTATATTTTCAAAAATATATTTTAGGTTAGCAGTTAGCATGGAGGGGCTCAGTAAAAACTCGGGGAAGTTAGGCGGAGTCAGAAAAATAGTGGAAATGGAGAAATTTGGCGAAAGAAAGTACAGGTAGAGAGAGGTAGAGTTATGGAAAGCCGGTGGTTGTTTGAGGGTATTGAATGGAGCTCGAAAAGAGTTTTAATGATATCATAAAAACTCATCTTGAGCCCGGGACCGCTATCACGAGCGATTGTTGGAAGGCATATGATTGCTTGGGGTCGCAAGGTCACCTACATCTAACTGAACCACAGCGTCGATTTTGTTGACCCCGATAGTGGTGAGTGTTCGAAGTTTCAATTTTTCCATTGATTTTATTTCGTTTCAGGCGCCAATACCCTGCTGATGAACGCCAACGGAGGGACTTCCGCCACAGCAAACTCCGGTTTGGCTGTGAAAAAGACCATTTTACTGATTACTTGGCAGGGTGCATGTTCAAAAAGGCTTTAGCATTCAAAAGTCGTTTCGAGAAAATTTTTGGAATGACCACGAACATGTACACCTGTACATGAATTGGCAGACGTTGAATTTTGGACATCTCATTTCTGTTGTAAAAAATGTAATTCCTATCTGATATGGAATTGAGTTTTCCAATTTTAAACAAAATAAAGAATAATTGACTGATTTCGAAAATTTATTCAGTGTATTGCGTGTATTTTTGAATTATAAATATTAAATCGTTATTATTAAAAAACAAATGATTTAATGCATTTCAAATCCAATATGAATTCATAACATTCGTTATTCGTTCTCTGAGTTGTTGGAAAAGTTTTCGAACTAGGAACTCTGTAAAAAATATAAATTTTAATGGAAAAATGAAAATGTGTGCAGTAAAAAGTGGTGAAAATGGTGGAATAAGGTGTAAAGGTGACATTGCGGATAAACTCTTGCGCATTCCTATTTTTTTGCGCAGAAAAGACAGAAAATGCCTATTTTTTGACTTTTGAAATCCGTGTTCAGCGTCTAATAATATGTGAGTGGAAAACAACATTTCTTTAAAAAGCTCGGCAGACCAAAAAATAGACGTTTACCAGTTTATTTTCTTAGGTTTCACATTGATTCCTGTAATCGCCTGACAATAAAGAATATTTTTGTTATTTTTTGTGTTTACTTGAAATTTCTGTCTTGATGCGATATTTAGTGATTGTTGAACAATAAATTTATATTTTCCATTAATGGTGTTTTACTTCACGTCTCTGTCGGGTTTGACTAAAACTATAATTTTTATCATTATTCATTGTTAAATAAAACAAGAAGTTGGCGGAGAAGAGTTAGCCAAATGGTATACAGTTGGCTGTAAGATTTTCACATATTAGGGTTTACTAAACCGCGACACGTGTTTCGCTATACAATAGCTTACTCGTCAGTGTTAGTTGGCAGATTAGTTCGGTTATTGTCATGTAGATAGCTCACGAGTCGTTTATCCAAATCTGCCAAGATAAAACATAAAACGATAAGAATTGATAATGGGAGACGCGATCACTGTCACTCATTAGTTGAGAAAATGTAATAAGTTTCTACAATAACCTAGCAGATTCGTTATTGATCGGACCCATTTTGTAATAGGAATAGATTTTCTCTTAGATGAATACTTTTATACTTTGTCACACACTTGGGCATTTGGGCAAACGTTACCTTTCTGAATAAAAGAAATATCTATTGAAGGGTTTCTTCGAAGTAATATCTTGTATTCATTCGACAATAATGAGAAGCTACTACGGCGCCATCTATTGGGTAGTAGCTGAAACTTTTGTCTTAATCTGCTACTTCAAGTCTTGACACATGGAGGGCGTGCAAATTTCGCATTTGAAAACATCGAAAGCCTCTTCTTTTCGGTGAAGTGATAAAGAAAAAATGTATTTCAATATGATTATCTTCTTCGAAATTGGTTCACAGTATTCACTGGATGAATTATTCAATCATTATAACAGATGGCGAAAGTGATACCATTCTGAAAAAAAATTACATCTATTTGACTGGACTCTTCAGGAGAAAGATCATCCAATGGGTATTCAGGTAACAATAACAATGAGCTATAAAAACATTCAAACCCGCCACTATAACAATCGATAACAGCGCCATCTAATTTGTAATGCCTGAAGTTTTTCTCTCAAGTTATTACTTCAGCTTCTGTCATATAGATGGCGCGCAAATTTTGTGTTGGAAATTGAAAATTGAATTTATGAGATTGAATTCACGAAAGAAATGTTTCATATTTTTCCTTGACCTCATTTCGAGAATAAGTTTTGTTTCGTTATTTATAAAATCTAGTTTGTAATAGCAAAAGCTTTTCAGGTAAAAGACTACTTTTGGGTACTTGTCATACAAATGGAAAAAGCAATAACTCCACAAAAAACATCAATTGGACGAGATTCTTTCGAAGGCACGTTGTCCAATAAGTATTCAGAAAATGATACAATGATATTATAAAAACATAAACCAACTACTTAGAGAAACTATTACGGCGCTATCTATTGCTTGATACTGAAAGTTTTTGTCTCAATTGACTACTTCAGCTTTTGCCACATAGATGGCGTGCAAATTTCGCAGTTGAAAACATTCAGAATTGAATTTAAAGATTGACTTCGCAAAAAAATATTCCACATTTTCCCCAGGCAACGTTTTGGGAACTACTTTGGCTTCCTTATTGATCAAACCTAGTTTGTAATAGCAAAAGATTTTCAGGTAAATGACTACCTTAGTATTTGTATCATAGACGGAAAGTTAACACCTTTGCAAAAAAAACATCCATTGGACGGAATTCTATCGAAGGATCATCGTCTAATAAATATTCAGACAACTTCACAACTATAGAAACTTATTCTAATCAACCACAATGGAAAGCAATTATAGCGCTATCTATTGGGTAATAGTTTAAGTTTAGCTCTCTCAATTGGCTACTTCAGTCCTTGCCGTATAGATCGCGTACAAAGTTCGTATATGAAAACACTCGGAAATGAATTTGATTGCTGGAATCTCCCTCTAGCAACACTTTTTTTCTCGCCGAGAAAATAGGTATAACCTTTAACTTCGCAAAGGATATAATGGGAAACTGACAAAATAGTCAAATTTTGCCTTTTCATATTATTGTAGTTATATATAGAGGCAAATATACCAATTTGCCTTATAAACAAATACTTAATGTAAAGCTTTTCTATTTTTGGTGGAGAAAAAAAAACTTGAATTCAATAAGACTATCTTTTGTTGTTCCAAAATTGTTCTCTCCTCTTTGAAATTGATCGTCTTAAATGTATAAATAATTCAACTTGTTAAAAAAACTCTTCCAATTTTTTTTGTTTTTCAATCAATTTCAATTGATAAGTTTTATTAGTGGTATAATTGTTTTTTTTCACATTTATTGTTGTCTGGTTCATACTTTCTTTATAAATGCATTCCAGTTTGAAAATTCATTATCAGACAATAAAACTAAAATAAAAATAAAAGAAGCCCCCCGAACAAATCTCTGTATTTACACCTCCGAATCCACACACAAAAACCTCCGTATAAAGCCACAATTTATTCACCAAATCTATCGTACACGTCAGCAGATAAATAAACTATGGAAACGTATCTAGAACTTTAGTCGGTGGGGATACTGCGAGGACCTGAGGCCCCACATGGCCGACAGGTAGGCGAGGAGCACCTTCCTGTCTGCGTGTTTGCGAATGGCGGCCATCACTTGGGCGTCCACTTCCTTCTGGTCGGTTTTCCGTTGCTCGCTCACTTTGTAGCCCTGGAAATAGTTCGAGAATCAGTAAGAATTGATTCGAAGAAAAAGAAAGAGAGAATATTTAAGATCAACAATAACACATAGGGAGGCCTGATGCAGAGTAAACAATCAATGTTTCGATCTGGAATAACTCTGGCAGATACTTATGTTTTTGGTTTCTGACAGTCAAATCAAAACACCTGTTGCACAGTGCCATTTGTACAAACATCAATATTATATCAATGTGTCTTCCTAACCGCTGGAAAACTATAAAAAAGTATTCCAAATGTTCACATAAGGGTGTTTAAACAAGAAAAAATCCACTCTCGTTGCAAAAATGATATGATTTGTTCGCAACATATAACTTATGGTGAAGATACTTTCTCCACTTTTTTGGAAATCAATAAAATAACAAAATTACACAAAAGGAGAATCAACTGCTACTAACTTCATGCTCTATGAAAACATCATCAGCTCCCTCAAAAAAAATTACAAGTTGATTGTGTATTTACAGATATCTCTAAAGCCTTTGATAGAGTCAACTATAACATGCTGATCGCTGGGCTTAGAGACTTGGGTACAATAGAGATTATTCCACATTGGATTAGGAGCTACCTTCCTAACGGAGTTCACCATACGTCAAATACAGTAATTCTGTACCTAAACCGATTGAAGTGCACTCAGGTGTGCCTCAGGGATCTCATATAGGCCCATTGTTGGTTGTTAAATTTATTTGTTAATGATGTGGCTATCGTCTTTACCTCTGGTTAATTTCTTTCGTTTACTTTATTGAGAATTTCCTTCTATAGAATCCATAATTTCACCATAGTCTCATACAAAATGAATGAAAAAGATCAGTGACTGATTGAATGAAGGAGTTATTCTTGGGTCAAAAATTATTTTCATATATAAGACTTCATCTAGAGGTTTTAAAATGTGAGGTTTTGCACCTCGTTCTACTTGTGATCTCAGCGTTGAATCTGTTAAAATCATTTACTGTGCTCAGGTGAGATATCTATACTTCAAGGTACAACTTTATAATATTGTCACCTCACTATGATGTTCATTAATCTATTAAGGGGATGCCAGAACAAACTAGGGCTCAACAGAAAAGAGCACAACTATTCACAAATACTTAGCATATTAAACACGAATATTTTTACCCACAACCGACCTCAGATTTGTGCATAAATTTGTCAATAGCTACATTGATTCTCCAGAAATACTTGAAACTTTGTGCTTCCTCAGTGAATGAGAAAGAATAGAAACACTGATATTTTCAAAATTTCTTTTTGTAGGACCAATTACGGTGAAAGTGAGTTACTTTGTGGGATATTGAAATTAACAACAATGTATAATCACCAATAACTCTTTGCTTGAAAGTGGTTGACAATGTTCCTTGTTGAATGGTAATGGTTCGGAGTTCTATTATTGTCTATATTTTTAACTCTATTGATACCTGTTGCTAAGAGCGGAAGGATTAAAATGCAAATTAAGTGATAAAAAAAACAATTTAAAACCAAATTTTTGGTCAATAATGGAATTAGGGGTTGATTGATCAAAGAAACTACTTTTGTTACAAAAAACCGAGATTTTGATTATGAGATATGAGTCGAAAAAAATTTCTTTTTGACTCCTATCATAATCCAGAGAAAATTCAACTGATATGAATCAGCGAATAATTTCATTCATAAAAAAACTCATAGCTTTATAGAGAAAAACCAGAGCAATGTTTTATGACAGTTTTCAAGATATTCCATATTTGGAGGATCTTTATCATTATTCCTGGAGGTCTGCATTCAAGTTTTGAGAAAAAAAAATCTCTCATTATTCAAAATGTCCCTTGGTACTGTATTCATACATGTGGTAGAGGAAATATAAATAAATAAGAATGAGGCCTAGTAATACTGATTTGAAAAAGTTTTGTTTGGAAAAAAATGGTAAAATATTTTTTGCAGTGAAAAATCAGTGGATGATTAAAAAGCTGTGGGATGTGACAAAAATGAATTGATACTAATAGAGCAAATTATACATGAAATTCCAATCTCTTCGATAGCAAATGCAATAAGATAAAAATATTAACGGTAAGTTGTAAAAACATATGTTTATCCAAAAAGCAACAGGATTTGCTATTCAACATGAAATTTAGTTATTTCAGAAAACATTTGTAAGACTTATATGGTTTTGCAATCTATTATCTTCTTTGGAGATGAATGAATGCTACAAATTCTAAAACATGCCTCAATTAAACCTATATATAAAAGTGGAAATACCCAAGATCCAGAAAATTATAGACCAATAGCCTTATTAAGTATTTTCTCAAAGATCTACGAAAAAAATTTGAAAATGAGAATTACTAATTTCATAAATGAAAAATACAGCTTTGATCCAAATCAATTCCGTTTTCAAGAAAGGAGAGGTACACAAACGGCAGTTCTGGAAGTAGTCGATTTTCAAGGACCTCAAAAAGGCATTTGATTCAGTTGATCATACCATACTTCTCCAAAATATTCAGTTTATGGGAATGAGAGGAATTGTAAATGATCTTTTGAAATCTTATTTAGTCAATAGAACAATAAGAATATGTACAAATAATATTGAAACTGAAAGATTACTCATTAATAAGGGAGTTCCCCAAGGTTCAGTTTTAGGCCCAATTTTATACCTACTGTATATACAAAATATTTCACAAATCGATTTATCTTGTTATTACACCGTACATGCAGATGATACACCATTTTTGTATGCAGATAAAAACCCTTTAGCTTCAGAAGATATTATAAATGAAGACTTAAAAAAAATTGACGACTGGCTTTACGCCAATCTCCTTTCTGTTAACCCCAAAAAGACAAAATTCATGATTTTTCAACAAAAAAAATAAACAGAATATTAAGTTGATTATCAAAATAAAGAATGAACGACTTGAACAGAAAACTGAAATGAAATATCTTGGCATTTGGATTGATGATAGATTGAAATGAGATAAACATATTGACTCCCTCGTTGAAAAATTTCTCCTATTATTGGAGCATTACGAAGATGTCCCAAATTAAATTGTAAAATAGCCAATATGTTTCTTTACTCACATATTCTGTCGGACAAAAAATATTTGTTTCATCTAAGTATAATAAATTACCCGAAGATTTAAAAAATATTAGTAATATAAATCAATTCAAATTTCGATTGAAAAAATTCATTCTCCTCAAAAGAATTTCAAATTGAACTGGTTTTTATCTATTTGACAATAGTTTCACTTATCCTTGTCCTTATAGAATAATTTTCTTGCATTGATTTGTATATTTTTTCTTTCATTTATTTATTACATTGAAAAAAAAAAAGTTTTTGATGATTTGTGAGCAATCTCATACCAGTACAAAAATACTGTTTGATCGTTCATGCTATACCAATGAAGTGCTACCAAATATATTATATTATTGATTATATATGATTTGAAATGTAATGGAATGAAATAAAAATAAAACTGTGTCTTGTATACTATTAATTCAAAGTTTTGCAAAATCTGTAATAGAATTAACACTCAATGCAGATTCAATCAAGCCAACTCAACTAATGAATAACTCAACTTACAACTTAGAAAAACAAATCATTAGGATTGAATATGGGCATTCAGAAAAGTTCTCAACTTGGACTACCTAACTAGGGGTACAGTTGTCTATAAGTTAAGTTGGCTTGCTTGAATCAGCTATAAATTTTTTCTTTCCCAATTGCTAACAGTAATAAAAATTGTTCGAAAAAACACTCACCTCTTTCTTTGTTTGGAAAATATCACCTTCTTCCTTTTTCGCCCTCTTCTCCCTCTTCCTGGCGAAATATTCGTCATTGATGTTGTCGGGAATCTTAACTTCGCTCACATCTATTTTAGTTTGGGTAGCAATAACGTACCTTTGGCTTATACGCCTCAGAGGACAAGCATTGATTCCGAATGGACCTAAAAGATAATTATTTGTTAAAAACCCTGAACATACGAAGTAAGTCAGTTCATAACTTACCTGTGATCAAAAGGAGACCAGAGTACAGCTGTTTAAGGAAAACAACCCTCTTTCCTTTGTGGGAACCTGCTAAGAGGATCAGAATGGTACCGGGGGTGATAGAACTTCTCAAAGAACGCTTGTGTTGGCTGAAGTACTTTCTAGCTGGCCTAGGCTTGATCCTAAAAATAGTTGTTAATCAGCAAAAGCAAGTTTGAAACAAAATAACCAAAAAATAATATCTAATTCAGTATCAATTATCTTCACAATACTTTCAGAGGTGTCCTAAGATATTATTATCATCATGAAACATAAGAGAAAGCATAAAAATTCACGAAAATCACAATCACATACTTGTCTTGGGTTGGATAAGATGCCCTGCGTTTCTTGACCAAAACAAATCGTTTTCCTCCATTCTTCTCGCCACCGATTGGCTTTTCGATAACGACGGGTTTCTTGGGCTTTTTGGTAGCTTCTACTTTCTTTCCGATGAATTTGTAGATGGCTTTTTTGTGGAACATCTTGGTCCTGGAAAACCTGAGAACTCCATTGCCCAAGTCATAATTCCTAGGTTTGCCTGGCTTGTGCACCCTTTTGGTACCCTCTGCGATTGCAGCTTTCACGGCTTTTTCTGTCGGAGCCATCTGAAACGAGATTTTCAAATAGAGAAAGTCTTGCAACGTGTATAAACTATGGTTGAGAGGTTATGCATTTTTTTCATTTTGAAAAGGTGATTCCAAGTCTCTACTGGACCAGTGTAGAAGCAAGATTGTTTGGGTTGAGAAAAGCCTGAAACAGGTCCTGGAAGAAGCATTCAAATTGCATTTTTCACGTACTTTATTTTGACAGTTCGACAAACACGCTAAAAACAAATACTTTTATTGAATAATATAACATAAAAAACCAAATAATACCGGGATAAAACCATACGTGAATATTCAGTGATTAGTTCTGTTACCTAAAAATTCTGTTTGTACTTGGGATGTTCAAGAAAAAAAAGAGATTTTATCGGAATTTTCTACCTCCAACTCACCTCCTAAAATGTTTACTGTAAAAAGAAGTAGGAACGTCAAATGTCAATCGAAACGGCGACAGTGCTGATAAATTTCTCATACTAAAATAACTAGGGTTTCGGCGGGAATTTCAAAGTTGTGAATGCCCTTACTTTGATATGAAACAATATTATTTCTACATTCCTCTGAAAACCCACATCTTATTGAACAGCAACAAAGGAGTGCAATGCAAGTTTTATTTACCGTGAAGTAAAATGATAGATGAGTTCAATAAAGATTTTATTGCGATAGTGCAATAAAGTCCTAGTTTTTCTAAATATACTTCAACAAAATTTTGTTTTTGGCATGATCCGAACCGATTTGAACCGAATTCCGCAATAACCCAACGGATTTCTATCATCAAACATCAAAAGGAAAATTGTCATTTTGACAGAACTCCACAGAAATATTGAAAAAAAAATGCAGAATTTGGATGATACGCCCTCTAATGGTAAACTCTCGATTGACGCTGCGAGGTGTGATCGCGTGAAACGCAAATTTCCTAGAGCACCACCGATCTTAAATATAAACTGGATGAGCAGTGTTGCTTTCGACCCTTGCTGAAATTACGCCAAATTGAACCCTGCCAAATCGTAAGTGCGCCTGTGCATTGCTCCAAAGTGTCATTGTCATTACGTCACAGCGTCAATTTTATCAGTGGCGGTCGGTTTGTTCAAGTTATTAGTTGAGTTGTTGAGTTATTTCATTTTAGTCTTTGCAGTTTTCAAGTGAAAGTATTTGGCTACGTGACTGTTGCGAAGTTATAGTGAAAGAAGGTTCATTCGTTTCTTGTAATTTTGACTCTCTCTCTAATTTTCGAGACCATTTTCAGTGAGATGAAAATATTTCCTACTAACACAACAGAGACGCCCATGTTTGACATTTCGTTAATGCGCATGTGCTTTGCTCCAAAACGTCATATACTAGTTGGCGCAATTTTACTGTATGGCAATGCTCATCCAGTTATATTTAAAGATCGGTGTAGAGCACTCAACAATTTATTGTTCTGTACATGACGCGTTCGAGTATACCACTCCTTTAGCTGCGTTCGTGTTGACGACCAAAACGACCCGAGCGCGATCTCAATAACCTTATCGCGTTTCTTTTGAAACTCGGGACGAGTTTTTTATTGTTTTCAATGGCGTTGAAAGCCCCGTTAAAGCACTGATTGCCCTGATCGCTCGATTGGGCCTCGACTCGAACGTAGCATTTATAGCCGAAAACATAGATAAGTGGATGTGGCTGTCATCTATATTTTTCATTCGGTAAGAACGTCCAGAAACTCATATTTTCAACTGAATTGTTAGAAGTTTTCGGGCTTCTCAGCCGTGGTCCGCAGGTTTTTGGGCCTGACGTTTCGTCTGCATCTGCAGCAGACATTTTCAAAGGCGATGCGGCAATGGTCGAAGTATTCTTTCCTGCTGCGAGGCTTTGATCTGATGTGGTTCAGATGATAAGTCACCCTTTATCGAATCTGGGTTCGGACGGTCGATTGATTATAATTGATCATTCGAAAGCGTCTTTTCCCTAATTGAGAGGGGCCGTGCATTTTGAACCGCTGTTATCCATGTTCTATGAATGTTCAGGCTCTCTTCTTTGCGGTTGAAGTTGTTCTTATGCTTGTGAATCTCTTTGTCCTCTCTATAGAGCCTGGAGTACTAGCTCATAGTTGTGTCCAGCACATGCGTTTCGTCGGAGTCTTATCATGACATTCCAACAGAGCGTGTTCGGCCGATTTTTGTGTTTGGCCATATCGGCAGCTTCTATTGTGCTCGGTTAACCGCGTTTTTATGCTCTTTTTGTGGTTCCGATATAGACAGAACCACAACTACACGGTATTCTATACACTATACTGGAGCAGATCTGAGGCTTTCCTGATTTTTTTCTCAATCCTACGGGACATATATATATATATGTATATATATAAATATATATATATATATATATATATATATATATATATATATGTTCGGATAGGTTTCCGCGGTCAGTTGTGGTTTGTTGTTGAGTTCGGGTTGAACACGTCTGGAGTTTTGTTCTCGACGTTTCGGCTTCGATTTTGGAGCCATTTTCAAGAGGTAAGTGTGACTTCACGCTGAGGTCTCAATCTGCCTACTCCTCAGGTGTTGTCACAGGGGGCAAGGGTTTGTGACTTGACGCCGGGGCCTCAATCTGCCTACTCCCCAGGTCTCGTCACGAGTTCTTTCTAAGGTCTCAATCTGCCTACTCCTTAGATCGAACTGAGGTATCGAGGGATGTTGGGTAGTATTTATAGCAGCGGGTGCTACTATACTATATATATATATATATATATATATATATATATATATATATATATATATACATATATATATATCTTGACACCTTAGAAAGAACTCGTGACGAGACCTGGGGAGTAGGCAGATTGAGACCTCAGCGTGCGTGAAGTCACATTTACCTCTTGAAAATGGCTCCAAAATCGGAGCCGAAACGTCGAGAACAAAACTCCAGACGCGGTTCAACCCGAACTCAACAACAACATATATATATATATATATATATATATATATATATATATATATATATATATATATCTTCTTAATATATATAAATCTCGTGTCACAATGTTTGACCTCAATGGACTCCTAAACCACTTAACCGATTATAATAAAATTCGCACACCATGTGCAGTTCGATCCAACTTGAGAGATAGGATGGTTTTAATCTCAAATTATAGTCGCAATTTTAATTTATTGCTAATTATTTGTCTGTTATTATTTGACAGTCACAATTATCTAGTAACTCCAAATGATTCTAACAGATGTCGATACCTTTCGACTGGGTTGAGTAAGTAATCAATAGATGGCGCTGCTGAGCCCATCAGTTGGCAGAACAAATTGAATCAAGATGTCGATACCTTTCGACTGGGTTGAGTAAGTAATCAATAGATGGCGCTGCTGAGCCCATCAGTTGGCAGAACAAATTGAATCAAGAAATCCAGCTCAAAGAATCAGGACAGCAGAAGGTCATGCACAACTACAAATGGTTTAGATTTGGAAAATCCATGTTTTTCTCATGGGCAACTATATGTTGCGTGTTCACGTGTTGGGAAACTGTCGAATCTATTTGTGTTAGCTAAAGACAGGTTAACCAAAAACATTGTGTACCGATTGGTGTTGAATTAAATTGAAATTGATAGTATTTATAATTCAAAAAAATAGATATTGATGTTTAAAAGTTTAAGACTGTCTGCCTTGCCTACCTCATTCATGAGTTTAAGCGTCACATGTTATTTACTGTATTATACTGTAATATACTTATATTTGTTATAAAATTAAATGGAAATAATAAATCTGATAAATTTTCATTTTGTACCTATTGATTTCTGCTTAATATCAAGTGTAAGAACATTTTTATTAATTGTGTTCAACACTTCCCCTTCAAATCTCAATCCAGTGAATTTGTATACCAACATCAACATTTTCGTCTTTGTTGTACTAAAGGGTTATAGTAGTAGAAAGTCAAATAAGGAGATCACCATATTTTTTTGCAAATACCATCTGTGAGAAAAAGCATAGTGGACTCCGTGACTGATGTTCTCTTATTGTTCCTCTTAGATTGTTTACATAATGAATATAACAAAACACCACACAACCTGCCGGGTCAGCTAGTATATATATATATATATTTAGTGTTCTATGTTTGGTATGATTGTTTCGTAATGAAAAATAACACAGAAACAGAACACGTGTTTTGTGATATATAATTCAGTTGTGGAATTGAAAGTGCGACTATTAAAAAAAAAATCATTATGAAAAATCTTAAACCTTTTAGATTTGCTGACAACGATTTATTACTTTTATTAGGAGAAAGTTCGTTTATCCCATACGAAATTCCTTGTTGTTGTTCCAATTACAGCTAGGAGTAACTTAAGGACTTTCTTCTAAGATTGTAGTAGGTTAAAAACCCCAAAAAAAGTGAGAATGAAAAATTTATCCACCATAAAAGATGACTTTCAAACAGTACCTACATAAACGAACCTGTTTTAAAAAAAATTTGAAGAAAAATATACCGAGAGAAAAATCTGGACCATATATATTCAATGTTTTAGATATATTTGGTTCAGGATAATGAATTGATGTTTAGTTTCATTAAAAGATGTATTGTTCTTTCCCTATTATAAACTTATGTTTCTTGGGAAGATAAATGAATAAATAAATACAAATAAAATTATTAGAACTTTATATTGAAACTCACAGTTATTTTGTGATTTTTGTTATTATATATTTTTCTACATTGTTTTTAACTACTTAGATCTATATGATCATTATTCATTTCCTTCCATTAAAAACAATGCACGCATCAATAAATTAGAGTGAAGAAAAGAGGAGGTGTCCAAATCAATTCAACTGAAGTACCTATCCTGAATTTCATTGTTTCAGCTCCAAATACCTACACAATGATCACGTTTTCTTCAATGGAAAGATCTAAAATATGCACTCGAAATCTGAAAACGATAAATGATTAGGTTTCTATCTTATCAATTCTAGCCAGCGAGAGGAAAATATTTATTAGTTTTCAAATCACGATCACAAAGTTGCAAAAAAGCAGAAGAGTGACATGGCGAGAAAAATTTTCCGTTTGGTGCTTTTCAATGTGTTTGTGTTCGCAGTAACGGCAGGAAACACAAATAATGGTGAGCACGCTGGTTTGATTCCATAATTTTTAAGGAGGGGTTTAATTTTAAGAAAAACCTTTCCTTTGTTGGATATTCTGTATGATGAAGATCTGAGACAGAACAATTGGAATGTCTATGAACGAAATTATAGACACGGCCATGGATTGCGTTATCAAAACCAGAACGAACGAAAATGTTTGCTATTCGCACCAATTTTCTGTTCGTAAATACCTACGTTCGTACAAACCTTGGTAAATGATTGGCATTTACTCTACAATCTTCCTTTGGAGCCAATTACCAGACATCAACTGTTTATCGTAAAAATATCTGTGAATGCATTCAGAACAAATGAATGAGGAATCCAAAACACAATTTACTATACAAAAATAAATAACCTTTGGTTGCTGATGAAGTACCCATATGGCTGATAAAACAGAATTTTTATCAAATTGATCTGCTGATTTGCCTCTTTCGGAAAGAAGGTGAAAAATATTTGATGACGACAACATATGCTTTTGAAAGCAATACTCACTCTTACTCTTGAGTACAACCGATGCAAAAGGCAGGAAGAGAAGCACTGGAGGGTTTCACATATTTCCTTCGACAGGCTATATCTTTACAATGAAAAACGATAATAATATAAGGTATAAAAAGGTTCGTTTCTGACTTTTTGTTTGTTTGTGGGGGGTAATCTTTGGAAATACCGATCCAATCATGAAAATTCTTTCACTAACAGAAAGATACGGGCTATTATTCTCCATTGAGATTGAACGAAAAATTCAGTGAGAAATAAAAGTATGTCTAAATAAAGTCGGAGAGAATCGGGCGAGATGTGATGTTCAAACGGTGTGCGCTGACTAAATGGTTCGGTATAGACGAGCATGACGTTCACCGAAAAAGTTGGCCTCTATCAGTTCTACAAGAAAGATCTATCCAAATTTTATATTCGAATTACTACGAAGGTTTTTTGGTAATCTATACATATGAAATGCTTTGTCCTGAATAACTGACTGACGGATCAACGTAAGAGGGTTTTCGGAAATTTCAACCCTAACGGGGTGAAAAACGAGAACAAAGTTTGTATGGGACAAGGTGATGCCTTGGTCCAATCTACTTCAAATTTTGCTCACACATTCTTCAACAGAATTGATGGGGTAGTATTTCGTATCGATGAAATTCTCAGGTATTTTTGAGGATTTTGTCGGTTATAATTTATAACTGCACGAGTGCATAAAAATTACCGATAATTTTTCAAGAAAGCGTGATATCTAAAAATTGCAAGTTCATTTTCATATTTTGGCTTTTTTACAAAATATGAAAATAACCGAATGCAATTTGTATAAGATATCACGCTTGAATGCAAATTTATCTTGTCATCTTTATGCACGAATGTAATTCATTGGAATATTTCACGAATAAAGAAATTCTCAAGGAAATGTAATTTTTTGTTCATTTATACTTTCCTCTTTAGATTGTATGGAGTACTCACCTGAACGCGAAATGTTTTTCTATTTTTGAAGTCTATATGACATTTATTTGTGTTGTTTACAGACGTCTAGCGATACGGTTTCAAATGTGTTGTTATGGTGACTTGATACAATGCAATTACCGCTGTAAGTTTTCGATAATTGCATTGCTCTTATGGGGCATTTTATATATGAGGGAAATATTCGGAATAATTTTCCTACAGAGGTATTATAGTGGAAATTTTTTTTTGTACACACGCAGAGCATATTTTGTTTGACATAACATGTCACTTACCCACCTTGAGCAGAGGTAAACCAAATGGAACGTTCAAATAGGACACTAGAACAATTCACCAGACTAATGAAAATATAATAATAATCCACATCTTTATTCACCAGCCACCGACACGGTAATTTATTGACCGAATCGATACATTTTGTTGAAGCTTACACAATAACCTAAGTTAAATGTGACAGAACAAGGCAATTTCGATTCAATTGTTCAATCTGTTATGTACTCCAAAGCCTATCTTGACGAACTTTGAAACGCTAAAACATGAATTTTAAATAATTCGTTGAAGTTCAATATGGTGTGAAATTTTCTCACCGAATACCACGCGTACTTGAATAATAATTGGGAATTTTTTCTTGATCACGAATCAAAATATTCGTATGCTTGAAATTTCCCGAAATAACTGGAAACTTGATTTGTCGAAATGGGGTATAAGTCAATGCAAAATATCGCAGCATAAAAGATCCATGCAACGTTTGCAAAATTTGCATGAATCCATGCAATTGTCTTCAGTTGCAGGGACAAATTGCATCTTAGATTTAGGGTTTTGGATGGTTAATATGAGCAACATAGAACATACGGCAAAAAATCGCTTTCAAGCAGAAATTTTGCATATTCGAGTTATCCATAATTGAAATAGATAATTATGACGAAACTAAAGAACTTCTCATTGAAAACGATAAGTTTTTTATTTACAGTTCGAAGATCAAGCTGAGTCGGCAACTTCAAAGATCACGCGGCTATCTATTGACGCCTCTGAGTACTCTAAAACTGAATCAGTTTCTCTCGAGAAGAACGAGTGACTGATAAGGGAAGGCGTATTAAATTGTTTCCGATTATCGGAAATTAGCAACGAGTTGTTGATACATACAAACCGTACATTTCTGAACGCCAATCAATATTTTTATCAGATTTTACTTGAGATTTCCCATAACCATAGGCGTCCTGAATCGTTCTGATCAACGGGGGATATTTGTTATGGCAACTACTATTTCTCATTGCAATGTTTTTATTGAAGGACTTGGTGAATAAGTCCCTGTACGAGATATAATCAGGAGTAAAATGTCTGAATATCCTGGCGTTGGAACTGAAGATTTTCAACGAATTTATTTCGTAGCGTTTTCAAAAAAAAATTCTTTCCTCCATTGAGGATAGTTTGCGAATTGAATCCGTCATCGGAATAACATTTCATTCCTAAACCCAGACAATGTACCCCTTAGAGAAAAATATCCATTTAGGTCATTAGTGAAAGTAGAAATACCCCATGCCAGGAACGAACTCAAGGAAGCTTAGTATTTATTTAATAATCAAACAGGCCTACAAGTCCTTATTACATGAATAAAAAGTTTTTGAATACAGCGAATTTATATACTAATTGTATGGCTCAGTCTATTACATGAGATTAATTGTAGTTTCTGATAAACTGTGCAACAGACTTTTCTAAAAGCATTAAAAGAATCTGTCCAATCTATATCCATCAATAGGTTGAAAGTATTGGCAAATGGCAACATGATCATAAGTATAATAAGTTATCTTTCACCGAGAAACAACTGCTTCCCTGGATAACACCTCGCCGGGTTTGAATGGTATTTGACATTCAATCATTCCCAATAATAATGTGGATTCTGTTCAATTATACAGGGTGTTCCTGTATAATTCAGGGGAGTGATTCTCGGACCAATTTCAAGATGAAAACTTCCCATGAAGATAGGTCCCAAACGTCAAAACTTTTGAGGTACAGGGTGGAGAACTTAAAAAAACAGTTATTTAATGTTAACTGAGATAATATCATAGACATCCGAATGAAATTTGGTACACGTCTTCTATGCGTCAAGATGCGTTTTCTTATGTACAAAAATTTTCATATCCTCCACCAGTGGCGTCTGTGCGGGTTTATGCATTAATATTTTGAAAAAAGAAATACTAGGCCAGTGCTTTTTCTCGAAATAAAAATTATTTCTGAAATCCTCATCCGTTTTTGAAAAAATTCGATCTCTGGATTCTCCTTTGTCAAGCTCATGGTTTTCGCCTTGAAATAAAATTCGTATTGGATCAAGTCCACAAAAATCTTGTGCATCGGCTGACAGCAAATCATGAGATCAGGTCTGTTCCAAATTGAAATGAATTCAGAAAATAGTTGTTGGTGTTACAAACCATCAAATCTTCCCTTTTCCTTTTTGAAGCAATCTCAGTTATTACTGAAATGCTGCTTTTTTTTATAAACGTTTCCACTCTATATCTCGAAAGTTAGGAGGTTCAGGTCGCACATTCATAGGAAGTTTTAGCTTACGATTGGTCCAAGAATCACTCTTTTGAATATGAACATGTCTTTAAAGAACACCCTGTTTATTTAACAACAAATCGGTGCAATTGGGAACTGATGACCTCGGTGTTTTCGGTGATTACCTTCCCTGTAGTGATAAGTAGCAAGCACTCCGAACCAAGAAGCGCTAGCAAGCGTAACTTCTTCGAAGGTTCTTTGTGTCACTCGGATCTCATTCAATGCCTTGCGGGGTTTTAGTCAGGAAGTGATTTATTTCAATACTGGAAAATAGTTTATGAAATCAATCATTATTATTGAATTTACGTGTCGTTTCAGATGATGATATACCAGAACTACGCTACATCGACTCCAGAGCAGATCCATGTGAAGATTTTTACGCTTACACCTGTGGTAACTTCAAGAAGGAACACCCTCTTCCAAAAGGAGCTCTCACCATAGACCAGTTCACGTTACTAGAAGAAAGAATCACCAAATTGGCCAGCCGTAAGTAGATGTAGAGACTTTGAATGAAACAACTGTTTTTATTTACTTTTTTCGATCGACTTAGTAGGACATTGCAACCCAGAGATAGTTGATACAAAATACCAAAGATAGATTAGAAAACAAAGATAAGTTTGGAATTTACGAAATCAGTTGGCGGGATAACAACAATAAATATATCGGCCAGAGCTGACGAGGTGTAGAAACCCGTTTCGAAGAGCATCATGCACTCATTGGATACGAAAAGCTAAAAAAATATGTCGCTCAGCATGCTCCAGACATAGATAATAGTGGAAGCAATATGAAACTAATTAAAGATGTACATGACACATGGATTGAAACCTGAATATTTTTTAGAAATCCTAGCATCTCCAGAAAGGGACGAAGACCCCGCAGCCCTGAAGAAGGCCAAGGTGGCCTACCAGTCTTGCGTCGACTTGGACTACATCGACCTGGAGGTGCAGCCCGAGCTGTCTGTGGTGGAAGAAGAACACGGTTTCCCGCTGGTAGAGCAGCTTCTACGGGGGGAAGTCGCGAAGTTCGGGTGGAACGACATAGCCGACGTCGTCAGCGAGTACGGGATCCCCATGATGTTCAACATACAGGCGTATTCGAACTTGGTGGACCCCACGAAGAACTTGATATACGTAAGTGGTGCGAGAGTTGATAGTAGGAGAGATAGTGGACCATTCTAGTAAATATTTGTCTACGAGGGTTGAAATTCTTATAGCCTAAAACTTCGAAGTGGTCGCCATCTATATTTTTTTATGAACTAACCGGAAGGTGAACAACAAATATTAATCCTATGGAGTCTTATGAGTGTTGGATTTAAAATTATTATTTTGGAAATATTTACTACTTGATACACTACAGAAGTGCGAAGAGTGGAATAGATATGAAGTGTTTTTGTGGTTTACAAACCAAAATGCAGCGAATTCATTGAAGTATTACTACGAAATTGAGAAAAATGTGCTCGGTGTCTCAGTGCTCATTATATTATACTAGTACTATTTCACTATATAAATTCTCCATCAACGACAAAAAGCTTTGTCTCGGGAGGAAAAATACATTGAAAATTAGTAAACCAATAACTAAAAATTTGATTGTAAGTAGCCTCCTTTATCTAGAGCGTCTGATAATAAAGTTTAGTGGACGTTTCAGTTCCCACTCTCGAGCCATTTTCAAGACTTTATAATATAATATTTATTAAGATATAGTTAAAGCAAAGAATGATTACATTTGAGTGAATATGTCATACTTTTCTAGTCTTTTTTTTATCCTTTCACACTATCCCCCAATTAGTTAGTAGAATAACTGCCAAAAAAAAATTTTATCTCCTTGGTTAGACACATTTTTTTTTAAAAGCATGATTCATTCATGATTGGTAAGAATTGAAACCTTTGGTGTAAGATTAGTTACCCTAACACCAAACTAATATCACTTGATATTATCAATTTTCTTCTGATAATGATAACCTTGTTAACGAATCGAATAGTCAGTCGAGTGATATCAGTTCAGCCTTAGGGTTGTTGGTCTCTATAAATCAATGATTCATTCCACTGATTCATTGTCATCCATTGCTTCAACTCTTCGAAAAAAGGGTTTGGTGCGTTGGAAGTACCCAACTTATTTCTTCAGCTTTTTCTTATGTTCTACAAGGTTTCTTCAAAATACTCAGTAATGTATCTCACGAATTATACGATGTATAAGTACAGAAAAAGGTTTCGTAGCAAAACAAAAATCAGATTTTTCTCATGATTTATTTGAATAGTAAAAATAAACCATTTGTTGAAACACTAATCGAGACATGTTTTATTAAATCTGATATATTGACCCTTTATCTAGCACAAAAAGCTGATTACAGGCAAAAATTTCATGAAAATCAACGTTTACTTCTATATAATATTTAGGAAATGACATTACCTACTTATTAACATAATGTAAGGGTTGCAATATGTTTGCAAAACCCAGATAAGCCCGCTTTGCAGGAACATTGGCATTTCCATCCCTCATCAGCCAGTAATATATTGATTTCGTATGGATGCTAAAGCTGATGTTTGCAAACATAAGCTCCTTATTTTTTATGGTTACTTTCTTCCACTCCTCATGCAATGATATGCCCTGCTTTGAACACAGCTTCACCCTCTTTCAACTGTTTAGTTCTGCTTCCCACAGTAATCCAGAATACTACATAGTTCCAATTCTATAATAGGCATTTTCATCTGGAATGTAGGTAGGTGAAGTAGTTCAAATTATAACACTCACGAGTAAAATGAGGCTGTAATACTAGCCGAACATGTAACTACCTTAGCACACAAAGCAACTGAAGACGTTCAAACAATAATAATCACTCAACAAGTCCTCAAGAATGCAAATGCAAAACATGAACTAATAGTACCATTACTTCAAATGGCCAAAATTTGTTGTTCACCCTAAAGTGAAGCCAACTTGGATTTAGCAACGCCATCTAGCGGTTGACGATTTTCGCCTATAGTATGGCAACCATCTCCTGTCACGCATCAGCCCTGCACGTCATCAACCCCTATATTTTTGAGTGTACAAAAAATTGAAAAAAAAAATTCGCTGTAAGCTTGAAATTTGTACGATTTTGTTCATACATTGTCGAGTTTGAAAAAAATTGACAGGCGTTTACAACAAAATGAAAGTAGCAAACCTTCAACAACCAACGTGTACTTGAAATAACGAGCTTTTCATTTGAGCTTTTTATGGTTGAACAAATAACATAACACAAAAGTCATCTTTCGAACTTTCAGATTAATTAAAGGTGAATGTTTTCATGGACGCTGGAAAATAGTCCTTTCGGTAATAATCCGTGTGCGAGTTGTTGAAATGTACAACGTTTCGACTCTAATGCTGGGAGTCTTTATCAAGACCTTAAATACATATCTCCATCATTTCAGCAATTCAGCTGACCTACCCCATTATGACCAGACCAGGAAAACAACAATATCAACTTCGACAGTAAGCCCTGCGTTTAAGTAACTAGTATTTAAACATCCTCATCTCACAATTCGGTCCGACTAGTGATAAATCAATCACGAATTCAGAAAAAGAAGGAAATTTTTCTATCAATATAGACCAATTGCATTGCTTTCTATCATTTCCAAAGTCATGAAAAGAGCAATCACTATGAGGCTTATCAAATATCTAGAAAAATCAGGAATAATTCATGATCGACAATACGGATTTCGCCATCAAAGATCAACCAGTGACTTATTAGCTTTTGTTTCTCATATTTGGCAGCATTCAAAGTGCTTCCTTGAAACTTAGATTTCTATTTCGTGCAGAGAAATACTTCACTTCTCGTCAGCTTCTATTAATCTACAAGGCTCAGATACGACTCCTCTTGGAATACAGTTCATGCGGGGAGTTCGGCAACAAAACATTCATTGAGGCTTCTCGATTCTATTCAGAGAAAGACAACTCGTCTTGATGGTGATTCTTCGCTCACAGACTCGCTCACTTCATCGGAACATCGTAGAAGGGTCGGAGACTTGTGTCTCTCTTCTATAGACATTTTCACGGTCGGTGCTCTTCTGAATTTTTATCAATCGTTCCACCCTTGGCAATATCTACACGGATGAGTTGACGAGTACAGAATTTCCACCCCTTCGTTGTGAATTTGGAAACCCGTCGTACCTCTCTTGCCAGAGATCTTTTTTAAATGGAACAGCTGAGCTTTGGAACTCCTTGCCAAAAGAGGTTTTTCCTGAGGCTTACAAACTTCAAAAATTCAAAGTGAATGTTAATTCGTATCTCCTTCCCTTGATTCACGCGGTGTTCTTTGAACGTTACAGGCTTCCCCTTCGTGTGAATCTCCATACAAAAAATATAATTGATCATTCATATTTTGAAGATTATTCCAGTGCCCAAACATTCATTTTTTGTATATACTTCTATTTTTAACTTTGTTTGGCTGAAGGCCATTAGTTTTCCTGCAATATTTCAGTCAAACTGATACAGATAAATCCGTACCTATTTTACCCGCCTGAGAAGGAAACTATATCATGCATTTTAAAGTGAACGTAAATATTGACATTATAGTGTAAATGGCGTAACAAAACCGTTTGAAATCATTGTTACACAGACATTGACTAACTATCTTTGTAATCTCTGCGTTAAGCCGATGTGCATAACGAACATAACTGGTCCCGATACGGAACCTTGGGGTACAACGAGTTTATATCCACACCACCTTCTCCACAGATCAACCCGACCAACATGACGCTCCCACCACAAATCCGCCCCTACGTGGGCACTTCCTACGAGGACATCATCGAGCTCGGCTTCCTGGAGACTGCCAGCTCCATGAAGGTCCAGTTCCAGCTCCAATCTCTGAACGCGTCCCAGCAGCTGAAACCCTTCGACATCTACCTTCGGAAGATGGCGCAGAAGCTGCGGACGGCCACCAACAGCGTCATCGACGAGCAGAAGATGCTGACGAACATCGACGTCATGGCCAACTTCATGAAGGGGGTTTTCCTGGGAGGGGTGAGTAGTGACGATTGTTTTTTTTCACGATCATTCGGGAATGTGTTTGCTTGGAGATTGGAAAGTTACCGATTCTTCAGTTAGAAGAAGATGAGGCAGGACTAGTATATTGTTTAACGAACACGAAATGAAGGTCACTTTCCACGAGTATGAATTTTGCAGCATTCGCCCACTCGAGCGAGTGGAAAATAAGCATTCCATTCGAGTTAAATACTATACTTTTTCTTCGGCTATAACAGACACCAGCGAAATGATTCAATAGGTATGTAATATGAAATTCAAATTTGATGTCATTCAAAATCACTTGACATAGTCAGTGGGCATACTTGAAGACTGGCCTTAGATCAAATCATCTTTCGAACAATCTGTTCAGGCCAGTCTCGAATTACCTACACAGTAGGTTTCGGCTGGCACCTGTCAGAAAACAACTACTCCCCTGGCTAATACCACGAAGGGCATTGAATTATATCCGACCGGTGCCAGTGCAGGTTTCTTCACAGAAGTAAATCCTGCATTTGCTTTCGTCGATACAAAGGAAGGAATTGATTTTCAATTATAGGGACGGACACACTTGCAGACCGGTTTCGGGCTATTTGGCCACTCGTCAGTGCAAGGCAGTGCCATCATCAACATAAAGTCGATGATTTCCCATAATTGAAAATCAAACTCCCACACGAGTATCAAGCCCCGGCCAAAGCTGATGCGAACAACGAAGTTATTACGCCACCTATCAATGGACGAGGTATTCCAAAAGCAAACCGAATTCGCCCATTCCTCCTGCGAGGAAAATGTAAAAACACTTGACATAGTCAGTGGGCATACTTGAAGACTGGCGTTAAATCAAATCATCTTTCGAACAATCTGTTCAGGCCAGTCTCAGCCGAAACCTACTGTGTAGGTAATTTGAGACTGGCCTGAACAGATTGCTCGAAAGATGATTTGATTTAACGCCAGTCTTCAAGTATGCCCACTGACTATGTCAAGTGTTTTTACATTTTCCTCGCAGGAGGAATGGGCGAATTCGGTTTGCTTTTGGAATACCTCGTCCATTGGTAGGTGGCGTAATAACTTCGTTGTTCGCATCGGCTTTGGCCGGGGCTTGATACTCGTGTGGGAGTTTGATTTTTAATTATGGGAAATCATCAAATGAAATTGGAGCTGTATGCCTTTAGAAGAAAAAATACTTGGTTCAAATGGTTATCTTGTTGGTGCTATGTGAAACCCAGAATTGGCGAACGTTCTTTCAATAGAAGTCAATGAAAGTAAACGTGAAGAAATCACAAAAGCTTGGATAGCTTGTGGCTGATTGAGAGATGAGATTTTAAGACAATTAAGATGGGTCAGATTTGTGCCATAGTCGCAGAAAAATAACTTTCTCGACCCCTTTTGAAACTTTTCAACCTCCTTTTACGAAGTGTTTAAATCCCCATTAACGTGTGCACACCAAGATTTTTATACAAAACATGCTAATCCAGACACAATATGATAGCTACCATACACCATATTAGAACCGAACGTACAAAAAGATATAGATAAAGTTTTGACTTCGTTTACTAGTGTGTGGATTTCAACATAGATAATAAAATAAGAGTTTTCAAATCGATTTGCAAGCAAAACTAAAGTTGTCCTCAACACGAGTAGGGTTCATTCCGTAGTGAGATAGGTTTTTCTATATATGGCTGTATGAATTTTTTTCAAGGTATTTGAACTCATTTCTGACCACCCTCGTGGGGGGCTCTCGATACCTCCAAAGATCTTGAATGGAAAACATTTTTTCGTTTTGATCCTCTCTTGACCCCCCTCACCCCCATTTTTTTGACAGATTTCGATAACAAAATATGTACCCGTACCAAAGAAAATAGGGAGAGGGGGAAGCTCCACAAGCCACGTGAAAAATTTGAAAAAAAACATGCAGAAATCAAGTTCTTCTCTTTCAAATATATTCTGGAAGAATGAAAAAAATAGAAGGGGGGGGGGGACATTAGAGAAATGCACTATACAGATACTTCTCCAGTTGCACACTGGTAGTGTAAACCGTGACGGAAGAAAAAACACCTTCTAGGAATGAATTTCAACAGTGAACACATATTATTATTATTATTTATTTGAATCCCAAGAAACACATGTGCTTATAAAGGGATGTGATTATAAGAATTATACAAAATATATAAAAAAGAACAGATACAGATAAAAATAACGGATAGATCGAAATTACAACTGAGAAAACAAAACAAAAAAAAACTGGGAATTATTCATTTGATCATAAAATATTGTTTCAAGTCACGTTTGAATTTCAACATATTTTTTGAATTTTTCAACTTTTCTGGTAAATTATTGTAAATATGTATTCCATTATGAAGAATTGATTTTTTGCCGAAGTTACTTTTTATCTTCACTTTATCAAAATATTGTGATTGTCTTGTTCTATGATCATGAATACTAGAATTTTGGTTAAAATTCAATACAGAGTGTGTATTGTTTGTAGAGGCAAAACGTGCAAATTTTTGGTTTCTCGACTTGTATAAATTTATAGTGGGTTCTGAATACTCTAACCTGATAATACATTTTATTGATATGTTTTGTAGTGTTTTCATAGGTCTCAACAGAGAATTGGTTGCTGTTCCCCAAACGGAAATTAAATATTGCAATTTTAAAAATATTAAACTAAAGTAAATGATTCTAAGATATTTTCTGGGTACATGGTTCCGTATCCTATATAGAATTCCAATAATTGGTGAAATTTGTTTCCTCAACTGTGTTATGTGAGTGAGTGAGTGGCCCATGAGAGAACTGGATCAATACTTAACCCCAAGAAATTGATAGATGTAACATAATTTATTATATTATTTCCGAACATTATTTTTGTGCGTTGCTCAGTTAATATCAATCTTTTGTCAATGAACATGAATGAGCATTTATGAAAATTGAGCATTAATTTATGAGCCTCCAACCAAACTGAAATTTTTTTAAGGTCATCTTCAACTTTTGATTTAATTTCATCGATACTTTTTGAAAAATATACAAGAGTAGTATCATCTGCGTATAATTTAATTTCACCATTTAGATTCAGACTGGGTGTTTTTTAATGTTAGTATACTCCACAGAGATCGCTGAGCATATACGTTATTATTTCTGTGCCAAGATGGATTGGACAAGCTCTATATTGAAATTGATCTTGCAAGTATCTATTTATTGTTCATTTTTTGGAATCATTGATGATGATGAATGATAGTAGATAAAATACAATACCAACCTCGGTAAAAGGTAAAATTTGTCTCGAGAAATAGCTTACTTTGATTTTGAGCCTCGGTAAGCAATATATTTCCATCGAGAGAAATAATTTGTAACTTGCAGCCTCGATTTGTACCCCAGCTTTAGATTCCTACGTTGTATAACGACATTTCGAACATCGGAATTATGATATCAGCTTCAAGGTGGAGGAATGGGGGTGTGGGGGGGGGGTGGAAATATTCCCTTGGTGCATGAATATTAGTTGATTTCCTTAACTAATTCCATTTGTTTCCAGTATATTCCTGAAAATACTCAAGTCACGAGAATAGCAGACGAGTCAACCTACACAACACTCAAAAGACTCAATGAGTGGACAGAAGAGAACTTTGGGGACGCGATCGAGGTAAAAACCTATATTTACATAATATAATAATAATAAAAAAACTCAATACGAAATGTGTGTGAGATTGAAATTTGTCTGGAATTTTTCTTCTTGAATCTTCATTTTCGTCACATATTGTCAGAAGTTATTTTTCATTTATATATGATTCGAACCCATAAAATAATAAATGACAGTGTATGATTAGGGAAATCCAAAGTCACAAAACGCGTCACCACTGGTAGAAAAATGTCACGTCAGAGGACACGAAATGTTGGCATCTTTTGCATCATATCTCGATTTCACGTGAGCAGATATCAAGAAAGTGCAAGCTGCAGGGTAATTATCATATTAGAGGATATCTATCATAACATAGATTTGTGTCATAAATGGACAAAGCGGTTCATAATATTCCAATACATAACCTATACATAACTTATTGATATTTCACCAAAATTCCTATTTTACGTCTATAGCCGAATAATTTTGTGTTGTGGTTTTACAATTCGATGCAATGTAATACTTGTGAAAAGGTTGTTAGATTCTTCCGTGACGATTATTGCAAATAAAACTGAAAACATATTTGAGTAAATGACAGGCTTAGAGTAAACAAACACGGGGCATGTGATTTGACGCCTCCCAAAGCACGCGCAACATGCTAACGTTGGAATGGCTCATATTCATTCAGTGTTTCACATTTCAAAATAACTTAAAATCTTTTCAGACCTTTTTATATTTTTTCTACTTTAAAAAGAAGTAAATGATCAGTTTATGACATATTATGCATATTCCCTATTGAGTGATTCACACTTGACAGGTCAAAAACTGCTACGCATCAGTTAGTGCCATATCACGCTTGAAGAAGCTCTTGTATAGTGAAACACGTGTAGCGGTTTTGTAAAGTCACTACTGGGAATCATACAGTCGAGTATAAAAGATGAGATCGGAACCTTCGACGTATTAGATGAAACAAATAACGAAATGTCGATTGATATTAATATTAATGATATAAATGAGCAGTATGTGATTGATTCAAGATTGTTATTTTCATTATTTCACTAGTGAACAAAGCGGTACCATATAAGATTCATTAGTGTGGATAAAACCTCAGTATAAGGGTGATTGTGGGTAGAATATTCATCAATTACACAATGCAACAGCCAATTCGACGCCTGCAATTTTTTAATTGTTTTTAGATAGTTTTTGAGCGCAGAATCCAAAATAACTGTCTGATTTGGTATATCAGATATAGTTTTTGAGATACGTAATATTAGCGCTTTTTTGAATAAACTCATCTTATTTTTCAATTTACATGCATATTATAATATTACTATTTTATCTACTCTTACTACGGTACTATCATTGAAAAAAACAAAAATATAAGTGAGGTAAATATCTTTATCACATATAGCCATGAAAAAGCAAGGATATACATAAATAACATTCACTTATCACTCAAGAATCTTCCCTATCTCTTTAACGATAAAAGGAAACATTAGTACCTGGATAAAGCAAATTCTTCTCATTTCATTTAGGGGCAAGTAATTCACCAGACTCCTTGGAGTCTAAAAAGGTCATTCAATTCATGTTGAAGCTTTGGGGACTCGCTGTATCTACTTCAAAATCACTGTCTTTTTCTGATTGCAAATCCTGAACTTCATCAGACGTTCATCTTCTGTGACTGCTGAATAATGGGATGGGTATTTCTTCAGAATGAGGCTCAGGCCTTCTTGTGGAGTCTATAGCAGGATATGTCCATTTCTGTCTATTATTTCGACTGATTCCCTTGATATTTACGATTCAAAAATAAAAATAATCGTGATGGTTCCTTGGTTCCCTCCAAACCATTGGTAATCCAAACTTTAGGGACGTCTTCTTTCCAATTGTGGAGGCCACGATTTATCCTGGTCTCCCAAGTGGACCCCAAAATAGGCCAGATAAGCTCTCTTCACAAAGTCAAAACAGGTCTCCTACTTTCGTTGAAAGTGTATTTACCACATATGTAACAAAACAACTTCTACTTGTGGATACCATGCCTTCAATTTAATATTCGGAAAACGTACACAAAATAATAAAGCAACTTCACCTACAAAGGCTCAAGAGTAAACTGAAACCTTCAAGGGTAGAAATATACGGAAGGTCGGTTTTTACAATCATGAGTAACAACAAGTACCTAAAAAGGGGTTAATACATGCCAATTTAGGTGAGAAATTTTGGTTTTCACCTGCAAAGATATTATTATTCCATTCATTTTAATTCATTTAATTTTGTGGTCTCGGTAGTGTAGTGGTTAGCATATCTGCCTATCAAGCGGAAGGCCGGGGTTCGAATCCTCGCCGGGCCACCGTGCTGGGTAATCGCACGTTAAAAGGTAAGGCCTCGTTGATCCATTGCTCGCACAAGTTTCGACTTTTGAGGGTTGACGTTCGTCAGCTGGTTAACGGAACGAACAACAATTTTAATCAGAACCAAAATTTATTGGACTGTATCTGAAGAGCTAGAGCTGCTACGAGAAAATGCCAGACATTTTTGGAATCAGCACATCAAAAACATTCAGAATCAGTTTATAAATTCACCGGCGCCAAAAAAATCAATAACATTTTGTTGGGTTGTGTTATGTTAACCCATCGAGTTAAGTTCTGTCTTATTTTCAGATCGATTGGGTGGAGTACATGCGACGCGTATTTTCAAAATCGGGAATAGAAATCAACGAGGACACCCAAGTGATGAGTTATACGTCTCTTCCTGATTTGCTCTACGGAATCCTCAACTGGGCCAACATGAACGATGATGAGACGGTGAAAAGTTTCGTCATGATGAGGATATATCTCTTCATGGCAGCTGATGGGGACGCAGAGTCCAGAGCGATTCTGGAAGAGTATCTGGCGACACAGAACGTTGAAATATTGCCCAGGTATTGGTTGAACAGTCGTTAGCAAAAGCATGTTAGGAGGACAGTTAGGTTTTCAAACACTTCTAGAAGAATTACTTCTTATGTGGTGTTGAAAGACCCCCAATATCGCGGAATATGACGTAAAAAAATACAAAAAGGCTTGAAAATATTCCAACTATTTTTCAAAGTGAAATTCACCACATTGAATGAATCTGAGCCCCTAAGGGTATCATTTACCGTGTGTTTTATAATGTCATTGACGTTTCCCATGTTTCTCCACCCTGAGCGTTTCAGTTTCTATATTGCTATGCAGATCAAGGAAGGAGCTGAAAAAACTTCATTATTGAGTATTGTATGGTACCCAAGTGTAAAATACACTATTATGTTTCTCATATTCGGCAGCATCTAATCAAAAAATTCGGAGAAACGATAGCTGTTGCACTAGATATTTTGAAAGCGTTTGATCGAGTTTGGCATCGTGGTCTCCTTTCTAAACTGCCGTCTTATGGTTTGCCTCCTCAGTTGTGTGCTTTGTTGAAGAGTTTCTTGTCTGATAGGTCTCTGTATGTGGTTGTTGATGGAGTATCATCTGATATTCTCCCAATGAATGCTGGTTTTCCACAGGGTTCAGTTCTGGCGCCCACTCTGTTTCTGCTTCATATCAATTATTTGCTCGTGACAATATCTTGTTCAGTACATAGTTTTGCAGACGAGATGAGTACTCTTCATACTAGTTTCTCTTTCAGAGTCCCCATACCAGCTCGAGAAACAATCTTTCAAAAAACCATTCAGGTCAATAAAATGAACGATGACTTAGTAGGAATAATAGAATGGGGTAACATGAACTTGGTGGAATTTAATCCTGGAAAAACCAGTTATGTCTATTATCAAAGATAGCCGATGTATCATTATCTAGTATTCAGATATCAGCAGTAACTTTTCCTACAAGTATCAAGTACCACGATGCTAGGGATAACGATCAGTGATAATCTCTCATGAGAAAACCATGTGAGATCGATCGCTAAACATGCTTCCCAGAAACTTGGACTTTTATTTTGTGCGAAGAAACACTTCACTTCTCGTCAGCTTCTAATGATCTATTAGGCTCAGGTACGACCTGTCTTGGAATATAGTTCTCATGTTTGGAGCTCGGCACCAAAGTATTCATTGGAGCTTCTTGATCCTATTCAGAGAAAGGCAAACCGTCTTATTGGTGATTTTTCGCTCAGAGACGCGCTCACTTCGTTGGAGAATCGTAGAAGGGTCGGAGACTTGTCTCTCTTCTATAGATATTTTCACGGTCGGTGCTCTTCTGGATTGTTATCAATCGTTCCACCCTTGACAACATCTTCACGGATGACCCGACCCCACCTCTTTTTTGTGAACTTGGAGACCTGTCGAACCTCTCTTGCTCAGGGTTCTTTTCTCAATAGAACAGCTGAACTTTGGAACTCCTTGACGAGAGAGGATTTTCCTGGGGCTTACAAACTTTAAAAATTCAAAGTTAATGTTAATTCGTATCTCCTGTCCCTTGAATGATTCACACGGTGTTCTTTGAACATTACAGGGCTTTCCTTTCGTGTGAATCTGCATATGAAATAGACTCGTGTTTCAAGCTATGCGAAACTACGAAAAAATTCGTGTCAAATGATCTGGAGGGGTAATGTATCTCCAAAATCTTCAGTATATTGTTGTGAGGACCATTTTGAGGTGGGCATGCTATAGTTTCATACAGCTCAGTGTGAATCAGTCAGAAGTTTGCATCAGTAGAAAATTCGGTTTGAAACTAATTTTACCTAATTTAAAAATATATCAGAGTATCGATTCATAATATAAATCTCTGCTGTGGTCATTTATGAATCCCAATCTTTGTTATGGACTCGAATACGTCATATAACATAATGATTACCTCGCAGATTTCTCTCATTTGATCTCTGCGTGCGTAAAATCGAGATATGATGCAAAATGTGTTGTCATCATTAATGTATATATTTTCGGTGAATTGTCCGATTATGCTTGGATAACACCACTTTCAGTCATCGTCCTAGATTCACTACAAATCAAGGTTCACCGGAAATCACTATAGATATACAGATTTGAAATATTTAACCATTAACACAGTATTAACATTGATGCCGATTAATCCAATGTTATGTCGCTTGATGTCACATTGCGTTTCGACCAATGATGACGCGTTCTGTGAGTTTGAATTTTCCTTCCTGATTCTTTCAATATTTTATATTTTAAGGATTTGAATAATAGCAGCCAAACAAATATTATCTTTCGATTATAATATGTCGATAATAAAGAGTCGAGAAAAAATATTTGAGTAAAATATGAGTTTTATAGATATACCTTATTAATGAACGATGAGTTTTGGAACTTTTGGTGTAAAAGTTGAAACCTTTTCTAGAGATTAATTACCCTAACACCAAACTGATATTGTTGCACTCGACGCGCGTTTCGCTAACGAGGTTAGCATCTTCAGGAGAAGAAAATTGATATCAATCAATTTTTGACGCGTCGAGTTCTTATACATCTCCCACAAGGATTACTTCCTATAAGGACAATTCTCTAGAGACGCCCAATTGTTTTATTGTATGAATGAGTGAAGAATAACTCTTCATTTCCTTTAGAGAACAAAATTTTAAAGGACAGGTCTGTGAAGACATGTTAGACACTAATTTATTAACAAATGTTTCCCTCGATTCCATAAGAACAATTAACAAATGGAAAGTTTTCCAAACGGTATCTGAATAAGGCTACTTTCTTTGATGTTCGTTGACAAGTGATTGAAATTGCTGGGAGCTATGAAGTTGAAAAAATCAAAAGCACGATTGGTACAATGAGTCATTCTCTCGACGAGTATGAATATATATATATATATATAGATATTAAATTGATTGTGGAATGATGACTATCATTTTTGAAAACATACACACCTAATTAAAATATCAACAAACATGGCAATGTTGAAATAATGAAACTCGTGAATGAATCCCTACAAGATTCACGAGAAGGTAATCTTCTACTAGTTTCTAATATTTTTTTTACTATGATTTCACCTCGTTCTAGCGTGGAAACTGGCTCTAGAAACATATTCCATAGCGTAACCTTGAATCAACCTGTCCATAATACAACGTTAGCAACTGATCAAGATTCAGAACTTGTCTCAAACTTTCCAAAATAAAATGTTATTGAATTCATTTTCTCAATCAGGAATTCACAATTATTAACATGCCACACCAAATATTGATTTTCACGCAATCCCTATTGGTTCTCTCGCTGCAATTTATTTTCAGCTCAGAATGAGACTTATCTGAGAATAATTTGTGGTGTCAACGGCATACATCGTTATTGACTTTGCTGTGATCGACTTTTCCAAATCATTCGCATTAAATGAAAACATAATTGGCCTCACAATAGATCCCTGAGGGGTCACATATTCACTAAAATCTGATCGAAAAGTCTTATATCATTTGATGAAAATGGAAAATAATTATTTCTTGTTGATTTCCTTTAAATTTTATCCTATATTCAATTTCTGACATGAAATCCCCTAATCTTGTTAAAAACGTTTTGATAATATGGAATTAGGTGAGCATTTGAAATGTGTATTTTCGTATTCAAAAATAAAAGTCGTTTTATTAGAAATAGCGCGATACACAATTATAGCACTCGCTGTAGTGAAAACTTGCATTTACCAGCCTCTAGAATTGATCTATCATACAAAGCTCGATCCAGAATTGGTGCTAAGATATTTAATGAGTTGCCTGATTTTCTCAAGGTGTTGAGTCGTGAGAGCACTCTCAAGCTAAAACTGAAACAATTTTTAGTCTCTGAATGTTATTATTGTCTCGATGATTATTTTTGTGATAGTTGAAACTTTGTATTCCTCTTTTGTGTGTGACGTTTTCTTATACAATTTGTACTATTGTCTATGAGAAATAAACTTGAAACTTGAACTTGAACAAGATCTGAATTATTTCATGTTTATATGAATTAATTCACAATATTATTCATCGATAACAAAATTGAAATCAAACTTATTCTGATAATCAACAATGATTTCTTAATTTTTTATACTGATTCCATTGAAAGATTCAGTAACTTGAACTTTTTTTTATTTATTTATTTTTGTTCTATTTCTGTGAATAAAAAAATAGAAATTATAACCTTCATGAAAGAAGTAAGAAGCTATTTCCTGCCTATATATACATAGAAATCAAATTTTCTTGCCTAATTTGTTTACCAAGCTTATGAAAATTGAATCAAATAGCATACATAGTAAATATCTACACAATGAAGCTAGAGAGCTGTTTGTAGAAAAATCTCACAGAAGAAATTATCTCTTGAGCTCTCCAGTGGAAAAATCATAGACAATTACAACTAATGGTCTGGCCATTATGACAGTTTTTCACATAGCATGATGCGGAATACATTGGAGAGGGAATTGTGAAGGACAGAATGATGATGCTATACTCGAATTATTCTATTTGTCTTAACCTGTTAGGGCCAGTCCATTAGTTGTAATGTCTATGGGAAAAATGGATAAATTATGGTAACTTTGCAGTAAATGCACCAAACATTTCCGAAATATTCACTTCGAGACAATTCTGTCATAAGTAAGATGCCTGAAAACCCTGGTGTGTTTACTTACCTGTAGGAGTTTGGGTAAAAGTGGCGAAATCTTGATTGCTTGATTATTGGTGGATAATTGAGCTTTTGGAGGTTTCCGTACAATATGTACAGATGTCGCCAACACGCTCTTGTCAGTCTTGTCTGAAGCTAAATTTGCACTAAGTAAAAATGTGCAGTCGGGTTTTTCCACTTTTAATTGATTGGCTAGTGAGAAGAGATCGTAACCTAAAGGATAATGGGTGGACAATGAGATACCAGTAACAACGTTTCGATATTTAAAAGCAATGAAATCAACAAATAAAGACTGTGAAAACATCGTACACATCAAAATTTCGAAGTGACATGACAATATGACAATTAACTTGACACTTGTCATCAAATTTGAAAAATGGGAACATAACGCCCTCTACCGAAAAAATAGGGCAAACCTAGCGTCGATTGTTTTTTTCGCCACAAAAATCCAAACAAAATCTAATCAGTTGAATCACCAGGATATCTAGGCATCTTAGTCATGAGTTTCAATTCACAATTCGGCGACAGTCATTCTTTTGATAAACATACCAGCCATCGTTTAAATAGTAATCAGGAACTTGAATATCTGGAATATCATTCTCTTCAGAAACATCATTTCATTCTCATGTCCACAATTCGATTTTTTTTCTTGTAGTTACCATGACCCACCAACGTCTGTGTGTGTTGAACTTTTACTACCTTTTCAGGATCAACTACATTGATCCAGAAACCGATCTGAATATCCACCTCCTTGTGATCTTTCCTTAATCTCTGAGTCCTATTTTAGTCCAGAAAATGAGGTTAAGAAAATGGTAAAACCTCGCAATTTTTTCGCCCAGCACCGATTTGTACAAAAACCTCTAGTTCATTTTCTATATCGTGCCGTTGTACGCTTTTTGTTTTTTAGGGGTGAAAACTACCCCTTATTGTCAAAAATTATAAAATAACATTAAAAACCTAAATATGGGTAAAAATAGTTGAATAATGATTGTTTCATGCTTTCGAATACAATTTCATAATCTTTCAATCCACCCTTGTTAAAAACTACCCTTGATAAGATTGAAATTTTTATGACTTTGAACTTTAGAATACACTGGTGAAAAATAAACGAAATATACACTCATACACGCGAGCAGATGTTTCTCCTTCTCTGTCTTCCAATATGAATAGAAAAAGTGGAACATATAACGTATAACGGCCGAATATACCGATTATGTAGATTACTACGCTCCAAAGCGGGTAATTAAAAAAAAAAATCCTCGGTTTTTCAAGCATAGCTCCTTCATTTTAGGCGATAGAAATTCATTCTCAAGAACGATTTTGTAGGGCCTTTCAAGAGCTATAAGATTATGTGAATTAAATTACTTGAGATCCCTCAATTTTCAAATGGGGAGAGTTTAAAGCGCCTGAACAAGGTGCTGTTCTATCGTAAATGTAGGTGTTAAACTGCTATATCTCGCCGAATATTCACCGTACAAAATATCTGCACACAGGGAAATTTTTGTCATTAAAAAAGCTACAATTTAGTACTCTATCGTTTTTTTTCGTGTCTTAAGTATTTTGGGAGATATTTTTAAGACAAAGGTTAAAAACACGAAGTTGAAAAAAATCGTTTTCTCTTTAAACTCCAATTTTTCTAAAATTAGACATTTTGAATTGGTCAAACTTCGTGGGTGTATAAATAGTACATATATTAAGAGAATCACAGAAAGAAGGGTGGCAATCAATTTTAGTTAGGGAGTACTTTGGAGGTTGTTTTAACAAATTTTTTTGTTGAAAAAAGCGGGTACCTACCGATCTTATTTTGGTCATAAGTCGGTCAATTTTCAAGCTAGGGAGCCTTTTTTTCGTGTTTTGAAGCTCTAATCAAATAATCTAAAAAAGATTCAATAAGCTTTCTTCGAATAATGCAAATTTTTCTCGTTATTTCGCTTTGAATCTTCCAATTTATACATTTGATGAAAAAAGCTAAGCATGTATTTGCTGTCTCTCAGTTATACTTTCAACTTCAAATAATTCAAAAATATTACTTTTACGAAAAAAAACGTAAAGATCATTTTTTTCTTAGAATTACTTTTTCCGTCGATTCCTACAGTTAAAATGTAATAAAAAATTTCCACCCCCCAAGATGGGTTGGCAACCACCCCCAAGGCTCTAGCGTACAGCGGCATGATATAGAAAATGATCCCTACCTTCTGTGAAAATTTCAGGTGAATCCATGGTGGACGAAAAAATTGCCAGTCAAAATGCTTCATTTCCTGAACTATTTCCTGCTATTCGTATTTCGGAATTGCTTATAAGTACTCTGCATTTTTATCAGTGATAAATTTAGATAACAATATACAATATTCTAAGATAAAAAATTAATGGACTAGTAAGAACAAAAAGCAGTTGATTGTTGGCAAATCTTCATTTTTTTTGACAGAATGAATGAATGAACACAAATGATAAATGATAAAAACATTCATTTCTTTGGGAAATTCATTTGTAGTTGAAAGGTATATGTTCTATCGATCAATCTGTGCTTCATTGCAGATGGAAATATTGCACCCGAAAAATCATAGATTCCGTGGGAACAGCTGGTTTGAGCTTCGCCGTAGCTTATGAATACCAGCTCCACCATTTCAATGTAAACGGTTTTAGTCAGGTAATTATTTTCATATATCACCCAAACGAATCACTACACTTATATTTCAATCCATAGGCCTTGGAGATGATAAGAGACTTGCAAAGCACCTACAGAGAAAACCTGCAAAATGTCACATGGATGGACGACGCGTCCAAGGCTAAAGCTATACAAAAATTTGACAACATGGTCACCATTTTCGGTTATCCTGATTTCGTACCGGACCGGAAGCTTCTCAATAAGTTTTACGAGAATCTGAGGATATGCAGCTGGGACAACTATGGCAATACCAAAAGGATCAAGGCGTTCAAAAACGCCTACCAAATCTCCCAGGTGGCGAAGAGAGACAGGACATTGTAAGGTTGCTTTGGACACTCTAATTCACTGATAACACTGGTCCACAAAAAAATTCCCCTTTCAAATGAGAATACCATTAGTTGAAAATCATCAAATCAGATTTGCTCTCCATTTTTTTCTATCACGTATGCGTCGGCGTATTAGTGTAACGAGAGCTTTTTTTTGTCGAAGTAAACTTGACATTTCGATGAGAATTCTGTTGCCTGGCAACTCAACGAAAAAAACTGCCTATGAAAAAATTACAAGTTAATTTGTCGGAAGGCAACTAAACTCGAATCATAAATGTTAAATTTTATTCAACAAGCTCGAGTGTAATTCGGTACGACAATTTAATGAATACAGTTTAGTTTATTCAATTCAACCAAAAAGTACATTTGTTAAAAACACAATTCTCATATTTCATTTTCACAGATCAGATATACTCTGTTGACAACGCAAGTGAAAAATTGACAAAGACGCCGTCAAAGATTTGTTTACAATTATGGTTGCCATGCTTTCAAGAGTTGGATTCCGTTTTAACTTAGGGCAGATTTTTTTCGCTGTCATGATAACAAAATCACGGTGGTTTATGGTATATTTCAAACATGAATTGAATTGTCACTGTAAAAATAAAAAATATCTCCATTGACAGCTTATAATCTGTCAATGGAGTATTGAAAGATAAAAATCTGTCATTGACAGATTAAAATCTCTTATTGGAGATATTTTTTATTTTTACAGTGAGACTAATACGCCTCGAACATGTATATATTTTTCATAAATGATTTTTTATTAGTTAAATATTATGTATTTTTTGTCTGTCGTTTTTGCTTTAACGTTGTGTCATTCAATTCAGGGCATATCTATATCCAGGATTTTTTTTCAAATATAGAGCAAAATAAAATCAGATAATTAGAATATTATTCTAATTTTGAAAGCAAATATCATTTTTAGGTTGTGAAATATGTCCAATGATCAGTTTTAAGCTCTCACTTAGATTTCTTGGCGCAGTATCAGAGGAAAATGGTGAAAAGTTTTACCAAGATATATTGCACATAGAGAGGCGCTACAATGGAAAATGGTTTATATAACGGTGTTTGATGATTTTTGACAGATTTTATTCAGTATCGTATCATTTTCTCAGTGACTCAAATTTGAAGCAGAATAAGTTTTTTTCAAAAAATATATTAAACAAAAGTTTTTTATGATTCTTCGTACTATATTACTATCCAAAAATATTGAAATAATCATAACACATGCATAAAAAGAAAAATTAATTATTTTTGCAGACCAGTCTAACTAGAACTCATCTTGAGTCAGCTTTCACAGCCGGGGCGATAGGAGAAATTTAATATTTGATTCACAATCAACTGAAAGTTACTGATTGTCAGCTCAGAACGAAAAGAAGTCGGCAAAATACTTGGGAGACCTCTTGGCACTTTTCCGACTTCTTCTTTCATTCAATACGTCATTCTGCTAACGTGTACATACCAACGCAGTTACACGAAACGAGTTATCCCTTATACGATATTACAGTTATTACAGTACCAAATGGACAGAAATGATAAAGGTACCCAGCTTGTTCCTCAAAAACCACAAATTCCTTCAATAAGTAACACACTAGTTTCCAAAATAACACGTTACCTTTTTATCAGCTATTTTCTTCAGTACAGGATTCAGCCCTTTCGTCACTCAAGGCCAGTCCATTTTCATTTTCGAAAATGCCGCTTATAAAGGGTGGCCCAGCGAAAAAAAAACGAGGCCGATATTTCATATTTATTGTTCGCAGAAGAAAAACCACTCGGACTCGTCAATTTTTATTCCAGAAGGCATCTTTTGCACATATTCCCAACTTTTTCACTTCAAGCCCCTCGGAGAGGTTAGCCCCAACCCTTGAATCTTTAATGGGATTAGATGCATATGATGCCGCATTTTGAAGGTCATCGAACTCCCTTTTACTCCAGTCTATGACGGTGAAAAAAGTGTAAAGTGTGTATTTATCCCATACAGCACCGATTCGTATGAAAATTTGGATATGGGTTCTACTTACCCTCTATTTCAAAATCTACCCCATGCCGAGAGTTGCTTTCTCCCTGGGGGAGGATGCCACCCCTTCTTGGGGGTGAACATTTTTTTTTTGGAAATAAGTGCGGAAATCAATAGATTGACTAATTCTAAGCACTTTTTGAACAATGAAGTTTTTTCTGAAAAGCAATACTTTTCAACTTATTCGCGAGTGAAATTGTCGGTTTTTAGGCAAAAAAACACGTTTTCAGATCCTTTTTCGCGAATAACTGGAACATAATGCATCTGATCGAAAAACCTGTAGAGAGCAAAATTATAGCTTCCGAAAAAACAAAGGCGATTGTTCATTTGTGATGTATGGAAGCCCACTACAAACTGAATAATTGCTTGTCGAGAGTTGATTGGTATTTTCAAACGCCAAAATAGAAAGTTTTCTATGTACAATAACCAAAAACCAATGCATTTTTCTGGAAAAACTAATTCGACCTTTTTTGAAGTCCTTGGAAAATCCTTCATTCCTGTTATTTATAAAAAACCAAAAACAATTTTTGTAGAAATTAGAGTATGTACATTATTAGGCCTAGTGGTTAGTACTATATGTATATTTTTTTGTTTTTTCCCATAACTCGCTTAGTCTTCAAGCAATCAAATCCACCAAAAAAGTATTTAGTAGCTTTTTTCAAGAGATTTAAGCTCATTCACATGATTTTTTGTGTCGGATTATATTTTTGAAAAGGTTCATGCTGAAAGGGTTCAAAAAAGGTACTTTGCGCGAACCCTCACAATATTTAACTGGCCATATCTTACTCTATTTTCATCCTACAGAAAGAAATGGAACATCGAAATTTTCAGAGAAGAATAACCTTCAATTTTGTACTCTAGAAAATTCTGCATGTGATCAATACTTTTCGAGTTATTTCGAAGAAATGGTGATTTTTCGCTGAATTCCGTATATGATTTTTTCTCTTCAATCTCAATTTTTTTCAAAACTACGTACTTTCAATCGATGAAAAACTCAAAACTCATTGAAATAACATGAGTGAAGTGAATTATGGAGTAACAAAGATTTTTTTCAAAGGGGAGAGGAGAGGGGATGAGTTATTCACAATTTTTTTTCAACGGAAAAATAGGATTCTACATTAATTCCTTCATACCTCGGTCAGTTTTGGTGCTATAAACTTTCATAAATAACAGGAATGAAGGACTTTTCAAAGACTTCAAAAAAGGTCGAATTATTTTTTCCCGAAAAATGCATTGGTTTTTGGTTATTGTACGTAAAAACTTTCCATTTTGGCGTTTGAAAATACCAATCAACTTTCAACAAGCAATTATTCAGTTTGTAGTGGGTTTGCATACATCACATATAAACGATCGCCTTTGTTTTTTTGCAAGCTATCATTTTGCTCTCTACAGGTTTTTCGATCAGATGCATTATTTTACAGTTATTCGCGAAAAAGGATCTGAAAACGTGTTTTTTTTGCCTGAAAACCGACAATTTCACTCGCGAATAAGTTGAAAAGTATTGCTTTCCAGAAAAAACTTCATTGTTTAAAAAGTGCTTAGAATTAGTCAATCTATTGATTTCCGCACTTATTTCCAATAAAAAAATTTTCACCCCCAAGGAGGGGTGGTATAGAGGGTTAGTAGAACCTATATCCAAATTTTTATGCGAATCGGTGCTGTATGGGATGAATACACGGAAAAATGGTCATAGACTGGACTATTTCCGACGCTCTTTAGTTTTTTAATTTCATGCAGTAGTTCTCAAGAAATCATTGTTAATATACTAACGAGTCAACATTGACATTCATTTGTATCAACTTTCAACTTGAATTGTTGGAACTGTTTTCATGGCAATTGTTTGGGAAAGCACTGATTTTTTCGAAGTGTTTGATACATAGAAGGGACAAGGGTGTTTCAGAAAAATAAAATTGGAAATGTGGCTACTATTCTTTCATTTCAAAAAGTGTTCAATTTTGGTCTCCTGCTTCTATACAGTAATAAAAGTTTTGTTCAAAACGATTGCGGACGTTCTGAAGCATTACAAATGTAATATTCCGACATTCATCAATAATACGTTGACGTGAATCATTTAAAGAATCTGGTTGATTTTTATAAATGATACTCCTCAAGTGACCCCACAGAAAAAAAAAACAACGGGGTAAAATCTGCTGACCTTGGTGTCCATTCCACTACTTTCATTTAGATACTGACGAACCGCAAGGAAATAGTGAGGAGATGCCCCATCTTGCTGAAATGTCAAGTCATTCGCACTCTAACGGTCATTATTTTCAAATATTTCTGTCAAAGCGGTATCGAAAGTATCTTCTAATAATTTCAAGTACATTGCTACCTACACGATGATAAAAACTGAGGAAAGTGAAACAAGCATAACTTTGGATTCTCAGCTGATGATTGTTCTAAACTTGTTTTCTAGAGAATTACTGCGTCAAACTTAAAAGCGTCGGAAAGAGAATTCGATGACTTTCAAAATGGGTATCACATGAACCCTTATCCCATTTGAGATTTAAGGGTTGGAGCTTACCCCTCCGAGGGGCTCGAAGTAATAAAGTTGAAAGTTGAGAATATGCGTAAAAGATGTCCTCCTTGCAATAAAAATCGACGGGTTCTAGCGTTTTTTTTTGTCGAACGATAAATATGAAAAATCAGCCTTGAATTTATCTTATAAATGAACATTTATTATTTATTTTATAGAATTATTTCGAATTATTGTGAATGGAATAGATTCATATTTCACTAGAAATTGACACTACGCTCACGAAAAGTTGGTCACCTCAGCCTCATGTCTCGGTAAACAATATAATTTCTATAGAGAAATGATTCACCTTCGGCCTCGGTATTCGATATACTATTTTCTACTCCCACTATTCCAAACCGTTCATTACGTATTTGACAGCTGTTAGTTACTAGTTTTTATCTACACCCGTACTCTAATAATACACTTATATATGCCCACAACCCGTTTTATAATGAAATCCATTACGATACAGATTTTCAACCAATAGAAACCCATTATTTTTCAATCAATCTCAATGTGCAAGCTTTGCATTTTGACGTGATAGCAGTGATATAATAATAATAATAATAATATTGCTTTTATTGAATAGGTAGCAGTTACATAGCGATAGTGAACACATCCAAGAGTAGCACCTATTCAATGGCAGAGTTCAAAATGCTTGTTCTAGGAACGAGATTTTGCTCTTCCACTCAACCAAAAGATATAAAAGAATTACCAGCGACTCCTCCACAGATGTCTTAGACAAGAATAAAATACAATAGAAAGGATTGTATTTTTCATTTGACAAATGTAACGTATATGTTTTTATTTTCGACCAAACCATATGATGGCCCAGTGGTCAATGGCGCCAACAGTGATCAAAAACTGTCCGGGTTCAATTCCTGACCTAGGCAGAGATTTTCTCATTTTTTTTCTTCTCTTCATTTCTCATTGTTGTTTTTTCCGTGGTTATACCATTAATTATAATTTTATAGAATTTTTCGAAGAAATACGATATTTTACTTATTATTGTGTTCAATATAAATACCTAATGATATAATATTTATAGTACTTTATTATTCATTGGGTGTTAATAAAATAGCGTATACAACTCTCATGTAATGGTTGTTACACGATTGTTGCATAATATACTAATTTAGAATACATAGTCCAAGAGACGGAATATAGAGGTCTACCTTCACCGTATGAAGCATACTTTTTGTCACGAATAGACGAATACGCCTATAATGGCTTTCCTTTCAAAATGTGGTCCGGACTATATACAGTGAGATTCAATAAATTTCCACCATATGGAAAACTTTTCTATTATCGATTTGTTTTTGATGATTTTATTCCTTAATAAAATTGATGTGTTACAGAATACTTGCATAGGAGTTGTCAAAATTTAAAATTTCCGAACAGTGTACACGGAAGAACAGAAAATAGAATTTTTATCAAGAGTAAACTACCCTAGTTGTGATTTCAAATTTGAGTATTGATTTCAATTCTGAAAAACTACTTCGAATGAACTTTTTGATTATGTCAAAAATGAGATGTGGTTTACACCTTATCAAAATTCCTATTTTTCGTTCTTCCCTGTACACTCTTCGGATATTCGAAATTTCAACAACTCTTATAGTTCCCAACGAGATGGCCCAAAAACTAGGTGCCATTTTATTACTCTAGAGACCGTGTGAAAAGTATGGGGAACGACGTAACTAAGACTTTTGGACCACTGCCGTCAATTTCTGGTGGCCCGATTTTCCGCCATAATTAAATAAACATTGCATCTGGAAACGTCATTTTGTATAAAATTATTACTGACGGCATACTGTTTATATTAACAGTAGTAGTTGAAAATTAAATTTGAACTTATTGCCGTCAAAAAAAAATGGCACCGGAAGTCAGGAAAAATTTTGAAAATTTGAAAGTTGAGTATCCATTTTAGTATCAAATCATTATTGACGGCAATAGCATAATTTATTATATTTTTTGATGTTATTTCGTGTTTTATTAATGCCGTCAAAATTTACTGGCACCGGGGTTGAAAAAAAGGGTGGTCACCCCAACCTCGGGCACCCTGGGTGCAGAATTTTTGCATAGTGTTTGGCACTTACAAAAAAATTATATTTCACATCAAAATCAATAAAAAAACGATTTAAAGTTGGTGCCGTCAATTTTTTATCATCGCCGTCAAAATTTGGTGGCCCGGGGGTTGAGAAAAGTGGGTGGACGGCCGCCTTTGATGCTTGCAGCCTAAAAATTCGGAAAAAACGAAAAAGTCAGGAAGACGGCCTTTTTCTAAGTAAATTTGTTAAAGAAATTGCGTGGATTAAGAATCTAGGAATCTGAACACCTACCGAGGGGTGCTATTATTTATAAATAAACTAATTCTAACAAAAATAATTTTTTTTTGAATTTTTTTTTAATTTTCAATCTCTTCTGAAAATGCCATCAAGCCAGCATTAATGAATGCATTTGTTTACAAATAGCCTGACGTCAAAGATACTCGAACTTTGTCTTCTAAAAGTGAAAAGTAAAAAACTAAAACGTTTTAAAGTCAAAAAGTTTTTTAACGATACTGTTAATTATTAAAAAATAGTTTGATTTCTGTCCTAAACATGTGGTTTCTGTTTTTTATAACTTTTCTTTAAAATATTTCAAGTGCCATAAAAATATTTTTGACGGCGTATCACGTCTTGTACGCTATAAACTTTTTTAATTTTAATAGCCGTCGGTGCCATTAAAAATTGACGGCACAATAATTTATAATATTGTATTCTCAAGTAGTTTTATAATATTAAAAAATTTTTTGTAATGAAATAATACTAAAACCCTATTCAACGTAAGGGGTTACCACCCCCTTTTTTCAACCCCGGTGCCAGTAAATTTTGACGGCATTAATAAAACACGAAATAACATCACAAAGTATAATGAATTATGCTATTGCCGTCAATAATGATTTGATACTAAAATGGATACTCAACTATCAAATTTTCAAAATTTTTCCTGACTTCCGGTGCCATTTTTTTTTTGACGGCAATAAGTTTAAATTTAATTTTTAACTACTACTGTTAATATAAACAGTATGCCGTCAGTAATAATTTTATACAAAATGACGTTTCCAGATGCAATGTTTATTTAATTATGGCGGAAAATCGGGCCACCAGAAATTGACGGCAGTGGTCCAAAAGTCTTAGTTACGTCGTTCCCCATACTTTTTACACGGTCTCTGGAGTAATAAAATGGCACCTAGTTTTTGGGCCGTCTCGTTGGGAACTATTATGCAAGTATTCTGCAATACACCACCAATTTTTATGGGAATTTTTTTTTCTGACAAATCGATAATGAAAAAGTTTTCCATATGGTGGAAATTTTTGAATATCACTATATATAGTCTGGACCAGATTTTGATAGGCAAGCGATTATAGGCATATTCGTCTATTTAAGAAACCCTATAAAAAGTATGTTTCATCCGGTAAACGGATGGGTGAAGGTCGACCTCTATTGTGTCTCTTAGACTAACAGGTGTATTATTCTAAGTTTATGGCGGTCGCTTTCGCTTTTTTTAATGATGAAATATTTAACATTTAAGATGAGTTTAAACAGCAAACAAAATAAAATAAGGAACAAAATAAAATAAGGAACAAAATAAGAAAGTTAAACATATACATTTTTATGAAAACGTTCATACAAGAAATAATATAAAATAAGAATAACAACAAAAGATGCCATCTTTCACTTTTTGTTTCATTTTGTTTGGAAACTGATAATGCACATGATCGAAATATTTTCTGTTCTCAACGTTTCATGTTTCAAATTATTCTATCTCCTTATCTTACAATAACAACTTATATCATTTCCTGATAATCTTTGCTATATGTAAAGGAATCAAAATTCAAAAAATCAACAATTAGGAGGTTAGTTACGGTAGCAACTGTCAAAACGAAAACGTGATATCTACAGAACACAAAAGTCATTGTCAAAAAAGCTGCCACTTGATTGGTTCATTCTTATTTTATTTCAGTCATCTGTATAAACGCATGTTTTCTGGTCTTATTCTTAAATTATTCCAATTAAGGTGAGTTTAAACAGCAAATAAAATAAAATAAGGAACAAAATAAAACAAAATAAGAAAGATAAACATATAGATCTTTATGAAAGCGTTCATACAAGAAATAATATAAAATAAGAAATAAGAATAACAACAAAAGATGCCATCTTTCACCATTTTATTTGGAAACTGATAATGCGCATGACCGAAATATTTTCTGTACTTAACGTTCCATGTTTGAGACTATTTTAACTTATTTCCTTACAATAACAACCTCAGAATATCATTTACTGGTAATCTTTGCTATATGTAATAGAATCGAAATTCAAAATATCAGTGACAATGACTTTTGTGTTCTGTGAATATCACAATTTCGTTTTGACAGTGGCTACAGTAACTAAGCTCCTAATTGTTGATATTATGAATTTTGATTCTATTACATATAGAAAAGATTACCAGTAAATAATATTCTGAGGTTGTTATTGTAAGGAAAGAAGTCAAAATAATTTCAAACATGGAATGTTAAGTACAGAAAATATTTCGGTCATGCGCATTATCAGTTTCCAGATAAAATGGTGAAAGATGGCATCTTTTGTTGTTATTCTTATTTCTTATTTTATATTATTTCTTGTATAAACGCTTCCGTAAAGATCTATATGTTTATCTTTCTTATTTTGTTTTATTTTGTTCCTTATTTTATTTTATTTGCTGTTTAAACTCACCTTTTAGTTTCTTAATTTATTCTTATCTTATTTTGTTTGCTGTTTAAAATCACCTTCAACCTAATAAATTCGATCTCATGACTACATTTAATTGTCCAAAAACCGAATTCAGTGAATTTCTGCTCCAAATTCTTCGTAAAATTGAATTGAAAATCTCATTTTCAGAATATTAATTGTTCAACAGTTCGTGTGTTGGTACTCAACTCGAGAAAAAGGCGCATTTTCTTCTGTGATAAACCCCGCTTTGGCGCCGGTCGGATATAACACAACGCCCTTCGTGGTATTAACCAGGGTATTAGTTGTTTTCTGACACGAAAGTCCTGTGTAGGGAGTGAGACTAACCTGAACGAATTGTTTGAAAGATGATTTGCCTACAAAATATGAGACTGACGACATTCTTTGTTTCAGCTGGGATAAGTCACCGTTTGAAGTGAACGCGTACTACAACAGACCTAATAACAAGATCAGTAAGTGAAAAACTATTTTTGAAGATGAAAATGTTCTGATCAGATATTCTCTTTCGACAGTATTTCCTGTAGCCATGTTGAATCCAGTGTTCTTTGGGTCTGGTAACAGGTAGGTATAGCACCATATTTATACATTAACAACGAATATTTCCATCATATATAAAATGTCCCATAAGAGCAATGCAATTATGGAAAACTTACAGCGGTAATTGCGTTGTATCAAGTCACCATAACAACACATTTGAAACCATTTCGCTAGACGTCAGTAAACAACACAAATAAATGTCAGATAGACTTCAAAATAGAAAAACATTTCGCGTTTAGGTGAGTACTCAATACAATCTATAAAGGAAAGTATAAATGAACAGAAAATAACATTCCCTTGACAATTTCTTCATTCGTGAAATATTCCAATGAATAACATTCGTGCATAAAAATGACCAGATAATTTTGCATTCAATGGTGATATCTTATACAAATTGTATTCGATTATTTTCATAAATAAATAAACTTGCAATTTTTAGATATCACGCTTTCTTGCAAAACTATCGGTGATTTTTATGCACTCGTGCAATTTCAACCGAAAACTTACAGCGGCAATTAATTGCATTGTATCGTGTCACCATAACAACACATTTGAAACCGTATCGCTAGACGTCAGTAAACAACACAAATAAATGTCAGATAGACTTCAAAAATAGAAAAACATTTCGCGTTTAGGTGAGTACTCCATACAATCTATAGAGGAAACTATAAATGAACGAAAAATAATATTTCCTTGAGAATTTCTTTATTCGTGAAATATTCCAATGAATTACATTCGTGCATAAAAATGACCAGATAATTTTGCATTCGAGATAGTTCGCGGAGGATGTTCGTTGTCGTACTGACATTGTTGATTTTCGTATAAACAAAAAAATAACCTATCAAATCTCATATTCCACTGTTGTGAAGTATTCGTCAGGAGCTTCAAAATGATATATCACAACCCCTTTTCCATTTGATTTTTCCAGATGGCACCCAGTCACCTTCTTGAAATTTTGATCTGTCAATTTTACTTCAAAATAATTCCTTCATCAATTTCATTATCTGAAGTTTCAAATTGTTCAGTTGACCCGTTCAAAAAATTAAAGAAGAGGGGCATTGAAAAAAAACAGTGTAATATAAGTGGGAAGTCACAGTTATGATGATGTGAAATCATTCCAGGATTTTGGACTACGGTCGAATAGGGAGCATCATAGGCCACGAAATCACCCATGGATTCGACTCTGAGGGCAGAAAGTATGACGCTAATGGGACCATGCTACCCTGGTGGACCATGGACACCCTGAAAGCCTTTGAAAAAAGAACCGAATGCTTCATCAATCAGTATAATGAGTACTATATACCGGAAATAGACGCCTATGTGAGTAGGGTTTGTTTATGTTGTTTAGGAATAGAATTAAAAAGAATATTCTCCAAGCAGAAAGAACACAAAACTTCTTTAAAGGAAGTTCCATCAAATATTCTGCAAACAATCTCTGCTGATGTATGCATACCGTTGGCTTCGTGTGAAGAAGGTTCATTTCTGCCTTTTTATAATCAATCCAAATAATCATTGCATCCTAAGAACATTGCCATTTCAAAATGTTACAAAAAAGCTCTTGAAACTTTTCCTAGAGATCAATTACCTTAACAACAAACTGATATTTTTGCACTCGACGCGAGTTTCGCTAACAAGGTTTGCATCTTCACGAGAGGAATATTGATACTAAATCTAGAGCTGGAGTTATTTGTTTATATACCTAAAGTTTTCCGGTCCGATATGGACTTGGTTTGTTACTGTTAATTATTCTAATTAATTTATCGGTAATGAACTGACAACCTGAAAGTTCTGTCATCTGTTAGTATTGATTCCTGATTACTTTCTCAACAATAAATTGAAAAGCGGGCTGAAAGGGATAGGTTCCTTGTCACCATTCATGCTGTTTTTACATTTTGCTATTTCAAGACTCTCACATGCATCGAGTAGTCTTGTGTCATGCACATGCTTGACCAGTCTCAGATTGATTTCACCAATTTTGTGGTCATTGTGTAGAACGTGTTGGGCAACACGGGGTTTTCCTACCCTTCCGTATTTTATATGTGCAAAATGCTCTCTGAAACGGGTTTCAATAGCTTGTCGGCTCTGGCTGATGTACTTGTTGTTGCAATCTTGACAACTGATCTCGTAAATTCCCGACTTCTCTGAGTTTTCTAGTTTATCTTTTGGGTTACCAAGAAGCTGCTGTAATTTGTAAGAAGTTTTATATGCAACTTTCATATTCACTTTGTCAAATATCTGTTGGAGTCCTCTAGTGAATTGAGGTTCAGATGGGATTGCTATAAACTTTTCGTTTCTCTCATCTTTTTTAAAAGTCGAAGATTTACGAAGTGTTTCCTTAAATTTACATTTTCTAATTAACTTATCAACTATCTATCTATTTCTTAATTAGAAAATGTAAATTTAGGGAAACACTTCGTGAATCTTCGACTTTTAAAAAAGATGAGAGAAACGAGAAGTTTATAGTAATCCCATATGAACCTCAATTCACTAGAGGACTCCAACAGTTATTTGACAAAGTAAATATGAAAGTTGAATATAAAACTTCTTACAAATTACAGCAGCTTCTTGTTAATACAAAAGATAAACAGAAAACTCAGAGAAGTCGGGAAATTACGAGATCAGTTGTCAAGATTGCAACAACAAGTACATCGGCCAGAGCCGACAAGCTATTAAAACCCGTTTCAGAGAGCATTTTGCACATATAAAATACGGAAGGGTAGGAAAACCCAGTGTTGCCCAACACGTTCTACACAATGACCACAAAATTGGTGAAAGCAATCTGAAACTGATAAAGCATGTGCATGACACAAGACTACTCGATGCATGTGAGAGTCTTGAAATAGCAAAATGTAAAAACAGCATGAATGGTGACAAGGAACCTATCCCTTTCAGCCCGCTTTTCAATTTATTGTTGAGAAAGTAATCAGAAATCAATACTAACAGATGACGGAACTTTCAGGTTGTCAGTTCATTACCGATAAATTAATTAGAATAATTAACAGTAACAAACCAAGTCCATATCGGACCGGAAAACTTTAGGTATATAAACAAATAACCCCAGCTCTAGATTTAGTATCAATTTTCTTCTCCTGAATATACTAACCTTGTTAGCGAAACGCACGTCGAGTGCAAAAATATCGGTTTGGTGTTAGGGTAATTGATCTCTAGGAAGTTTCAACTTTTACACAAAAGGTTCCAAAACTCATCGTTTATTAAAGAAGCTCTTGCCATAGTCTTCACCTTCTCACTTGTTCGTTATCTTTCGCTTTCGAAAATTTTTATTGAGTTGGAATGATTTGACTGTCTCAGATGACTTCATTTTTAAACACCGAATGGTGGTATAATAGATCTGAGAATTTTCGTTCATTTTCCCTTATTAAAACTGAATTCCTGGTAAACAATGTACTATTTCTGTCGTCCCGCTGAAATCGCGTTATAGAAAATGTAAATTTTTCTAACTGTTAACATAAATCGCTATTTCCTCAGTAACTAACGTCTTGACGGTTATAAACCTGCATGTTTTTTAAACATGTTCGCTTCAATTAGTTTCCTTTTTAACAATTATGTCCATTCAACAGTTATATTATAAATAATAAGTATTCATTACAAAAATCATTACATTGAAGCAACGATTCTGTCAGTTAATCTATATTCGTCAAAAGTCAATTGCAAGTACCCCTCTAGGAACTGTCAGCTGTCAGGTTGCTGTTAAGGTGATTTCACATAGTAGCTCATATTACATATACACGGTCTGATATTTACATATTGTTTAATGAAATAGGTGGTCGTAGGAAAGAAAGTGTACACTACGTGCGCGAAAGTGATTTTTCACTTTCCGCACTAGTCATGATAATGAACTTGTCATGAGACATCTTCAGGACAATTTTTACCATGCTTTTTATCGTACAGGTGGACGGTAGCAAGACGTTGAATGAAAACTTGGCTGACAATGGCGGGGCAAGAGAATCCTACTGGTCCATGAAAAAAATGCTAGCAAGGACGGGGGAAAGCGGAAACACCTATGGATTCACACCGGAACAGCTTTTTTTCATAGGATTCGGAACGGTATTCCATCTACTCAATTGTCAATCGACTTACCGTTATTATCATAGTTTTTTGTAGACGTGGTGCAGTAACCCTTCCACGGAGTACTTGGAGTCCATGAAAAGCAATGAGCATGCCAGGTCAAAATGGAGGGTCAACGGGGTGGTGTCCAACATGGAGGAGTTTTCAGAAGCTTTCAAATGTCCTGCTGGCAGTAAGATGAACCCTACGAAAAAGTGTAGACTCTGGTGAAGTCTCTGACGAATTGAAACGCTGTTATATAATATGATACCAGCCTCAAACGTCTACCTTGGGGTACTCTAAAACGTTAAAGCTTAGTTTAGTATATGTAATTGTAAGCCCAACTGTTTAGAATAAAGAATTGAAAAACAACCATTGTTTTGATTGATTTCTCGCAATTTTGTGGTTGATTTGAAATTAGCAATATGATTGATGAATCCAATAACGAACACTGATTACTTGTTTGATCGGTTTTGTTGGAGTAACTTGTTTGGAGGAAGCTTGATTGTAATTGAATTGAATAAAGCACACCCATTTATAATCATAGTTCGAGGAAATATGACCACTTTGGTAATAATCTATAATTATGAACAATTATTTCATATTATAACGGTGAGTTGGCAGTTTTATAGTGAAATATTGAGACATGCTCAGTACCCTTGGTATTTTATGCTTTTTTTTATTTGCAGATTGACACGAAAGGAAATCCGTGTAATGTTCGGAGGACACGGCGTGAATCAAGGGACAGAAGATACGTATAAACATTCACTTTGAATATCTGAAGTTTGTAAGCTTCAGGAAAAACCTCTCTCGGCAGAGAGTTCCAAAGCTCAGCTGTTCTATTGAAAAAAGATCCCTGAGCAAGAGAGGCTCGACAGGTCTCCGAGTTCTCAGCAAAGGGTTGGGACTTCTGTACTCGTCAAGTCATCCATGTAGCTATTGCCAAGCGTGGAACGATTGATAACAATTCAGAAGAGCACCGACCGTGAAAATATCTATTGAAGAGAGACAAGTCTCCGACCCTTCTACGATGCTTCAATGAAGTGAGCGACTCTATCAAGGTAGAATCACCAACAAGAGACGGATTGCCTTTCTCTGAATAGAATTGAGCAGCTTCAATGAATGTTTTGGTGCCAAACTCCATACATGAGAACTATATTTCTGTTCCCAGCATCAAGATACTTGATTTTGTAGGAATAGTCACTCCTGACATTTGAATACTAGATGATGATAGATCGGCTTCCCTTGAGAAGAGACATGCCTGGGTTTTCCTAGCATTAAATTCTACTCAGTTGATGTTACCCAATTCTATTATTTTTACCAAGTCATCGTTAATTTTATTGACGTGAATGTTTCTTTCAATTTTTGTTTCTCGAGCTGGTATGGAGACTCTGGAAGAGAAACTAGAATGAAGAGTACTGTCGTTTTCTTTCGTTTTGTAGGAACTGGCCGAACTCTTGCTGATCATGATTATATCAAAATGTGAGACTACTTTTTTATTGAGAGGATATGGCAGGAATTGTAGAAAAGAACTCCATCAGTTCAGTGTTCACATGAAAGGGAAAACTCGGAAATGTTCGAAGAACATTGCGTGAAGAAAGATTTAGACAATTTATAATTTTGAAAGTTATTACCTTCGGAAGACAACTCCTTTGGTAAGGAATTCGAAGTTTATCTTATTCGTTAAACCATTTCGCTGTTAGCTGTTATAGCCGTAGGAAAAGTATAGTGCTAGTTAACAATATGCTATTATTTGCAACCATATATGTCATGCTGTCATTACTAACAATAGGCAGTTAGATTTCTGTTTCAGTAATGTCAAAGAAATATATATTAATCGGTGTGACAACGAATTATCTTTTGTTGATGAAGATGACCATCATCCATCTTTAGATATTATGATGAATATTCCTGATTTGAAATATTCTCCGAAAAAAAAATATACAAAAATTTGATGTTCAAAAAAGCTGATTATACAATTATCAACAGAAAGATTTCACTTATCGACTGGAATACCTTATTAATAGGTTTGGGTGTGGATGCAATGGTTGAAAAATTTTACTTGGAAGTTAACAGAATCATTTCAGAAAATGTGCAAGTTATAATAATAAATAGAAATTATCCACTATGGTTTCCACATGGTACAATTAACTTGATCAAATTTAAAAATAAGTTACACAGAAAATGGAAGATATACAGGAATGAAATTGACTATGCCAACTTCTCAAATGTTAGAAAGCAGCTTAAGCGAAAAATTAACCTAGATTATGCAAACTACCTGAATGACGTAGAGTCCAACCTTCAGAACAACACAAAATGCTTCTGGTCTTTCATAGCCAATAGAGGAAGGAACCAGAAAATTCCATCTACAATGTTCTATAAGAATGAAGTGGAGGAATCGTCGGAAGAGTGTTACTTTTCCAATTGTTTTACTATAGATAACATCACAAAGAAACAAATATATGAAGAACTATGTAATATAGACATTTCCAAGAGTGGTGGGCCAGATAATATACCTGGTTACTTCATTAAATCTTGTGCTGATACGCTAGTTGATCCTCTTCTAATTATTTTCAACAAATCATTCGAAGAAGGGATTTTTCCAAAGCAATGGAAACTGGCCAGCATGATCCCAATATTCAAAAAAGGAAACAAGAGTTTCATAGAAAATTACAGGGGAGTATCTCTCCTAAGCATATTTGGAAAATTATTTGAATCAATTATTACTGACGAACTTTTCTTTAAAATAAAAAATTCTATTTCAGAATTCCAACACGGTTGTTTTCGAAAGAGTTCTCATGTGTAACGGGAATTTTACCATGGGTGGAGACAGTTTTTGAAACAATAACGGATGGCTTTCAAGTGGATGCCGTCTACACTGACTTTTCAAAGGCTTTTGACAAGGTTCATCATAAGACCTTGTTGATGAAGCTGGGGAAGTTTGGTGTGCACGGCAATTTATTGAGATGGGTCAAATCGTATTTGGATAATAGAACACAGCTCGTTAATTTCAATAATATAACGTCAAACGTGATATCTGTCACATCTGGGGTACCACAAGGGTCTCATCTGGGACCTTTATTGTTTTCAATTTTCATAAATGATGTAGGAGCTTGTCTTAAATATTCTCAATTTCTGGCCTATGCTGATGATCTGAAAATTTAAATGAAAGTTAAATCTATTGATCAACAAATTTTACTTCAAGATGACTTGGGAGCACTTGAAAAGTATTGTTTCATAAATAAATTAGACCTAAATGTAGGAAAGTGTTCAGTTATGACCTTCTCTCATAGAAATGAAAGTCTTATCTATAATTACAAATTAAATAATTTTTCATTGAAAAGGATAGACAAAATAAATGACTTGGGAATTATTCTTGATGCTAAATTGACCTTCGTTCCTCACATAGAACACTTGTTGAAAAATCGTTAAGAAATCTTGGATTTCTGATGCGCACATGCAAGGAATTCAACTCTTTCAAATCTTGTATTACGATATACTTGTTCGTAGTTCTCTTGAATATGCAAGTATCATATGGAATCCATTTTATCAAAAACATATAAACAGGCTGGAACGGATACAGAAAAATTTCATCAGATTTTTGAACTTTAAATTTAATCGAGGTAGGACCTTTTCTACATATGAAGTGAATGTGAAAGTTTATAACCTTGGTTCATTGGAAAATAGAAGAAAAATTTCATCTGTTATTTTTTTACACAAAATTATCAATAATCATTTGGAAAGTACCTACTGCACAAATAACACGAGTTATAAAATCAATAGTTACTCAGTGAGGAATAAATATTTATTCTATCATGATCACCCAATTATAAGTTATAAACTCAATGCACCCTTGACCAGAATTCAACACATTTATAACATCAACTTTTCCGAAATTGATTTGTTTCACTCACCTTTAAAAGTAGTAAGAAAACTGTGTCATATTCATCTGAATCCTTAAATTAGATCAATTTTTCACAATATTTTTCCATCCAATTTCGTTGTTAATAATCTGATGTCTACT
>JAVJAQ010001966.1:0-158634 GCA_032362365.1 Zygogramma bicolorata
ATTGTACCCTGGGATAAAACAGCGCCTAAAGCAAAATTAAAGGCGTCCGTAATTACTATGAATTCTTTTTCGAAATCAGGATATTGAAGTATGGGATAATTGCAGAGCATTTTCTCACGTGTCTTGAAACTTTCAAAGAAATTTTCGTCATGAATTACTTTCCCAGTTTTCTTTAGACAAGAAGTCATGGATTTTGTTATTTTAGCAAAATCTTTTCTGAATCCTCGGTAATATCCTATTAAATCTATTTGAATTGATTTCTTTTTGGGTTCTTGAAATGGAAATTTTTTGAATAACTACAATTTTATCCGAATTTGGTTTAACTCCCTCGGGGGTGATTATATGTCCCAGATAAGCTACTGATTTTTGAAAAAATTCTGATATATCTAGTTGAATTTTGAAGTTTGATTTTCGTAATCGATCAATTACGCCTTTCATTCAAGAAATGTGTTCTTTCAATGATCTACTGAATATTATAATGAGAGGTGAAATTACGCGGCCCAGAATTTTGAAATTAAATTCTGTTTACGTAGTGATTCTGATGTTGCACTGTTGGATTACGAGAATTAGTTGACATTGGTTCTGGTTAATTTCGTGGTACTTGCCCAGTAGGTTTGAAAACGTTCAGGAGGGGTTCCGAATACTTGTTGATTGGTGAAGTTTTTTTGTGGAGGTGAATTTTGTCTTTGTTTGATATTAAAATAAGTTGAGAAATTGATATCTTGGATTCCTGGTAGATGATTGACTTATATTGTTAAAATTTTGTCTATTGAAATTTTGGCCCAGATAATTTTGAATTATTGGTAATTGTGATCTGAAATTTGGGATCGATTGCTGTGGTCTGAATTGATTGAGGTTTGTAGACTGTTGTCGTAGAGACATCATTATATTCTGTTGATGAACATTTGGATAGTAATTGTGTTGTTTTTGGTTCTGAATGAAATTTTCTTCATCCAAAACATATGAAATTGCAAGTTCCAGAGAGTCTGGATTTATGAGTATGATCATGTCTTCTATTCCACCACTTAAATCACATATAAATGTTTTCAAAGACAATTCATCATAATTTTGCGGTTTGAAAGCACGTTCCTGGATGTTTAGATTCATCAAAATAATTTTGATGTAATGCTACTCATTTTCAATCATAACTCTAATTAAGAATGTATTCATTGGATAATCGGGATTTTGAAAATTAACAAAAGCAGATGATTGCAATGTTTAATGAAAACTTTTAAAGTACTGTCATTATTTCCATCATATATTGGTATAGTATCAATATATAATCTAAGTAATTGGTGATTGATTGGTGGGTTGGCCACTTGTGGGTTTGCCACACTTTCTGGTTGGTTTTGCATATCATTATTATCACGATTTATATTAAGGTTATTAAAATTTCCAAATAATTCATCAATTTTGACTGCTGAAATTCGAAAAAATCAGTTGATAATAAATATTCACTATAGATTTGGTCACCTATTTCATCAAAATAATTGATTTGTGTTTTGAAAACTTGATTTTTCTATCCTAAAAATATGTTTCCGGATATTATATGCACTAATATTGAAAACTCAATTGATTTCGATCAATTCTATCACCTTTTCGATGCTAAAAAACATATGCAGTGATTTGATTGATTCAATGAATGTCACCTTTGCCACAAAATACAAATGGAATGAGGGGAAATAAAGGATGGCTCACCTATCCCTGGTCTTCTTCCAATCTCCCTGGTCTTCTTCCAATCTTTCTGTCTCGATTCTGCGTTTTCTTCAAAGTCCTCTGGCCTCTGACTCGTTCACGAAATTTTTTCGGTTTCTGTCTGCTAAGAGTTGATACTCAAACGAAATACTCGATGTAACTCAGACAATCCTACAACGACTGCGCCAATTATTTCGAAGGATTTGCCGGTAGACCTTTTTGAAAGCTTTATTCGTACCAAATGTGAGAAAAGACAAGAATTGAATGATGAAATCATTCTACTTGGAATAGGAGATCGACCTTGGAAAATCCGTTGGAAATGTTATCCATTTTTTATCTTGGAATAACTTGCTATACGATAAAAACAGAACTTACGCCATCGAGTGTCTTTTTAGTGAAATACCCATATTTAGTTCAACAAAATTATACTTTCACAAAATATAATGTCTCCAACAGAAAAATAAGAAAACTTGTTGCTATTTCCCACGAACATAACACCTGTTACAACAAATCAGCAGAAAATAGAATTTGAAAGTAACGAAATCAATCGGTCAGAGGTCTTACATTCATACAGCCCCCGAATATATTCTCAAGTACCACAAGACATAATGAATATAAACAATCATCAGTTGTTGAGAAGTTTGACTATAGATAGTTTGAAAAAATTATAATAAAGTAAAAATTGAGAATTTTGGTCAATGGGTATTAGATATGTATTGAGAATAAATATTTTACATTTTCCTTTTTCTTTTCTTTCATACGTTTATACAACAAAACTAAATGATTGAGTGCTCTATATTGAATTTATATTATATTGATACTTATATTCGAACTTCTTGTTAAATTCATTCATCACATTCATATATGTCTTTATGTGTGGATGAGTGCGTGTTGCATGTATATCAATGAAACCATCAAATGATTGTGTGAATTGAATACTCCCATAACAAGGAGACTCCATGGGAGCCGTTGAGTCTATTCATAATGCAGTGTTATTGTATCTCATTATACCAATTTGTTTTCCTGTCTTCTCCGTCTCATACACTTGTAAATATGAATATGCGTGAATAAACATACTATTATTATTATAATAATCAATGAAAAGATGATCAATCAAAGTCACTTACATTTGATGCGTTGTTTGGTTGTTGAAAATCTCTGCCAGGGGCTTCACTAGGTGTTTTCAATCCACAGGAATTCAAGGCTGATTTAGAGTTTCGCTCTTCTTAAGGCTAAGATACATGTTCCTTCTTGTTTCTTCTCAATTCTACGTTGCTTTGTCCGAATCTTCCCCTTTGCGACGGAAGAAATTCTACTTCATAAGCGTTCGTTGGCTTACACGTGTTCCCTTTGAGTTGAAGAAACCGTCCGCTCACTGGGCTTGCTCATGGTCCTTTTTCCTTTGAAATATGGAAATCACCGTAGTAGCACCACTGGGATCTATTGACTTCTACGTTTTAGAAATCCGCATGACTGCGCCACTGTTATATCTCGGTTTACTGAGAGATATTAAAAAAAAAAAAACTTGATTCATTCATTTATTATTTGAACATTTGAGATTTTTCACAGCAGAATGAACGCCGGAACTCTTGAATTATCTTCTTTCATAGCTTCTTTCCTATTGAGTCTTCTTTGTTCTCAAGATGACTCGAAGGTCTGGCGGAAATGCTGAGTTTTGCTAATCCCAATGGTAAAAGAATACTGCTCAATCAATTGAGACGCAATTTCTTTCAATTGGCCATTGTCTTTTTTCATATGACACATATAAACTTGTAAATATCAAGAATTAACAATGCAAAGTCTTAACGTCATAGAAACAGGGTTGGCAAAGTGATCGTAGATTTCACAATACAATGTTCGTAAACGGTATACGAACTTTGAGGTTGAACTGCACATGCTGCAGTTTTAGACGGATTGTTACTGAGATCGGAATATGTCAGTAAACGGTGGGTTGGAACTTTAATGAAAATCTGAGAATTGTTGGCAGGTGAAATGTTTCGATGTATGGATGTATGAAACCTGCTGGAATCTGACCAATTTCGACAGTACGGACGGATGGTTTACAAACTTGAGATATTCATACTTTAAAATAACAGATATCATTATTCCTGGTTCTAACTGAACTCTAGCTAACTACAGAAGGACGATCTAGCGAAAACCCAACAGATTAAGAAATTGATCTCGGTTCTAACTGAACCTTTTTTTTTATATGGAGATTCAAAAGAAAGGGAAGCCCTGTAATGTTCAAAGAACACCGCGTGAATCAAGGGACCTGAGATACGAATTAACATTTACTTCGAATTTCTGGAGTTTGTAAGTCTCAGGAAAAACTTCTTTTGGCAGGGAGTTCCAAAGCTCAGCTGTTCTATTGAAAAAAGATCCCTGAGCAAGAGAGGTTCGACAGGTTTCCAAGTTCACAACAAAGGGGTGGGAACTCTGCACTCGTCGAGTCATCCGTGTAGATATTGCCAAGGGGGAAACGATTGATAACAATGCGGAAGAGCATCGACCGTGAAAGTATCTATAGATGAGAGACAAGTCTCCGACCCTACTACGATGTTCTAATGAAGTGAGCGAGTCTGTGGGCAAAGAATCACCAACAAGACAAATTGCCTTTCTCTGATTAGAATCGAGAAGCCTCAATGAATGTTTTGGTGCCGAACTCCAGACGTGAGAACTGTATTCCATGACAATTCGTATCTGATCCTTGTAGATCATTAGAAGCTGACGAGAAGTGAAGTATTTCTTCGCACGAAATAGAAATCCTAGTTTCTGAGAAGCACTTTTAGCGATCGATCTCACATGGTTTTCCCATGAGAGATTATCACTGATCGTAATTCCTTGCATCGAGATACTTGATTTCGAAGGAATAGTTACTCCTGACATCTGAATATTTGATGATGATAGATCGGCTTTTCTTGAGAAGAGACATGCCTGGGTTTTCGTATCATTAAATTCCCCCAAGTTCGTGTTACCCCATTCTATTATTTTTGCCAAGTCGTCGTTAATTTTATTGACGTGAATGTTTCTTTGAATTTTTGTTTCTCGAACTGGGGTGGGAGCTCTGGAAGAGAAACTGATATAAAGAGTACTGTCGTCCGCAAAACTATGTAAGTATTGAACAAGATGTTTTCTCCAGCAAATCATTGATATAAGGCAGAAACAAAGTGGGCGCCAGAACTGAACCCTGTGGAACACCTGCATTTATTGGGAGAATATCAGATGATACTCCATCAACAGCCACGTACAGAGAACTATCAGACAAGAAACTCTTCAACAAAGCACACAACTGAGGAGGCAAACCATAAGACGGCAGAAAAATTACAAAATTGAACTCGCTTCTAACTAACCGAACTAGCAAGAACCCAGAAAAATGAAATTGAATCAACTTTCTGAATGAAGCAAAACTATTGCTTCTGAATGGAGTCTAGATAACAGTATATGGCCGAACTGGCGAGAACAGAATCAGAACTGAGGATTCGAACTATTAAATAACGGACAGGCGGATCTAACCTCAACAATTGAAATTCATATACAGAGATGGAAGCAACTAATTTTGGAGCAACTAGAAATAAAGATGCGGAATCAGTCGAAATGTTATTTTCAGAACTGAATTCTGAGAAAAAATAATTCTTCGGAGTGTGTATTCATAGTTGCAGAGAATCTAATGTGAAAATATAGTGGGACGCAAATGACGGAGAGCACTAAGGAATTTCATAAACACTACGGTCGGTTTGGCCAGTTTCAAATGTTTTTCAATATAAGGTAAATTGAAAAACAAAATTGGTGAAGAATGTCTTCTGGTAATACTGGTAGCAAACTAGACTGATAAGATACCCTAAATAAGTGAGTATTTATGCAAGAATAATATTTTTGAATTATTTCAAACATTCCAGTCGTCAGCAAGTAGGTACTCTCAAAATATTACAACAGAAATTTTCTGAATCTAGAGATCCGATCACCCTCGAAATCCTACAGCCAACGGTTCCCAATTCGTTAGGTTTTCTTAAAATATAACATGCCAAATTATGAAAACACAATTCTAAGTCCTTCCTATGTGATATCTGAAGGTTCTCTATAATCCATTATTTATTTCAGATAGATGGAATAATAAAATCTTATCCAATACGGAGAATGAGCCAACAACAAATGCATAAAAAAAAACATAACTTTATATCAAATACAATTGTTCAATATGAAAAGCAGGTAATCTTGAATGAACAATCAAGTTTCTATGGATAGAAAATCATTCCAAGCTAAACATAAATCAACCAGTAAGCATGAAAACCAAACAGTTCATATAACAGGTTACTAAATAATGAGCCCAGCAGATAAAATGAAATAAATAATTAAATTTTTCGCGGATAATTCAATGTTGAAAATGAATGATTCAATCTGTACCAAGACAGAATAATTTTTGTAGTAGTCTATTACCTACAATTATCGAATAAACCCAAGTGGTGGAACGGAATCAATATACAACATATTAGCCAGGTCAGTTTTCTTTGTTTACAAACCTTAGCCCTTGAAATGATTATATGCCATAATGATGACATCTATATCATGGAGAACTCATTACAATACAGATTTTTCATTACTATACATATTTTTTCAGTTTTCTAGTGGACCTCATTATGAACGAGATTATGGGCATTTTAGTGTATTATCATAGATCAAGTGTAGAAAGATGAATATTCCGGTCAGCGTGACATTGAGGCAGGAGAGGATAGGGACTATATCACATTTCAATACATACTCCTGAATAATTGTAAGCACAAAACTGATTTGTTGAATGGTTTCCAACAATCTATCATGGAATGAAGCCTTTTTTGTTTTGTGCTTACAATTATTCAAGAGTATGTATTGAAATGTGATATAGTCCCTATCCTCTCCTGCCTCAATGTCACGCTGACCGGAATATTCATCTTTCTACACCTGATCTATGATAATACACTAAAATGCCCATAATCTCGTTCATAATGAGGTCCACTAGAAAACTGAAAAAATATGTATAGTAATGAAAAATCTGTATTGTAATGAGTTCTTCATGATATAGATGTCATTATTATGGCATATAATCATTGGAATCAATCAATAGCAATAATGAACCTTTCACTTCCGAATCAGTGGGACACACAATACAAATATAAATAAAATATTCATAGTTCATTATTTATCGGTTGTAAAAAAAAAGCGAATGAAACTCCCATGTAATGGTTATTAATACACTCTCATAAACCATACGTGACTTACGTTCGGCTCGTTTCGTATCCCGGCTTATGATCGTATATTGATATATATCATTATCAAATGATCGTTGCATAATATACTATTTTGTACCGTTAATTTAAACTTTTCATTGTATCGATTTGGCGGAGAATGAAATCATACAATGTTTTTGTCGTCAGCTCATAGCCTATAATTGTGTTCAAGAACCGCGATGAGCAGCTTGGGGTATCAGTTTTTGAAATGGCTGTCTAATATTCACAACAATTCCTATATTGAGAAGATCGAGAATAAATTCAAACCTCAAACAATTTTTCAAAACAATGCGAGATGCATCTTTGAACATCTTGTTTTCGGGTCAAAGTACAATTTTATTTACACCGCCCATATGGTCTGAATAAATCAACAATAAATTGTGCTTAGTCCTATATAGGTACATGCCAAATTTTTTTTTTCACAAAACAGATGATACGACTATAACCGAAGTACTGCACCGATTCACGTGCAAACAAACTCAATCACATAAATCCAAAGAGGAAGACTTCTGAAGAAAACGTGATCTTTCACAAATCACATCTTCAGTATTGCCCATTTTTTCAGATGCAATCCAAATTGGTTCCACTTCACGGCTGAAACGTGAGCTGTTTTAGCTCAGAACAGAGACCTATCTAGCATAAATCAAGTTACATCAGAAAGGAGAAAAAAAGAAATTAAATGAAAAAGTGAGCGCATTTCCATAATTGAATCATTCGAACGAGTTTCATCAAAAGGGTTGCGAATCGTATTCAATTAGAGAAAGGAACTTCGTTATTTTTGTTTCTCTGTTAGGAGTTATTGTGATGGCTGGCAAACGGAGAAAAGAATCGAAAGAAGTTATCAATTGAATTTTTAACGAACCCCTGAAGATAATAAGTGATCAATACGGAAGATTTCTGTAGTTTCGACTTCCAAGATGGAGTTATTTCCGGAATTTCAGATCCTGTGGAATTATTATCTTTATCGAAATCAATACCGAATCAGTATGAACTGTTTCATTTTCACCAAATTTTCCTAGGTACGAAAAAAAATTATATGAATAATGAAATTGTATGTTTTGTGATTTTTCTGAGTCATTTCATCGAAAATTGTTGAAAATTCCGTACTCGACATACATCAAATTTTGTCTTCATCGAGATAGGAAGACAAGTTTGATCCAATCAATTGAATTTGTTACGCTTTTGATGCGGCAAGATAACTAAGAGATACGGCTTCTACTTACATGATATTTTTTAATATTGTATTTGTAAAGAGTAGGTATGTGTTCAAACGACTCGATTGATTTCGCTCATATAACAGTATTTTTGAATGTGAAGTATCTTATTTCCTGTGATTCTCTTGGAAGCGTGCTCCTAAGCAGAGTCTAGTTGTTGTCATTAATGAAGATCAATTCAATTTGTGTTTTTTCATTACAGTTCTTCTAGCGATGAAATTGGTTTCAATATCCTTCTCTTTGACTTTCATAGGCAGTCAAGATATTGTTACGAAATACCCTCTCCCAATTACGTGCACTCGCGGATTATCGCACTGGGCTAACGCCTTGTGATCACAATTTTTCGCTTGGGCGTAATTGGAACCCATCCTTCTCGTTTCGTGATATACTATTGTATATTTCTACAAAATAGATTTCACAACTGTTTTCATTAAAGTTCAAATCATTTTCGCCCGTATAGGGCAACAAGGATAATTTTCTGAAAGCGGAAATGAATTTGTTCGGGTTAGACAGTACTGGAACTTCTCCTAGAGATCAATTACCCTAACACCAAACTGATATTTTTGCACTCGACGCGCGTTTCGCTAACAAGGTTAGCATCTTCAGGAGAAGAGAATTGATGCTAAATCTAAAGCTAGGGTTAGTTGTTTATATACCTTAAGTGTTTTGGTCCGATATGAACTTTGTTTGTTACTGTTAATGATTTTAATTGATTTCTCGATAATGAACTAGTGCAGTCACTACCTGCAGGGTCCGTCATCTGTTATAATTGATTGTTGTGATTACTTTCTTAACAATGAAATGAAAAGCGGGCTGAAAGGGCAGGTCTCTTGTCACTATTCATGCTGCTCTCACATTTTGCTATTTCTAGACTCTCACATGCATCGAGTAGTCTTGTGTCATGCACATGCTTTATGAGTTCAAGATTGCTTTCACCAATTTTGTGGTAGTGGTCTATAGCGTGTTGAGTGACACTGGATTTTTCTACCCTTCCGTATTTCATCTGTGCTAAATTCTCTCTGAAACGGGTTTTAATAGCTCTTCGGCTCTAGCCGACATATTTGTTGTTGCAATCTTCACAACTGATTTCTTAAATTCCCGACTTCTCTGAGTTTTATAATTTATCTTTTGGGTTACCAAGAAGCTGTTATAATTTGTAAGAAATTTTTATATTCACTTTGTCAAATATCTGTTGAAGTCCTCTAATGTATTGAGGTTCATAAGCGATTACTATAAACTCTTCAGTTTTCTCATCTTCTTGAAAAGTCGAAGATTTACGAAGTGTTTCCCTACATTGACATTTTCTTATTATCTTATCAACTATCTCTGGGTTTAAACCGTTCACCTCAGCTATGTACCTAATCACTCTCCCTTCATTGTTGTACTTATCTTTTTAATAATTAACCTATGGAATTGCAGTTTTGTGTTAGGGTAATTGATAGCAGAGGTTCCAATCTCCTCGTTTATTAGACAGTACTGATAAAAATCTGGGTGCTCAAAAGTTTCATACGAACAACTCTGCTTCTTGTAATTTTGTTATGGTAGATCATATAGATGCTATTTTTCAACTTTTATTTGGTGTGAGAAGTTCTCTGGGCCGCCAGTCCGCTGACAATAAGCAGAATGATTCCACAAAGCCCCCTAAGTTGTTATATGCCTATAGTTACTTTTATGCGGCAAAAAGTTGATTGGTAACCATGGAACATGTTTGCCATCGAATAAGCTTACTGAAGTTCGATTTTTGAAAACTTTGGTTATGTAGCAAATACGCTATTAGTAAGGTAGAAAGGATTTAATTGGCTGCGTCTTAGCAATAGCGTATGCGTTATCATAATGAAGAACATTAAACGATGACAATGAAAGCTTGTTTCGCTAATAAGGTTAGCATCTTCAAGATACTATCCTTGGCAGCGAAACGTGCTTCAAGTGCAAAAATATCAGTTTGAAGTTAGGGTAATTAATCCCTAGGAAAAGTTTCATAACGAAAACGGTTAAAAAACGAGCCCCAGGACTAAAAATCATCAAGGCGCTACAGTAGATTGTTTTGAAACGTGTCTCCAGATTCAAAGACAAAAATGAATAGAGAAATATCGATAGTCATTTCAGGCTTCTGTTAAATTATGTAAAAGACGTCTCTCGAACGATCGTATATTCGAAATAGTCTCCATTGTTCCTCGTTTAATCCTGGATTCGGGAAGCTTTCATTGCTTCACTTCATTAATAATGCATTTATATATTGCGAAATCTTTCGAGATATTCACCGATATATCTGTAATTTCAAACGAGAGCTATACTAGGATTATGTTAGATGATTCAGGATAGATTCAACCCAAGTATTCATCAGAATTCCGCATTATATGCTTTTTGAGAATCTCAGTCGAAATGTATCCACGCTTCTTCAATCCTGTGGAAATTTGGAATTATTGCACCAGAAAGGTCTTATCAGTGACATTTGGAAGAACTTGTTAGTACTATATATTTCGGACCGTATCAGAGACCTCCAGCACTTATATATTATATTACATCAGTAGTGCGGAAAGAGAAAAATCACTATCGCACACATAATAGCTTTGTTCGCGGATCACATTCGGAATTGATTATGAATCAGGCCAGAACTGATGCAGGATTGTCATTGAGTGCATGCCCGATTATGAACTTGTTCAGGATTTTATTTCACCGCGAACGAATTTACCTATTTTGAACTGTAAACAGGGTTATCTGTCATATTGCCTCGTGCAAGGGACAACTTCTTACCTGACATAAAGTTCGTGTATTTTGGCCACTAAGAAAATTAGTGATACTGAAAGAGGTAATATTAAACAGTTATGTTTTGCATTTATTAATTATAAGTATATTTTTGGACGTAATGACCGAATGCTTGGTCTTTCCAACAAACTCTGATGAGGAGAGTCATGAATGGACACACCAAAATACTTCAATATTTCTAGAACTGTATAAAAAATACCGGGAGCAGGTGGGTTCAATGAGAATGAAAAACTTAAAGAAAATGTTCGAAGACATTGACAAAGAAGTGAAACGCATTACCAAAACTGAAATAACTGGAGCAAATTGCGAAAACAGATAGAAAGTACTTGAAAGGAATTATAAGAAGTTCATTGACAACTCCGAACTCACAGCCAGGGGCAGGAGTGTTTGAATACGCCAGAATTATGGAATGTATTCTAAGATAAAAAAAATATTAATCCTTTTCTACTGTTATCATTTTGTGCTTGAATATTGTTAAATAAATGTATATTCAGCATTTTAATATTCCTCTCTGTCGAATTGAAAGAATGAAATTCAGATATGTACCCATATAATTTCAAATAACATTCTTTTTAAGAATTGTTATAGAGGTCTCTTTAAGGTATGAACACTCTTAATGAGCCTATAGAATGTAGGTAAATAGTCAAATAAAACAAATATGTCAGTTGGTGTTTTTAAAAAAAAATTTAAAAAATTTGTTCTTGAAGTGTGTATTGTAGTAGTTCCTTAAGAATTGCAATTCCAACTCAGTCATCCCTATCTGTTTGACCATCTTCATTCAAAATAATGTTATGTTCAGGAGCTATTGCCTATTCACCTATATCAAGAACAACTTCTAATGATAGATTATGTAGAACAGCTCATGCTCAGGTTCTAGCAACTTTTCCATATCCTTATCACTAGACGATAAATGGTCCCACATGGTAGATAGAAACGAATAACAACTAATAGACAAACTTCATACTATACAAAAGTAACTTTATAATAATGCTGTAAAGATTATAATTTTGCTTTTTGTTCGCTGCTTCAAAACATCGAGAACTGAACTTTCCGTCCTAACCAAAATCCTAGGATCGCTAAAACCGATTTTGAATGAGTAATGAAAAGATTCGATGTGAACCGCGAACACGGAATGGTTATGTGATCCGCGAACGCTGTTTTTCATACTGCGCATGCGAATAGTCCCTGAACTAGTTCGGAATCATACCCGCGAACAAAGCAAATGTATACTTTTTTTCCCACAACCACCTATAATATCAAACAATATGTAAATACCAGATCGTGTATATGTAATATACGCTATAATATAAATTAACCTTAACAGCAACCTGACAGCTGACAGTCTCTAGGGGGTACTTGCAATCAACTATTGATGAATATAGATTTAATGGCGATGGCCAGAATCGTTGCTTCATTCTAATGATTTCTGTAATAAATATTTATAATTCATAATATAACTGTTGATTGGACATTTTTGTTGTGTGAACTGTGAATACACATTTAGTATATTGAGTTGTCTGACTAATCTTGAATTTGTTTTTGTGTCAGTCTATGTTTGAATATTGTTTCTGTAAAAATTGGACATGAATTTGCAATAACTTTCGTAGTAAAATGAAGGAATAATGATAATTAACGTTCATTTGGAAATGTGATAATAAGTGAGTAATGCAACACTTCTTTTCTTTATTTTTTGTTAATAATCATTCATTTATCAGTCCAAGTTTTTATATAAATAATAACAATAGGAAAGAGCAATCAATAATTGCATCTGTAAATCTCACAGGATTCACGGTTTTGCCGTCTTATTGACAGCCATGCGGGAAGCTCTTTCCGCACTAGTGCGGAAAGTAGCTTTTCGCCCGAGTGAGAATAAAAGTCACTCTCCATAGGAGTAGATATTGCGATATGTGTCGCTTTCCTATGTGGTCTTGGGAAAAGGTCATTTGGTCAGCCAAAAGATCGCATTCGCATTTGAAGTGAACGGAATTTACGATATCACTGATGAGACCTATCGCGGGTCGAAACAATTGTTTGTCATTCAATTTGTGAATGCAATATTTCTGGATATCTCTGATGACCCCAAAAAATATTATAACTGGTTTAGATATTTTTGAAAATAAAAAAGGTTGAACAGATAAGCCAAAATACAAAAACTTAAATTCGAAAATTTTGTGTCTATATTGGAATCGTAAATATTTCTTGTGTTCATCGGCATCTGTCAAATCCATCGACACTAAAAAACGATTTTCAGACACCATATTTTTCACAGTTCCAAGTGAGGCGCTGTGATCAATTCATGTAAATGCTACAGATTTAAAATAAATCTGTAGCTACCAGTACACTCAAACCTGAGAAAATAGCTGAACAAAAATTTCTTTCTACATTGACGTGCTGGTTCAATGTCGTCAAATTCTAGTAACATGGTTAAACTCTCATAATAGAGGTTAAGCTGGCTATGTGGAATTGTCGGCGGCTCAGGTGCCTGTTATTGGTGAGGTGGGGTATCAAAATGGATTTTATATCCCTGAACCCATTTCAAAATGTAGGCGTTGCTGGGTATAGTTTTCCATGTGCTGTAAAATATGTTAAGCGACTACTATATTGGTTCAAATACGTTACTTGCTTTATTCGTCGTGAATCTCCCTCATCGTCTTCTGTTTTGTCTGCTTAAGGTGTTCCCCTCTCCTGATTGTTCGAAGATTTCAATCGACTTCATTGAGCAGGGCCTTCGAGTTTTTTTGAAAGAGAAGATTGTGCCTTTGAATCTATCGCAAGCAGACATATCCTGTGGTTTGGAATCGAGGGAGGGACGTTGGATAATGCATAATGAAATGCAGCACCGACCAAGTCAGTCTTGAATGCTACAGCATATCGATCATCCATCAGACATAGCAGTACTGAGGGCTGAGAAACCTTTGCCCAAAGTAATTTGAAGGTCCATTAGGAAACCTTCTGTTTCCAACTCGGATGCCAAGAATAAAGTCTCTACTCTCGGATTCAGTTTGGGTGGATTTGGGGTAGTGCAATGGCTTGGAAACTGAGCCAAAAAAAAATTATTATTGTGCGCGAGACACTCAGCGTGCACAACTCAGTAAGTGTGAGGAACAAAAATTGGTGTATGATGATTAGATGTCAGCCGTACGAAGATATTCAGAGTAGATTTCCCCAAGCGATGATCAATGATCAGAAATCATCGTCAGTCTCAGCTATTTCAAATTATATGCCACTCACTTCTTTGGTTCCGTTTTTAAACGTGACAAAAAATATCGAGAACAAACATACTTATGACGAGTAAGAACGGATTTTGTCCTCGACTGTCCTCAGTTTCTTCGTTGTCGTTCTCTAGTCCTTGTGTCAGATAGTTAACCATCGCAGTGCAAAATCATCTTTGATATCACTACCATAAGACTTTGCTTCAGTTGGATCATCTCCCAGTATAAAATTCACAGCGTTATCACTACATAAAGATTCACTGGTGGTGGGGGAATATTTCTATGTCGAATCTGACGATGTCCCTGCGCCTATAAAAAAGGAATTGTGTTCGGGCGGGAGATACTCAGCTGGCATAATTCAGAAAGAGAACAAAGCACGGAAAGGCGATGAGTAAAGTTCAACCGTATGTTTATCTACAAGGTAGATTTCCCTTTCCAATGACGAATGATCAGAAATCATCGTCAGTCTGATCTATTTCCAATTATATGTCCAATAATTTTTTTTGTTCCTCTGAAACAACATGACAAAATACACTAAAAGCAAACTCACTTACTGGACAAGTGGGAACGGAGTTATACCTTGAATATCCTTAGTTTCCGCCAATTTCCTACTTCACTGAGAATGGTTTTCTCTGGCGATTTTCTCTTATAGTGTGGAAAATTTCTAGGATTCACTTATTCGAGATCAATTTAGACTCTCGAACTTATCACATATAGCGCAAGGAGTATACTGACGGATATTCGAGTAAGGTATCATGGGATGGGGGCATGGTTTGTCATTCTTTCAACTTGCGCATATCAGTCATAGAGGTACTACTACGAGTTGATGTATTCGGATGGATCAACCAAGTATAATCATTTATACTGATACAAATAGGTGATTTTGCTCAGTAATTGTTCATTCAATAATTGAAGTTATTATTTACCGATATAAATATTAGATTTCAGTATTTAAACCTTTCATGGTCACTTGGTATTTTTATGATCATAAAACATATGAGTTCGTGTATAAACTCAGCTCAATGTACTCATCAATTTGTCCCGCTGAACTACCAGTGTCTAGTTCATACGGTATCAAACTGGTCACTAGAAACATAAATTTTCTGTAATCAACAAATTTCAACATTTCAGGTATCAAGTGAAACCCAGGCAGTAAAATCCAGCTGTATTCGGAGGTGAATAAATTTTGTTCTTTTATATTTTCTGAAGCCCCAAATAGAATTAAAAAGGTTAACCAGGAAACTGTTGAAAGGTTTAAAGCAACATTTCGCGAAGCACTTACCGTATTACCTTCTAAACTGATCTATTATATAGTCTTCAATAAGCTTTAAAAACTTTTCTTATACTTATCGAACACAACAAACTTGTTTTTGAATTAGACAAATTGAACGAACTAATGAGAAACGTTTTTAATTCATAATTTATTGGAAACTGCATACTCGCTATCGTTTTCAACCAATATCTCACACTGACCGACCTCTGCATATTAAGCATTGTTGTGACCCGGTAGATATTAGATTTCTATAATGAATAATTGTTCTTTGAAGTTGCTAAAACGTTCCCATGAGATTCCAGACAGTCATTTGTAACTTTAGTTTTTATCTATCACGTAGATTTCAAAATCACGTTCTCCACCAGATAAGTTGAAGAAATTAAATACTTTAAGCTACTTCCAAGTACATTCGAATCAACTCAGCAAAATCGTACCAGCAGAATTCGAAGTAGAAACAAGTATATAATAACTTTTGTCGAGTCATTGAAATTTGTATTGTTTTGTTTTAAAATTGTTCGTTTCCGTTAACCAGCTGACGAACGTCAACCCTCAGAAGTCGAAACTTGTGCGAGCAATGGATCAACGAGGCCTTACCTTTTAACGTGCGATAACCCAGCACGAGAATTTTGTTACATCCAAAATATAAAATTTACTTCCATCGCACTTGGGGAGCCTAAAAGCAGATCATGCATAGCGATAAGTTTGTTAGTTCCAGACCACCAACACTGTACAGCTAACCTGTTTTCTTGTCAACGACACTAACTCCAAGTTTGAATAAACGGCGTCCATAGGATTCTGGTTTATCATATCACCACCTATTATTCAACATTTCTGTAACCAATTGTGAACCTTCACAATAAGGCAGGTTGCAACAGAAATTTTGTGGTGGCAGCGAGTGTAGTTCTTTTCAAATTAGTTCCTAATTCGACCTACCAACTGAATGGTGAAAAGTGTTCCTTGTCCACTGGTACACAACTACGTATCTGAGGATAGTTTTCTGCGGAAAAGTTGTGGGAAATTGCCTGAAAACTTGGTGCAACAGTTTTTCGAGGAGATCAGTGTTTCCTGATAAGTAAATCACAACGACAAAAATTCGAAAACAACGATTCAATTCGTTCTGAGTTCCTGAGAAACTGCGGAAGTCCAAGTGTCAACAAAGCTTCAAATGTACGATTTAGGAGTTTCATGATAAAAGAGTATGATGGCAGTACTTACGGTGATGAGGTTCATGATGAGGTGGACCCAAGAGTTTCTTTTCAAACTTATAACAATGAAACTTGTAGGTCGCGCAAGATCTTTAACGAAATATAGGAATTTTAATGATTGGGATGAACTCAAAGCTTATCTAGGAGATGTTTTTTCAGAGAAGCGTTCAATGAGTTTTTCACAATTAGAACTCAATGAATAGAATTGAAAAGGCTAACTAGAAAACTGTTTGAAAGTTTAAAGCAACATCATCTACTTTCGCGAAGCACTTACACGAGAGTGGGTGATCGTGATTAAGGAAATCTTCAGGAATTATTCCGTTTCCTTATCATCAAAATACTAAGTAATTAAAAATTATATCTTTCCAGACTTCCACATCCATGCTGTCGTCACCCTTTGACAACTTTGGAATCCCCAGTATGAACCAGTCCAGCAGATACGTCGTCTTGGCGATAATATATTCATTAGATCCCTTGCAGACCAGTAAATACGCCGATGAAATGATTTGTAATTTGAGATAATGGGCGTTATAGGGAGCGAGGTTGAACATGGATCGGCATGACGTCTATTGAGTGTGATTGCTCCATAGCCCTAGATGCAATTAGTCATACTGAAACGGCCGTTTGTGAACCTCTGCCTTGCTCCAAGAACAATATAGCTATGGCAAATCAGCATATGAGCGCCTCTGGAATGAAAGGGTCAACAATTTGATGTCTGAATTGACAGTGATGTGGATTTGCTAAGAGTTATCTGTGTACGCATTGAAATTGATGGTCAATATCAAGATCCTGTAGAATATATATATATATATATATATATATATATATATATATATATATACTTCAACAGATATTTGACAAAGTGAATATAAAGGTTGCATATAAAACTCCTTACAGATTACAACAACCTCTTGGTAACCCAAAAAATAAATTAGAAAACTCAGAGAAGTCGGGAATTTACGAAATCAGTTGTCAAGATTGCAACAACAAATATGTCGGTCAGAGCCGACGAGCTATTAAAACCCGTTTCAACGAGAATTTAGCACACATGAAATACGGAAGGGTAGAAAAATCCAGTGTCACCCAACACCTCTAGACAATTACCACAAAATTGGTGAAATCAATCTCAAACTGATAAAGCATGTGGATGACACAAGACTACTCGATGCATGTGAAAGTCTAGAAATAGCAAAATGTGAGAGCAGGGTCAACAATTTGATGTCTGAATTGACAGTGATATGGATTTGCTGAGAGTTATCTGTGTACGCATTGAAATTGATTGTCAATATCAAGATCCTGTAGAATATATATATATATATATATATATATATATATATATATATATATATATATATATATATATATATATATATATTGTTCGTTTTCATTAACCAGCTGACGAACGTCAACCCTCAGAAGTCGAAACTTGTGCGAGCAATGGATCAACGAGGCCTTACCTTTTAACGTGCGATTACCCAGCACGGTGGCCCGGCGAGGATTCGAACCCCGGCCTTCCGCTTGATAGGCAGATATGCTAACCACTACACTACCGAGACCACATATATATAATTTTATATATAATATAATATAATATATAATATAATATATATATATATATAATATAATATAATAATATATATAATAATATATATAATTTTATATTTTTATTCCTGTTTTTGTTCATATATTTTGAGAATTGAGAATTTGTTTGATTTGTTATAAACTGGGTAGAGTTTTTAAGTTATAAGTAAGTTTGTATTGAAATGTAAAATTGTTTTTCAAAAGATTTTTATAGTTTTCAAAATGTAAATATGCCCAGTAGATTACTTTTCACCTGTATTTATGCCTTTTTAGTTTTATCTTTTTTCTAGCTCAGACGGACGCCAATGAACACACCTCACCTCAGCGGTGTGGTTTCTCTCGACTGCAGGGCTGTTTCTTGATGTCATGTATTTTTTGAGAGAAAGAGAGAAGCAAATAAAATAACTTCAAAATCCAATCTAGTACCAATTTTCATTTCAATTTCAGTACCCTTTTTCTTGAGAATCAGAAATTCAAATTTATTATGGATTGATCTTGGAATTTCCTTATATTTAAAACCCCTGATCTAGAAGAAACCCATTATCTGAATTTACTAAAAACATATATAGTGAAAAATTGGCCAATCATTCTGCTCAGTGCAGTTTCCGAACAAGTTCTGAAAGAACTCTAACCAAAATGTTTTTGATTCGCGGTAAAATAGTCTATTGATTATGTTTTCTGATATGGGATCGAAAATGTAGTTCAGGAGGTCGAAAAGAGAAAGAATATACACTCAGGAATGGAAAAGTTCAATAGGAATAGTTCACCTATACATGAGTTGTTTTTGTGAAGCCTAGATATCAGCTATCTTTCAGGAATTCGAAAGTTGTATTAGCTGGTACGTACTAGTTTTTTTTTTCTTATTTCACGGCTCTTATTACTGACTAGGATATCATTAGCTTTCTTTCAGGTTTTTCTGATAATAAATCTTCTCAAAATCTTTTCGGCTTCTCGTAAAATTTCTCGCGTACCTTTCTTGTTGATTCTCCACACCGTTGCTATGGTCCCGTTTTTCACTCACGAAATTTTCCACAAACCACTACTTATGATATTAGTTTTACTTTATCATATGTACAGTTGATCATGATATATTGAATTCTGATTTCTTGAAAATGTTTCTAATGGTATATTAACTTTTTATCATTTTCCATTCATCTCTCTCATCAATTTTCTTGTAATTTTCCAAATAGTGTTTTCATTCATAATCTGTCAAAATTAGTGTTTTGTGATCATGTCTAGTCAGTGAAATTCAATGTATAGTGTGTTTTCATGTCAGCCTTGAGTTCTATTTTGTATTTTGTGTAGAGAGTTCAGTAAATTCTCGAGTAATGTATTTTCCAGTAAAAGTGATGATTAATAAGTACTGTATTGAAGGTTGCCTAATGTGGAGCTGAATGTCTTGTCTTGTTAGTCAGAAATCATACCGCAGCTGAGAAGTTCCTCAGATAAGGTAGGTAGACTGCTGAATATTGGAATGGGTATTTCTTCATAATGAGATACAGGCCTTCTTGCTGAGTCTATATCAGGATGTGTTCATTTTTGTCTATTGTTCCGAATGATGCCTTCGATATTCACGATACAAAAATAACAATCATAGTGATGATTTCTTGGTTCCCTCCAAACCATTGGTACCGCAAATTTTAGGGACGTCCTCTTTCGAATTGAGCATTGCCGCGTACATGAAATAATAAAGCAACTTTACCTACAGAGGCTTAAGAGAAAATTGAAACCTTTAAGGGTAGAAATATACAGAAGGTATCAGGTGTCATTATTTCATTATCTTTACCTGTTATCAGAACAAAAATTGATTGGCTTGCATCTGAAGAACTAGAGCTGCTTCGAAAAAGCCAGACATTTTTGAAATCAGCACATCAAATACATTCAGAATGAGTGTATAATTCACCAAAAAAATAATATAATTTCGTTTGTTTGTGTAATGAACGACACATGAGATGATAACTTTTCAAAGAACACAGAAATAGTGTTGTGAACTTCCTGATGCTAAAAAAAAATGTATGTTCGTACAAAAATGATCCAAAAGAAAAGAAGAAAGAGATTAGTACAGAATAAAAATCAGGAAATTCCACCACATTTAACGTTCGACACAGGCAATAAGCGAATAGTTTCAAAAGAATGTAGGGAAATAGCACATAGTTACAACGAATATTCAATTGGAAGCATTCAGAATAGTAAAATAAGAATTGATGACACTGAAAAGTGGACTTATTCAAATAATAACTTATTTTTGAGATTTGAGAGCTTTGAGCTATGTCATATCAGAAGTCTTTGACTTGAAAAGGGCTTTTGAGACGATCAACAGAAAAATATTATTGTCTAAATAATATGGCCTCGGTGGTAAGAGTATTTTATTGCTTCGACTATTGTTAGAAATGGAATACATATTCATTTTTTAAACACTCAGTTTATATGTTTTTTGGATGTTTGATTTGACGACTCTGTACATAAAAAAAAGAAGTTTGTTAATTGAATTGTCAAGTTGTTCAAACTCGAAACCTGTCAAATATATATTGATATTCAACCGGATATCAAAGATATTCATTACTTAATTCAGCAAATATTAGCAGTATTTATATTTTGGCGACCGTGACAGGACCCCACAATGGAAATCATGAAGAGAGAACGGGGTTTTATCAGAAGACAGGTAAACGTCATTTGTGAGAGAGTTGATTCATTGGAGACGGAATTCAAGATGGGAAAACCTATAGAGAAATACCAGTTGGAGTCTCTCCTAAAGAATCTGGAGGACACATTTACAAGATTGAGCTGTATCGATTATAATCTGAAAAAAACTTCATTTTCCGAAGCAGTTGGAGACGAATTAGATTCAGAATACGAAGAAACTCAATCTTTCAGAGATAAATATTTCGAATACCAATCAACATGTGAATATCTATTAAGAAGATTTGACGGAGATATTCAAACCAATAAAAGCTGTACCAACGATCATAACAAAAGGAAATTCAATTTGCCAAAAATTCAGCTAAGAAAATTCGATGGAAATATTAAAAATTGGATTGGTTTTTGGGGTCAGTATAGAAAAATACATGAAGATGAAGACATAGACGTTGAGGACAAATTCCAATATCTCCTTCAATCTATGGAAGATGGTTCACCAGCGTTTGAATTAGTGGAAAGTTTCCCACCATCTGGAGCAAACTATCTTGTCGCCATCGACCAGTTGAAAGCAAGGTTCGCTAGAGATGAACTACTCATTGAGGTATATGTTAGAGAGCTTCTTAATTTGGTTTTGAAACAAGCTATGGAGGAAAAAACAGGTATGTCATTATCCAGTCTATACGACAAATTAGAGACTCAGCTCAGAGCTTTAGAAACTCTAGGGGTTACCAAGGAAAAATACGCGTCAATGCTACTACCATTGGTTGAATCCGCTTTGCCAACCGATTTGATAAAGGTTTGGGAAAGGCACAGAAATGTCAATGAAATCAAACAAAATAGTTCTATACAGGGTGATCCAAAGGTAACTAATACTTATTCCGACTATTTATCAATGTTATTGAATTTTTTAAGGGGTGAAGTAGAATCTGAGGAGAGGATCAACTTAGTGCAGAAAGGATTTAGTAATGAGCCAAACCAACAGAAGAGTAACGTTCTCAGAGCCCTGAAGCAAGGTGAGAGTAGTAATAAACCATATACCGCAGCAGCCCTCTACTCCGGAAACACGAAAGAACTAGGAAAGGGTAAGAAAATTCCAACTTGTTCATTTTGTGACGAATCACATTCGAGTCAGGAATGCATAAAGGCTCAGGGATTTTCTTTCGATGAAAAGAAAGAATGTGTCACTAAGAAAAAGGGTTGTTTCGCTTGTTTGAAACAAAATCACACAATAAAAAACTGTAGAATGTATGTCAAATGTGTGATATGTTCGAAAAAACACTATCCGATTATGTGTCCTGAGGTAAATAATAAAGTCAATAACAAAGAAATGAAAGAAAATGAAGTCGAGAGTGCTCTGAGCGTTGGAAATATTCAACCCATCCGAACAGATAACATTCTCATGAGTAATTTTTCACCTTCAGTATTACTTCAAACAGTTATTGTAAAGGTTGTCACAGAAGGTGAAGAAAAGTTAGTGAGAGCGCTTTTAGATTCGGGATCACAACGATCTTATGTTCTATCCCATTTTGCAAAGCAAATGCGTTTAAAGAAATCGGGCGAAGAGAAAATTATACAGGGTGTTTTCGGTGGTTACATGTCAACACCTCAACTACGCACTCTGTATAATATTGTCATCAAGAATATTAAAAACTCTTTTGAATGCAGGTTAGATGTCTTAGAACAGAATAAAATATGTAATAATATTCCAAGACTAGACGATATTACATATATAAACTATTTGAGAGATAATAATATAATAATTTATGACAATGAATTCGATAATGTACCAAGTGAAATTGAATTATTATTAGGAGCGGATATATTGGGTACTCTTTTAACAGGCAACGTGAAAAATATCAATGACGGACTTACGGCAATTGAAACTAGATTTGGGTGGACAGTCATGGGCAAATATTATCCCAAATATAATATAAATGTATTTTCTGGCTTTTCTGATAATTACTCCATATCTGATTTATGGAATTTAGACACGCTAGGAATCAAGGATCCATCAGAAGTGAAGACAAAGGAAGCTCTAGACAAAGAAACTCTGAGGAGATTCTACGATACCATTTCATTCAGAAACGACAGATATGAAGTCAACCTGCCCTGGATTGACGGCCATCCCACAATTCCCAGTAACAGAAATTTGGCACTGAAGAGACTGACTTCAAATACGAAGAGGATAGTAGAAAAAGAAATGTTCGATGCCTATGAGAAAATATTCGAGCAATGGGAAGGATCAGGAATAATCGAAGAAGTCACACCTGATGGAAATATAGAAGAGCAACATTATTTACCCCATCACGCAGTCATCAAAGAATCCAGCGCTACAACAAGAATTCGTCTTGTTTTTGATGCTTCGGCAAAGGATATACAGGGCAACTCACTGAATGACTGTTTAGAAAAGGGTCCAAATTTTTTAGAAATTATTCCTTTACTAATTCTCAAATTCCGAATAGGTATGATAGGGATTATTTCTGATATTGAGAAGGCATTTCTTCAAATCGGTTTGAAACAAGAGGATAGGGATTTCTTGCGATTTTTCTGGTGGTCAGACTATTCTCAACAAAAAACTGAAACTTACAGGCATTGTAGAGTCGTGTTCGGGGTCAAATCAAGTCCCTTCCTTTTATCAGCAACAATTTCATATCATTTAAGTAGAGCCCCGGCCCATTTGAAAAAAGCTGCAGAAAAACTTAATGATTCCTTTTATGTTGATAATTGTGTATCGAGTGTCAGAAATGAAATAGAATTAAAACAGTTTATGGAAGACTGCACATTATTAATGTCCATGGCCAAATTCAATTTAAGGGGCTGGATTAACAATATTTTGAATCCAGAAGAAACGTTGCATTCAATCGATTCAAAGGAAAATATTGTAGGAGTATCAGGTTTACTTTGGAATTTTGAAGAAGATACACTTTTTTGTGATATCAAATCAATGACAAAAGAAAATGATTTTCCATTAACTGAAAGAAGTCTATTATCAATAGCCCAGAAATTATTTGATCCTATAAGATTCATCAGTAGTCCGGTTTCTCTTATACTTAAAATTTTGTTAGAAGAGACTTGGCAAAGTGAAATTGATTGGGATCAAAATTTACCTGAAAATATTAATAATCAGTTCCAAGCATGGTTGAAACAAATCACTTTACTTAGATTATGCAAAATTCCGCGAATGATGTGTAAGAATATCAATCTGGAAGAGCCAGAAACGACTAGCATTCATGTGTTTTGTGATGCAAGTCAAAAGGCATATGCAAGTTGTATATATTTGAGGTCTAGCATTGGTGAAACCATAACAATCCGATTGTTATCAGCTAAAGCAAGGGTGGCACCAAAAAACACGACCCTACCAAGGCTTGAATTATTAGGAATGCTTTTAGGAACTAGATTACATCAAATTGTCAGAAAAATATCTGAATTCAAAGAGATAAAAACCTATTTCTGGAGCGACTCCATGGTGGCACTCACATGGGTGAAATCTGATAATAACTGGAGTACATTTGTTGCGAACAGAGTCAGGGAGATTAGAATTTCCAGTAGGATTGAAGACTGGAATCATGTTTCTGGGAAAAATAACCCAGCAGATGTTGCTTCTAGAGGTTGTACAGTAAAACATTTATTAGAAAGTGGTTGGTGGAATGGTCCAAGTTGGCTGTACACTAATCCAGAGAATTGGCCACATAATGAAATAAATTGTTCACAACAAGAAATTGATGAAGAAAGAAAAGAGACAATTCAAACTTTTTTATGCCCTGTTGACATTTCTACAGAAAATTTCAATTATTTCTCCAAATATTCAAAAATAATTCGGATGATAGCTTGGATTTTCCGATTTTCAAACAATTCTAGAAAAACTTCTGTGAAGATAATGGGGGAACTTACTTTTGAAGAGATTGACAGAGCCGAAATACATCTATTGAAGTCCATTCAGCTGGAAACTTTTGGAAGTAACCCAAATCACCTTACAAATTTACAGATCACAGAAGATAAAAATGGACTATGGAGAATCATAACGAAACTTACCGAAGAAGGAGATACATATGACTTCAAATATCCAATACTTCTACCATGTAAGCATGATATAATTCAAAAACTCATTGAAGAAAAACACAGAATGAACTTACATGCGGGAGTTCAGGCGTTGTTGAATATATTACGTGAAAAATATTGGATTTTGAAAGCGAGAAGAACGGTAAAGCAAGTCATATCCAAATGTATCATTTGCAAAAGGTATAACAGTAAATTCGTTGAGACACCATTTGCACCTCTGCCAAGGGACAGGATACATTGTGGAGCATCATTCGAGATAGTGGGAGTGGATTTGGCCGGACCATTATATTTGAAGGAAGGTAAAAAATGTTGGATAGTGCTGTTCACTTGCGCTGTTTATAGGGCAGTTCATCTAGAGCTCGCAGAATCACTTTCCACTGAAACCTTCATTTTATGTTTGAGAAGATTCACAGCACGCAGAGGAAGAGTTTCTGTCATATACTCTGATAATGGTACAAATTTTGTCGGTACAAACAATCTCATGAATGAAATTGATTGGCAGAAAATTTCACTCATCAGTGAAGAAGATAAAGTGGCATTTCAATCCACCCACTGCTGCGTGGTGGGGAGGATTCTGGGAAAGGATAGTGAGAATGATAAAAGAATTATTGAGAAAAAATCTTGGGAAATCAATTTTGAATCACGAAGAACTCAACACATTATTGTGCGAATGTGAAGCCATCATTAATATGCGCCCATTAACATATATTTCTGAAGAGAACATTTTGATGCCCTTAAGCACTTCCATGTTCATTGCAGACTTTCGATCTAGTGAATTGCCAGAATTTGATGAATTGAATAGAATGAGTTCGATAAAACGTCATCGGTACATTCAGAAGCTCAGAGACGATTTTCGGAGCCGATTCAGGAAAGAGTATTTATCAGAACTTGCCAATACTGTTCGGAGGAGACAAGGTATTTTGAATGTTGGGGACATAGTCTATGTGGGTGCTGAAAATATGAAGAGAATCGACTGGCCTCTTGCTGAAATCATAGAAATATACCCTGGAAGAGACAATAAACCCCGAATAGCGAAGATCAAGACGAAGAATGGTGAGTTGATCCGTCCATTCCAAAGACTGCATCCTTTGGAAATTGGATCAGAGGAAACTAAAGATTTGAAAGAACGAAGAGAAATTAACAGTTCCAACCGCAGACATGAAGAGAAGTTTGCAGATGAAGAAACACAAGAAAAAGGTCATCAGCAGAAGAAGGCTCGAGAGAAAAAAGAAGAAAAGGCCAGTACAGATGGTGCCATCGTCACAGTTACCAGAGCCGGTAGACAAGTGAAGAGATCGCAACGTTTTTAATTTTTTATAAGTAACATTTTGTGTACATTTTACAATTTTATGACATTCACAAATTGTAACGGGGGGAGGATGTTAGAAATGGAATTCATATTCATTTTTTAAACACTCAGTTTATATGTTTTTTGGATGTTTGATTTGACGACTCTGTACATAAAAAAAAAGAAGTTTGTTAATTGAATTGTCAAGTTGTTCAAACTCGAAACCTGTCAAATATATATTGAATTTCAACCGAATATCAAAGTTATGCATTACTTAATTCAGCAAATATTAGCAGTATTTACAACTATCTTCAACATCGGAAGCAAAGGGTACGCTTCAATGATCAAATATCTAGATTGGAAAATAATATGGGTGTTCCACAGGAAACTTTCTGGGACCGCTACTGTTCATATTATATCTGAATGATATTGAACTTTTCATGGAGTGTTAATTCATCAACATTTTCGCTGACGATACTTCAATTGCTCACAGTGATGTCAATATTGGAAGTGCTTTTCAAAAGATTAACACTATATCAATATCAATAAATACATATTCGGGTACAAATAGGCCGAAATTGAATGTAGCTAAAACACAGGCAATGATTTTCACAACCAAATATAAATATAATACGATTGATATTCGTAGTATCCACCTGAGCATCCACAATGAGAGAATACAAGTTGTCTCAAAAGTTAAATACTTCAGTTTCCTTCCTGATAATTATTTGAGTTTCAATAATCATCTCGATTATATGTATAAAATTCCAAAAAACTATTCTTTTTCACCCGAATATCTTTCGACAGAGACTAAAATTACAGTGAATAATCCAATAATTCAGCCGCTTTTTTATTATTACGCATCAATGGTATCCCTACTCAACCTCAATAAAATAAATATACAAATATGGAGAATCGTCATTAAATAATTCCAAATCCATTGAAGCAGATACATGAATTGAAAGATGTTTCAACCTCAACTTCAATATTCTAGAACAAGAACACCCAGTATTCACAATTCCATCTTTCATTATTCCAAGTTCATATGCGCACTAAGCACTTTGCCTCAGTACAGTGATCGGAAAGTACAACCTCAGCATATGAATCTTTATAAATATTGAGGGAGGTCAAGATCATCATTTAGTATTCAAAAATTCAAAATGGTTAAGGCTTTCGCGGCCGAGATTATTAGTATAACTACTGCTCTTCGGACGATGTCATCGGAGATGAATAAGCCTCTGAAGAAGCTGGCCACTCGCGCTAGCGAAACGTCAGGAAAAAATTCCAAAGAACGACGGCCTTCAAGCCCGAAGAGCAGTAGTTATACTAATTCAAAAATTCGTTCAGTATTCATTGATCACTCTTTAGAAATGTTTCCAGAGCATTTTCCAGAATGCGGCATATCTCCTTTTCGACAATCCTGCTGGGAAGCAGTAAAGTGTGAGTTTTTAGTGTTTCGTTGTATTCTTTTCAACTATTTGATGTTCAAAGACTCTTTTTTTTTATAATAAATTTTCCATCACGTTTTCAAATTAGTTCTTTCATTATTTTGGATGAATGAGGGTTGGGTGGACAATACTGCAAGAGCTGCAAAATCGCGGAATGAGGATAATTTGGTAAGCATGTCGATTCACCCTAATTAGATCAATGTTGATGAGCCCCAATTGGTTTTCGCTTGAGAAAAGACTTTTTTATTTTGCCATGATTTCAATATTCGAAATGATTAACAACATGGCGTCCGAATATCTGCAGAATTTCATATCTTATAAAGAGAGATATCCGTAACTATAATTCTCGTAGGAAAAATGACATCTATGTACCAAAAACTTTATACCATAATTCAATGAACTCTTTTCTCAAAGGCTTTCTGGAATTTAATGAATTACCGGATACCATTGAAACATCCTCTTCACTAATACAAATACAATTTAGATAAATAAGTATTATGAGAGCAGAAATTCTTCATTTCATACAATATGTAGAAATAATTCGAAGTGTTTTTCTTGGAAAGCTAAACATTTAGTCAAATTTAAAAGTGATTTGTCATGTGATTTCATTTCGTTTGTTTTCAATATTTTTGATAAAGTTGCTTTCATGAGTATTTTATGAAATGGTCTGCTCTCGTGCCCCGATATATACCACCTATGTCCTATTCTTTATTTTTTACATATTTTCATTTCTATAATGTCTTGTATTCGTATGTATTGGCCAATTTTACTATACTACTAGTAAATCTCACATATGCATATTAGGATTTTCTATTTGATATTAGGTTCTATCTATTCGATTTCAAATGGCATAAGCTCTTCTTGAGCAATGAGCTATGCCTGAGTTGGAAGAAGAAGTTTTCTCTAAAGCGGAACATCAAATGATGTCTCAGAGACCCCATAGGTTTTTTCCGGAAATAGCGTTCCATGATTGGAGTACCTATCACCGATAAAACTGCTGAAGAACTCCAGGAAAATCTCAATGTATACTTTGTGGCCTCATCCGAAAAATATCAAGGATTCGGTTCGCTATGTCCTCAAACGATGGGGTGTGAAATATTGATCTCTGAGGTACTCCAAATTCCAGGTGATGGTGGAAACAGGTCCTAATTGGAATGTGCTGATAGTATTATAAGAACCGTCACACAGGTCATGCACTATCTGAAACTAGCTCGCTCACTGATAGATCATTCACAATTTCGAAAAAAAATATTCAAACTGTGTATTGTGTGATTACTCTCACTCAGAAGACTGTCTCAGGACTATTCGTTTTCTATTTTCAGAAAACTTGTTGGTTCATTCTGCAATACTGAATATGTCAAATCTGTTTCTCCGTATAGATGAAATTTCAAATTCAGATTTGGAAAAAAGCAGGGCAATTATCAATTCATTTCATTCACAACTATTAGCGCATAATACAAATCCGTATCTGACTCCAGCAGTCCTGCCTATTTGAGAGTGGCATCATGCGACATAGTCGGTGAACATACTTCATGACTGGCTACAAATCAAACCACCTTTCGAAAAATTCGTTCAAACCAGTCCCAACTTCCTACACAGCAGATTTCTGGGCTGACACCAATAAGAAAACACCTACAACCTGAGCTAATACCACGAAGGGCATTGCATTTTATGTGATCGGCTCCAGTGCAGGGTTCTTCACAAGAAGAAAATCTCGGATATGCTTTTGACGATACACACAAATTATTTGATTTTCAATTATTGGATCGGAAATACTTGCAAACCGGTTTGGAGCTACCTCATTTTCGATTATGGCATGTCATCGACTTCATGTTGATGATGGCACTACCTTCTCGTAGTGACGAGTTTCATGCATATCGCCAAAAGCGGGATTTTCTTTTGTGAAATAACCCGCAGTGGCACCTGTCGGATATAGTACAATGCTCTTCGTGGTATGAGCCAGGAAAATGACAGGAGTAGAAACCTACTTTGTAGACACTTGAAACTGGCCTGAACGTTTTGTTCAAAAAATGGTTTGACTCGATAAAGTGTTCCAGTATGAGAATTATTGAGTTTGAAATGAAAATTTTGTTCTGGGCATTCGGTCTATTACACAGAATGATCATCTTTAGTCGGATTGCATTTATCCATATTGAACAAATAAGTATGGTTGAATATCTGGGTTGCCCTTGTTGGGTGTATGAACCTCAAATAGTAAACTTCGAGAGAGTATAAATAATAAGTTCTTCATCTGTGAAAGATGTTAGCATACTATATCTAAAAGAGGAAATTGGAAGGTAATGATATTCCTTAGGTGAGAGTTCAAATGAGCCTTCCCAGAATAAAATAGTCGACAATTTGACCTTTCAGTTGAGACTTATATGTATTTGTTGAGTAAGCTCGTAAATATTTAAATCGAAATCTAACCATAATATTCTCATCGTCATTCCATTAAGGTTCCACTTTCTCTGAAAATTTATAAAACGCCACTGACGAAATATCTCATGTGCATTATATTTATTATAGGACTGTTTGAAATAAACATGAATTCGTTTCACTGTTTGAAGTGAGTTTTGTACATGATGAGAATTTAATTGGATGAGTTTGGAAATAGGAAAGATTTCCCCAGGGCTTATCGGACGTTTCACTACCATTCAATAAGGAACGTTCCAAATCTCTTTCGTTTTTGAGCTCGTTCTGGAAACAATGTCTAAGACATTCAACTAGAATGGTTGAACAATAATTGAATGATAGAGTTCTGATCATTAAATAGATAATAATGGAATGAAAATGTGGTGAAATGAGTTTCGAAAAAGATCAAAATGGGATTATAGCGTTCTGAAAAACCCATTATTCCTTCAATCAATACTTGTATCGTTTAGGCTGAATGCGAAAGATTTCGTATTATTGCAGGTTTTTTGCAAACTGAGCAATTCAATTTGCACCTTCTTTCCGCTGTGGGAGCCACTTGAAACTCTTTGAAATGACTAGGACATCTATCTCAACCTCGTTTATTAAGACTCCAGTCGCAGGAATGAAGTGCTGCCGAATCTATTTTGGAGAAATTTTCAAAATATATTTGCTCAGTAGGTAATATTTGACTATAACTCTTCCAATAAGGCGATAATCGAAACAAAATTGGTTTAAAATTACTATTGGGCTTAATATGTCCCACTAAAAGTTTGTAGAATACTGTTAGCCTCTGAACGCCTAATAAACTAGACTTGACACTATCCCAACCGTTCTGAGAAAAATGTGTGCACGCAAAAGTCGACTCTACTTACCTTCAACATCAGTTAACCTCATTATAATTATTTTTACAATACGCTAGCGACATAAATGTCCCTTTTCATAATACATATATATATATATATATACATATATATATATATATATATATATATATATATATATATATATATATATATATATATATATATATATAAAGGTATCTTTTATATTTGGGTGTCGTAGTCAATTGGAGGGCTTCAGTAAATGAGAACTATTTTCTGATTATCCAAGCTTTCGGAAAATTTATTTCCTTTTTCAAGAATATCAGAGTAAGATTATAAAATAAACAGGCAAAGTAAAGTAATACATAAGAACATTGTAAAAAGTTGTAAATTTGTCAGTCTGAAAAAATTTACAACTTTTTACAATGTTCTTATGTATTACTTTACTTTGCCAGTTTATTTTATAATCTTACTCTGATATTCTTGAAAAAGGAAATAAATTTTCCGAAAGCTTGGATAATCAGAAAATAGTTCTCATTTACTGAAGCCCTCCAATTGACTACGACACCCAAATATAAAAGATACCTTTATCCTGATCAATATAGTCAAATCAAATACTACTTTCCTATATATATATATATATATATATATATATATATATATATATATATATATATATATATATATATATATATATATATATATATATATATATATATATATATATATATATATATATATATATATATATATATATATATATATATATATATACATATATATGCAAGATGAATTCTTCTGGGTTTTTATCCGTTAGGTATCTTTTGATTTGTTCGACGTTTCGAATTCCATTTTGAATTCATTCTCAAGAACTGTGAGACGAATATCTGTCCATACCGTCCTGGTCAATCACTCCCCTTACGAAGCAACCAAGCAAGAGCAAGCAAAGACTTCAATTGTCTGTTCTCCACGGAAACTGGTATTTATAATGACTCTCCTCAGTCATTATCCGACTTGGTCCGATATTAAGGCTGCATCCTGCCCATCCAGGTATTATGTAGAAATTGATGTTTTCACGGATCTTCGATATGCAAGATGAATTCTTCTGGGTTTTTATCCGTTAGGTATCTTTTGATTTGTTCGACGTTTCGAATTCCATTTTGAGTTCATTCTCAAGAACTGTGAGACGAATATCTGTCCATACCGTCCTGGTCAATCACTCCCCTTACGAAGCAACCAAGCAAGAGCAAGCAAAGACTTCAATTGTCTGTTCTCCACGGAAACTGGTATTTATAATGACTCTCCTCAGTCATTATCCGACTTGGTCCGATATTAAGGCTGCATCCTGCCCATCCAGGTATTATGTAGAAATTGATGTTTTCACGGATCTTCGATATGCAAGATGAATTCTTCTGGGTTTTGATCCGTTAGGTATCTTTTGATTTGTTCGACGTTTCGAATTCCATTTTGAATTCATTCTCAAGAACTGTGAGACGAATATCTGTCCATACCGTCCTGGTCAATCACTCCCCTTACGAAGCAACCAAGCAAGAGCAAGCAAAGACTTCAATTGTCTGTTCTCCACGGAAACTGGTATTTATAATGACTCTCCTCAGTCATTATCCGACTTGGTCCGATATTAAGGCTGCATCCTGCCCATCCAGGTATTATGTAGAAATTGATGTTTTCACGGATCTTCGGATAATAAGGGGAGTGATTGACCAGGACGGTATGGACAGATATTCGTCTCACAGTTCTTGAGAATGAATTCAAAATGGAATTCGAAACGTCGAACAAATCAAAAGATACCTAACGGATAAAAACCCAAAAGAATTCATCTTGCATATCGAAGATCCGTGAAAACATCAATTTCAACATAATACCTGGATGGGCAGGATGCAGCCTTAATATCGGACCAAGTCGGATAATGACTGAGGAGAGTCATTATAAATACCAGTTTCCGTGGAGAACAGACAATTGAAGTCTTTGCTTGCTCTTGCTTGGTTGCTTCGTAAGGGGAGTGATTGACCAGGACGGTATGGACAGATATTCGTCTCACAGTTCTTGAGAATGAATTCAAAATGGAATTCGAAACGTCGAACAAATCAAAAGATACCTAACGGATAAAAACCCAGAAGAATTCATCTTGCATATCGAAGATCCGTGAAAACATCAATTTCTACATAATACCTGGATGGGCAGGATGTAGCCTTAATATCGGACCAAGTCGGATAATGACTGAGGAGAGTCATTATAAATACCAGTTTCCGTGGAGAACAGACAATTGAAGTCTTTGCTTGCTCTTGCTTGGTTGCTTCGTAAGGGGAGTGATTGACCAGGACGGTATGGACAGATATTCGTCTCACAGTTCTTGAGAATGAATTCAAAATGGAATTCGAAACGTCGAACAAATCAAAAGATACCTAACGGATAAAAACCCAGAAGAATTCATCTTGCATATCGAAGATCCGTGAAAACATCAATTTCTACATAATACCTGGATGGGCAGGATGCAGCCTTAATATCGGACCAAGTCGGATAATGACTGAGGAGAGTCATTATAAATACCAGTTTCCGTGGAGAACAGACAATTGAAGTCTTTGCTTGCTCTTGCTTGGTTGCTTCGTGAGGGGAGTGATTGACCAGGACGGTATGGACAGATATTCGTCTCACAGTTCTTGAGAATGAATTCAAAATGGAATTCGAAACGTCGAACAAATCAAAAGATACCTAACGGATAAAAACCCAGAAGAATTCATCTTGCATATCGGAGATCCGTGAAAACATCAATTTCTACATAATACCTGGATGGGCAGGATGCAGCCTTAATATCGGACCAAGTCAGATAATGACTGAGGAGAGTCATTATAAATACCAGTTTCCGTGGAGAACAGACAATTGAAGTCTTTGCTTGCTCTTGCTTGGTTGCTTCGTAAGGGGAGTGATTGACCAGGACGGTATGGACAGATATTCGTCTCACAGTTCTTGAGAATGAATTCAAAATGGAATTCGAAACGTCGAACAAATCAAAAGATACCTAACGGATAAAAACCCAGAAGAATTCATCTTGCATATCGAAGATCCGTGAAAACATCAATTTCTACATAATACCTGGATGGGCAGGATGCAGCCTTAATATCGGACCAAGTCGGATAATGACTGAGGAGAGTCATTATAAATACCAGTTTCCGTGGAGAACAGACAATTGAAGTCTTTGCTTGCTCTTGCTTGGTTGCTTCGTAAGGGGAGTGATTGACCAGGAAGGTATGGACAGATATTCGTCTCACAGTTCTTGAGAATGAATTCAAAATGGAATTCGAAACGTCGAACAAATCAAAAGATACCTAACGGATAAAAACCCAGAAGAATTCATCTTGCATATCAAAGATCCGTGAAAACATCAATTTCTACATAATACCTGGATGGGCAGGATGCAGCCTTAATATCGGACCAAGTCGGATAATGACTGAGGAGAGTCATTATAAATACCAGTTTCCGTGGAGAACAGACAATTGAAGTCTTTGCTTGCTCTTGCTTGGTTGCTTCGTAAGGGGAGTGATTGACCAGGACGGTATGGACAGATATTCGTCTCACAGTTCTTGAGAATGAATTCAAAATGGAATTCGAAACGTCGAACAAATCAAAAGATACCTAACGGATAAAAACCCAGAAGAATTCATCTTGCATATCGAAGATCCGTGAAAACATCAATTTCTACATAATACCTGGATGGGCAGGATGCAGCCTTAATATCGGACCAAGTCGGATAATGACTGAGGAGAGTCATTATAAATACCAGTTTCCGTGGAGAACAGACAATTGAAGTCTTTGCTTGCTCTTGCTTGGTTGCTTCGTAAGGGGAGTGATTGACCAGGACGGTATGGACAGATATTCGTCTCACAGTTCTTGAGAATGAATTCAAAATGGAATTCGAAACGTCGAACAAATCAAAAGATACCTAACGGATAAAAACCCAGAAGAATTCATCTTGCATATCGAAGATCCGTGAAAACATCAATTTCTACATATATATATATATATATATATATATATATATATATATTATATATATATATATATATATCCATATTATGCCTATATGACCACCTACTATCTTTTTGTTTGTAAAATTCTGACAAGAAAGATTGGTTAATCGATAAATCAAAGAAAAATTATATTAAAAAAAAATGGGTCCGTATTTTCAAGAACTAAAACCTCTTGGGACAAATAAGATTCTTCAGTATCGAAAGGGATGAGGAAGACCTGTCTGAAAGTCGATAATGATGTTTGGGGTGGGAGAGTTCGGTTTTTTGTAGCGTATGATGAGTCTCAATCAGGTCTTTAGAGTATGTGATGCCATTTTATCCTATTGAATTTCTTGGTGATATTTTTGGAGGTTGAACAACAATTTTTATTGTTTCTGACCACTTGACCGTAGGTGATATATTCCTCCTATCTCATATGAAGGGATCCTTACGGATTTCCATTCATGTCTATTGTTTACGTTCAGTCAATGTTCCTGTTCAATGTCCATCAAAAAAGTACAAGCTCCATTTGTTCCGTTTCAGCCCAGATGAGAGAAGATCTGGACTTCCACATAGCTGAGTGAGACAGGAATAGTAACAGATTTTATTTTGCTAATAATAAGTTTACTATTTTTTCATTCTATATACTTGGAAATAGCAATGGAATGAATCGTTGCGCCAGTTTCGTAATATTTCAAAATAATGAGAATATTCTTTATAGTATGAGGGTAATCACCAACCTAATGTAAACCGAAACCATGGTAAGGTGCTATTGGTACAATTCCTGAGCATGAATTTTCATAGTGATATAACTTTAAATTTGATGGAATTTTCTATTTTTACCACCATCAGGACTGCTGGTATCAAGTCGTATATGACACACTATAGCATACTTTGACTATCAGTATCACTACTTTTGTTTGGGTTTGAAGGCCGTCGTGCTTTGGAATTTCTTACTGACATTTCGAGTGGACAGCTTCCTCAGAGGCTCATCATACATCTTGAGTTCGACTCCGATGTCATCAACAACAACAATTCTATCTGACATTGACCGTCTCTCAAAAAAAATGTGACAACCTCATAGTTAGTTTAGGGATGGAATATAATTTTTGAAATTGAAAGGCTTTTTCACGTATCTCAATGTTTGACATGTTGGTGTTCGTACTACTTGCTTGTTTGAGGGCGAAATCTATCAATTCTCTGATATAAACTTCGATAAGAAATTCGTCCCTAGCGAAACGTGCTTTCATCTGATCTGGTAGACTTGGTATAGTTAGATCCAGATAGTGAAAAGCTGTCAATAATTTCTCTGACCGCAGTGCTCGATTCCGTTGCTTGTAATTTATATTGGAACTTGTTTTCAGGATCTATTTCTTGAACATCGTGGATCTTCTTGAACTGTCCCCAAAAACCAATCCAATTTCTCACGTTGCCGTCGAACTTTTTCAGCTCCAATTGTGGAAGTCTGGATTTTCTTCGCCTCGTTAAGTCCTGTCACGGTCGCCATTGATGTTAGTTTTGGGATGAACTATTTTTCAAAACTGAAAGACTTTTTTACGTATCCCAATGTTCGACTGTTTATTGAAAACTTCAACTTTTTTTAGACATGGTATTCTTCCCTTTTTCGTGTATGAATTATATTCATATGCATTTATCAACAGTTCCTTGATTTACCTCACAAAAATGATCATTTATATGAACTTCAAAACTGGACTCATCCCATGGAAAGAAACAGTAATTCATGTTCAGTGAAAGAACTGATTTGTGGTTGAACTTCAGTTTGAAAAAGGGGCAAGAAGGCATCAGTTTTTATTGCGATGATGTGTTTGCTCTAGGACTGAAATCAGCTGGACTTTGACCTTGGCTTCACTCTGTTCAACTCATCAGCAAGACGGCTCATCCGAATTTCATGAAAGACGAAATATCAATGATTTGTTCGGGTTGATCTGCATTCATTGGAGGAGGAAGGAGAAGTTTGATTTGGGAAATCTTCGAATATTGTTACGATATTTCTTTGCAAAATCCAAGTTCTGACACCACTGTTACGATTCATCTTTGGGTTCGATGATTAAAACACCAAACAACACAAAAATTTTTATTTTCGAGAATTTTCTGGAGCACTTCTTCTCGTCGCCTTTCCTCTGATTTGGATATATTTCAACATATCCTCCATCGTATCGTAAGATGTACTTCTCATATTCACCATAAATTGTTTTTATTTATCAGCTCCCACTTCTGACACCACTGTTACGATATTTCCTTGCAAAATCCCACTTCTGACACCACTGTTACGATATTTCCTTGCAAAATCCCACTTCTGACACCACTGTTACGATTTATCCTCGGGTTCGATGATTAAAACACCAAACAACACTAAACTTCTTTTATTACAACTTTCTATCTCAACTCAACACAATACAATACAATCACTTAAGCTGCTCCTCCACTTATCCAACGCTCTGTACTAAACACTCTGATAAACGCTCTCTAGTAAAAACTCTCTGTTATACAAATTCTGCCGTCGCAGTGAGCGGCTCCCGCTTGTATAGGCGCTTATACAGTGGGGAATCATCCAGACAAATTTCGACAATCGAATATTCTAGGTGAGCCGCGATCACGCAGGTATAATCTTTCCTGGAACTGTCGCACCAATTCGCATCCAGAGTCGGCAGGGCCGGCCCCAGCACATTTCGTTACAATATTTTGTTTTTTGCTTCTTCATTTGTCACCAACTTGTGTGATTTTCTGACCAATTGTACGTCGTATAATTCAGGAAAAGATATTTTTCAAAACACATTTCACATGAGAAACCAGTTGAGTCACAGAAAATGTATAGTGTTCTACTCGCGAAAAGTGTTCATTACTAAGTCTCGCAAGTGATGTTCACTTATGTCACTCGTAATTTGGATGACATAATTTTGTTCAACTCAGTTCATAGTACAGCTGAATTGAGAGATTTTCTTTTTCAGCTTCTGAATGTGGGTACATGACAGTGACAAATTGGTACACTCCGTAGTTTAACTGACTTTTTTTTTGAATCAGTGGCCGTCGCGACATAAAGGTGAGAAAGTAGATGTATCAGATGAGATCTTTCTTCCCTTTTTCGCCTTTGAATTATATACATGTACCTCTCAACAGAAAGTTCCTGAATTTATAACACAAGAATTTCAATAATTTTTAAGATGATCTTCAATCATTGAAGGAGGAAGGAGAATATTGAGTCATACCAAATTACCAACCTGAGGCAGGTTATTACTTGCTTGAAATGACAACACAGACTGAAGAAAATGTGACGTTCGTTCCAGTACATACCCGAATGTAGTTTTATTTGAGAAATCTCCGAATTTTTTGTTTTTTGTATCTCCATTCGTCGCCAACTTGCGTAATTTCCTAATCTATTGTACGTCGTTTTCTCCAGAAAGAAATATTTTTCAAAAAACATTTCATATGAGTAACCAATTGAGTCATAGAAAAAGTATAGTGTTCTACTTGCGAAAAATGGTCATTACTCAGTATCGCAGGTTATGTTTATGTTTGTTTCTCATTACTATAATAATATACTATCATTCATCCGTTCAGTGATTTGAAAGACATAAGATTGTTCGACTCATTTCATAGCACAGCTGAATTGAGACATTTTCTTTTTCAGCTTCTGAATGTGAGGACATAAAAGTGTCAAAGAGGGGCACTTCGTGTTGTAGTGGCAGTAAAAATTCCCGGAAAACCCAACAAAATTCAATTACGGAATTGAGAGTCACCAGAGCGGCGTATTCGTAATCATGTGAGTGGGAAAATACAATTTGAATATGAGTATAGCTTCAATTTTAATATAACGACTTTTCCCATTGAAAGTCGGGAATCGCCGATTTCATGCTCTTTTAGCTGGTTGCGCAATTATGTTAAACCAAATGCAAATTGTTAGAGCCATACTCGCATGGAACGGTTGAGTTAGGAGCTTCTGCAAATGGAGTTGCTTTTAATGAAGCTACTTTGTTTTTGCAGCCATATGTGACGAAAAAAATACACATTTTATGAATGATGGTATAGATTAACCATTTGGGAGTTGACACTACCTGTTTCTCTCAATAGATAAACGATTATTTTAAAATCACTACCACAGCATATCCATAGAATTCTGAAATCATATCACATCTATACTCTCACCACTTTTTTTTTGAAAGAGAGATATATTCCGAGAATTACTCTTCAATTATTGATGACAGTAATTACAGTGTCAATTTTTGTCTGTAAGTCTTCCCATAATTATCAATCTCTCAGAGATATAACCTTACCTATATGATATATTCGAATAGCCATGTCAATTCTTCTGACAAAGTATTAGAGTTTCACTTTTCGCATTTGTCACTTGAATACCTATTTATTCATAAATAATTGTATTCTGTCATCACCGGTACGAGATCATCCAATTACTTCGACTTTACACCTTTGATGTTCCTTGCTATATCATCAATGAATTTTTTTCAACAACTTTGATCTGCTCAAAAACAAGATCATAAATATTTTGTGGTTCGGTCATATTATTGAAAAATAATGGGAAAATTGTGGCAGACATGTGGGAATGAACACAATTACTCACATTGAGAAAACATTTTTCCAACATGTCAAAGATTCTACGGATCATCAAATTGGATTTTCAATTGAGAGAGTGCCCAACAAATTGAATTGACTGATTCAATATACTCTTTCAAAATAACGATAATAATGAGCTTTCGCTCCATAAAAGTGTTATGGTGAATGGAATGATCCGAAAACATCGTATAATACGTGAATAGAATCTGGAAACAAGAAGAATACAAGACATCTTCCAAGTTTGATTTGATATCTGGCACTATTTGGTTGAAATATAAGTACAACCATTCCACCATATTGAATTCACTGTATGCTTTATCCCATTCATATAATATCCCATTTATATTTCGGTTCGGTTCTCCTTCATTTTGGTCATCTGGTTGAGTTGCCGCCAAAAATTTCACTTTTATTTCATTTCCCCTTTTAACTAAAAAATATGGATCACAAGCCACCACTGCCCAACAAAAAGCAAATATATTTAAAAATATGTTGGCTAGAAATTCTACTCTGGACTCATCGCAAAAGATCTCCCGAATATCACGTCTGTCGACAATCATATGCTTGGGATGATTTTTCACCAACAAAATAAATGAAAAATTTTAATGGACGTGAAGACAAATAAGGCTTGCGGATCTGATGGAATCCAATGTCTTCCCGAATTGACACCAGTACTTTGCGAATTATTCAACCTTTCATATAACTTGGGGGTTTTTCCTGAGTCCTGGAGGATAGCAAGAGTTCAGCCAGTTCCTCAAAAAAGGAAGAAAACTCTACCTTGTAATTATAGACCAATTGCATTGCTTTCTATCATTTCCAAAGTAACAAAAAAGCAATCAATATGAAGCTTATCAAATATGTAGAGAAATCAGGAATGATTAATTACCGACAATATGGATTTTGCCATCAAAGATCAACCAGTGACTTATTGGCTTATGTTCCTCATATTTGACAGCATTCAAACGGGAAATTCAGATAAACTATAACTGTTGCACTCGATATTTCAAAAGCGTTTGATCGAGTTTGGCATTGGGTCTCCCTTCTAAACTGCCGTCTTATGGTTTGCCTTCTCAGCTGTGTGCTTTGTTGAAGAGTTTTTTGTCTGATATGTTTCTGTATGTGATTGTTGAGTATCATCTGATATTCTCTCAATACGTGCAGGTGTTCCACAGGGTTCAGTTCTGGCGCCCACTTTGTTTCTGCTTCATATCAATGATTTGCTCGAGAAAATATCTTATTCAGTACATAGTTTTGCGGACGAGAGAACTCTTCATACAAGTTCATCTTCTAGAGTCCTCATACTAGTTCGAGATATAAAAAATTCGGAAAAACATTTACGTCAGTAAAATTAACGATGACTTGGTAAAATAAATTCAGATGTCAGGAGTAATTATTCCTACAAAGTCAAGTATTTCGAAATAGACTGTATCTTTTAGCTCTCCTCTATCTATAGAACCAGGGTATTCAATAAATTATCAAATTACATTGAAGAAAGCAGAAGTTTGGATAAGCTTAAGGAACGAATAAGTGAATATTCATTGAAAAAATGTTTGTATAGTGTTGAAGAGTTTATGTCCTGAATCTGTATTCTGTGTTCATCAATATTGACATGCATATTTTAAACTATGACCAGAATGAATTTTGAATCTGAGATATTCCTATTTACATTGTAGATTATTTTGTATTGTGTTCCGAATTCTGTTTTTTTTAGATTTTCATCTTTTATCTAGATTCAAGTGTATTTCGACTAGTCCTATGCAATGTCAGTTGTCTACTGGAGAATAAAGATCTTATCTTACTACACCTACTCCATACATTAGGAGCAACATGGTCATTCGCAGAACCATCAGTCATGAAACGTATCAGAATCATACTCCAATATTACTGAAAACAGCATACTAACAGAATATATGTCCGGTTGGTACGTTGGTAAATCGAAAACCGACATCTAGGTCAGAAGCCGTTCACACAACCACAGCGCCAACCAATTCGTCAATTGCCTTCCCTCGCCACTTATTCCTCTTCTACCACTTCTCTAACCACATAGTTTTTCAAGTAAATCCAACGTCGAATCCGGTACACACTCTCGACTCGATCTAATTCCAGTTTATCAGCTCTTGAAGCTCCCAATCCATACCCTGTTTATTCGAAAACCCATTACCAATCTAGGAAATACCGCTACGAACCATCACTTTTATGCGTCTAACTCGAAGTCGTTGAGAATTCATCAAAAGGTTTATCCGAAAAAATAAAAGGTATTTCTCATATTATTTATATATATATATATATATATATATATATATACAGAGTTGACCATTGAGTTTTGATCCTGAAGTTGAAATGATGTGATTTTTTTCTCAATTACAGAATTCCTTCATAGTCATTCAACTAAATGAGCATAATTAGTGAGATTTCACCATGTCATTCTTTTGAAATTTTTTTCAATTCGGAATTGATCAGTATCAGAAAGATTTCTGATCAAGATTTTTCTTGATAGAAAATTGTTCACAAGCTAATGATTGCTGTGAAATATATCAAAAACATTTCAAAAAAATATTGTATTGTTCCCCACGATAGTTTCATATTATTTATTTTAATTGTCTTCATATCTGCGGTTAATAATATAGCAATGCTACCACATGATGAAAAAAAGGGTCGGTATAATATTCTTCAGGTGAAATCGATAGCTAAATGTGCTTCACAGAAACTTAGATCTCTATTACGTGCAAAGAAATACTTCACTTCTCGTCAGCTTCTCATGCTCTACAAGGCTCAGATAAAACCTGTCTTGGAATATAGTCCTCATGTATGAGGATTGGCACCAAAATATTCATTGAAATTTCTCGATTCTATTTAGAGAAAGGCAATCCATCTTGTTAGAGATTTTTCGCTCACAGACTCTCTCTCTTCATTGGAGCATCATAGAAAGGTCGAAGTCTTGTCTCTCTTCTATAGATTTTTGCACGGTCGGTGCTCTTCTGAAATGTTATCAATCGTTCCACGCTTGGCAATATCTACACGGATGACTCGACGAGTACAGAATTCCCACCCCTTTGTTGTAAACTTGGAGACCTATTGAACCTCTCTTGCCCAGGAATCTTTTTTCAATAGAACAGCTGTGTTTTGGAACTCTTTGCCGAGAGAGGTTCTTTCTGAGGCTTAAAAAATTCAGAAATTCAAAGTGAATGTTATTTCGTATCTCCTGTCCGTTGATTCACGCGGTGTACTTTGGACATTACAGGGCTTTCCTTCCGTGTGAATCTTCATTTGAAAAGAATACTATATGTGTGATTTCAGAAAAACCATCGTACCTAGAACATTCTGAATTGTAACTATTGAAAAGTTAGGAATTTCAAACTATGCACAATGTAATTGGAAATATTTTCTGTCTATTATTCAGTATAAAAGAATCTATCCTATTCTTGAACGGAGAAAAGTGGCATGTGCATCGAATCAATCGCCTTTCTGTGAGCACCTTTTTCAACATCAGTTCCGTAACCCAACTTCATCTATTTCTACATCAATAGCTCTCGGAGCTCCCGTCCTTGCCCTGTGCATTCCGATGTCGATTATCCATTTACAAAAAACTGTTTCGGATCATCACTCGTATACGTCTCACTAGGAGCTATCAAGAATTCATCAAACGATTTAACACCCACTCAAGTCGAACCGAGTAGTCGAAAAAATAAATATTGTTCTGTTTCGAGTAGTTCGTTTACAACACCCCTGAGTAATTGGATTGTACCAGAGCCAAGAGCAATCGACCGTCCCGAATCGATAACAGACACTCCTCGAAAAGGTGGAGGAGCGATATCTGATATGCGGGGGTGAGGTAGGTTTATTTGAGGATTGCGTGACACCGTAGCACGGCATCCCGATGTTTTGTTTTTATCGGCCGACTACGGTTCCGACCCTACTTCAAAAAACTAGAAAAATAGAATTGCATCAGCATCTCAGCAAAGATATATTGTTATCATACATACAGGGTTGAACACTAAAAAAATGATAAGAAGTGAATGAAAATAATGGTGTGATGAAACCCAATGGAAATGTTGTAGGATATGATGGAAATGGAAGGAAAAATGGAAAAATAATTTACAGGCAATCTGAGGTCGAGAGGTGTGAGGGGGTTAGTTTTGAGGGTGTTAAAAGGTAGGTCTCAGTTTCTGGCAAAACTCCTCTGTATGAAAGTCAAATGGAAACGTTGTAGGTGATAAAAAAATCTCTAACTTTTGTATTTACCCTTTTTTCACCTAACCTCGAAATCTGAGTGAAAAATTCAAAAAACGTGTTTTTTGGTTTTTTTATTTTTATCATTCACAGAAATAATTTTTTCAACGAAATCCAGTGAAAACTCACCTTTTTTCGTTCCGGATACCCTACCCAATTCATTAGATATGAAATATTCATTTTCTAACTTCATTCCGACTTAATATCGAAAAAGCACCCTAATTTTCAATCGGAAATTAACCCGTCAAAATATATGCTCTTTTCAAGAGAATTGTGTGATATTTGTTCGTTGAAATCTCTCCTTTCCGATATTATAATGAAATTGATTCATTTCTCTAGTAAATGTCTCAGATAGTGCAGAAAATTGAAAAAAACTCGAATTCAATTTTTTCGTCATTAATCATTTCATCATAATTCATTATGTGAAATTTTATCAAAAAAATTTTCTGCTGCGATTTTTTCCAGTTAAAAAGTTGATTCATCGAATTCTCATCACATCCAGGCGTTAGAAAATCTCATAATATATAAATAATATTGAACTAAATTACTTAATTCTGAATAGGTTATTCAATATAATATTTTTGAATAAAATAATTTTGTTATTTATAAAAAACTCTTTTTAATTTCAGTCACTTACTTCCTTCCTATCCAACATTGTTTTCACTCTGCATTGGTTCTTGATCCACAATCTTATCTGAATCAATAACTTCCTCGAAGGTTTTTTTTTTCATATTGGATCATTTTTCAGAATCATGACAATTTGAACATATATTTGTTCATTTCGAATCATGTTTTCGACAGCTACATTTTAAAATATCACATCCAGTATCACAGCTGCAGCAGATAGTTTTGAGAGATATTTCCGGAATCAATTCCATTCTGATGAACAGACGGAGCAGCAGAACAACATTGTTCCAGGGCATATTATCAGCTTCAAACTTGGTTGGGTATCGACCTGACAGCAACAGATTGGGACTGGAAGCAGCATCAACGTGGCATTATACCCAAATTCACAGAATAGAAATTGATTCCGGAAATATTGATCGAAACTATTTGCTGCAGCTGTGAAACTGGATGTAATAGTTTGAAATGTGGCTGCCGAAAACATGGTTTGAAATGCGCAAATTTATCTTCAAATTGTCATGGTTCTGAAAAATGCTCGAAAATGCTCGAAAATGTAAGAAGAAACCTACGAGGAAGTTAATGATTCAGAAATAGTTGAGGATGAAGAACCAATGCAAAGTGGAAATAATACTGGAGACGAAGAAAGTGATGGTCTCGAAGATTCAGAAGATACTAGATTCGGAAAGGTTTGTCGAATCTAATGATGAAGAAATGCCATCAAAGAGATAAAAACCAATTGATAAATTTATGGCATTAATGTAATGAGAATTGACTGAATCAACTTTCAACTGACGGAAAATTGCAGCAGTCAGTTTTAATACGAGTTTTTTCGATTCTTTGCCTTTTCTGTGAACATTTACTATAGAATTTTTTTCTACAACATTGAGAAATGGAGATTTCAGCGAACAGAAAAGACAGAAACGTTTCGGAAAGAAACAAATATTTTGACAGAAAAATTTTCGATTGAAGGTCATGGTGCTTTTTCGATATCAAGTCAAAATAAGGTGACAAAATAAACATTCCAAATCAGATGAATCATAGTGTATTCTGGACATGAAAAAGTGAGTTTTCAACAAATTCTGTGGAAAAAATTATTTTTGTAAAGGAATGATATGAAACCAAAAACATAGTTTTTTGAATTTTCCACATAAACTTTAGGGTTATATAAAAAAAGTGTGAATGCAAAAGTTTGAGATATTTTTATTACTTATAATTTCACCCTTTGAAATTTTTCCAGAGGACTTGTAGATCTGCCAGAAATTGAGACAAGCCATATTTTGACCTTAAAAACTCACCCCTTAACACTTCCCGACTTCAGATCGTCCATAAATATTTTTTTTTTCATTTTTATCATATTCTCCTTCTCAATCAATGGGTTTCATCCTACTACTATTTTTTGGTTTGAAAAATTATATTTCCTGGTCTAATAGTTGAATTATGTGTTCGGTTAGCAGATTTACAAGTGTTGTTCGTGTGGAGGCTTCGGTCAGGTGACATGATCAGTCAGCATTACTAATTTCATCTGTAAGGATTACAAGGATGTTCACTCGAGTTATTTCGAGTTGTACACAAAACAATTTCAAAAATAATATATTGGTACAAAAAGGCTTTGCTCAAAAATTATGTCAGAATTTGTATCATTGAGTTGTTCTGAAATGTAAGAGAAACATTGAAAAACTCATTGACTTCAGAAGACATGTTGTAGGAAAAAATGTTTAAGTCTTGTTTAAAATTTTTTGAGTTTTACTTCCTTGGCTTCTGTAGAGAGGGCGTTGCATAGCTTAGGTGCCCGATGGGAGTTCCATCGCGAGTTCTTGTCATCTTGGATGTTTTGACGATTTCATGTGGGGTATTCATGAATTTTGGAGTGGTTTCTATATTCATGTAAGTTCTCTTGTTAATACTTCATGTTGTTTGAATTTTTCCCTACAGCCGTCTCCATATTTCAAAGCAGAAACAACTCTCAATGCGCTCCTCTGTTAAATGAAGATTTGAGAGCATTGGCTAGAGTGTCCCCATACTAATATTTTAGCGAAGGATATGGAGGACTGAATGAGAACATGGAAGGCTGTAAGTGAAGTACTCAGGATCACGATTCTCGAAAGGTTTCGTGGTAAAGGAATTAAGGCTCGACAATCTCTTACATGATTGGCTTTTTGCTATAAGCACTGAAATTTTGATTTCACTCTTCCTGAAGTGTCTGCACTGATATGTATATTGTACCTAGAGAAATTCTCATGTGATTGATTGAATTGGTGTAAAGAAACTAATATTCAACTCTAATTTCTATGAAGGACCAACTGAAGATTGCCACATACAGTTCAAATACAAATCAATTCCTCTTGTAGACAAATTATCCCACCAAATCACAAATATTTTCAAAGATTTTCCACAGATAAAAATAGCCAGATACAACACCACAAAAATTTCCGATCTCTTTTCAAAAGTCAAAGACAAAACACCTGTCCCACTTAACAGCAACGTTATATATGAAATTCCGTGTGGTGGATGTGAACGATGTTATGTGGGACAGACCTCGCAGTGTCTAAAACAAAGAATAGCCCTCCACAAGAGCGATGCCCGGCTAGGGAAAAACTCTAGTGCAGCAGTCGACCACTCCCAAAAAACCGGCCATTAATTCGATTATTCAAATGTAAAAATCCTAGACAGAGTCTAGGAAATGTATCACATCAACAAAAAACCAAATACGATTATAAAACCGATACAGGCCAGTTAAGCAAGATTTATTGCAATATTTTGAATTCTATTTGATCTCTTTTGTAATATTTTAAAATTAGGACAGACATGTGCTCACTTATGAAAAACCTTAGATTGACGTTAATCACATCATTGCCTGGTCAGCTGAGGGACTCCTATAAACATGAATTTTGCCTAGCTGATTCAGTTTAAGTGAGGTAGTAACTATGAGAGCATGGGTAGTTTGATTCAGTTTCCCAAGGCAATGAACACACCAGGAATATTAATTCCTGGTGTGTTCATTGCTGGTAGATCTGTTATTTTCGATTCGATTTTGTAAAATTTTGTCATATTCTTTGTGGCTTTTTTCCTGATGAAGCTGATAAACATTAGCAAAATATTGAGATCAAGAACAAATGAGTTTTATTAGTTAACAGACTGCAAACCTGAGAACTTCCAGATCTAGTTTATATATATACAGATTGCCACGAAAGGAAGGCCCTGTAATGTTCAAAGAATACCGCGTGAATCAAGGGACAGGAGATACGAATCAATATGAACTTGGAATTTTTGAACTTAGTGGGACTCAGAAAAAACTTCCTTCGGCAAGGAGTTCCAAAGTTCTTCTGTTATACTTAAACTGTTATGCCAAGAGTGAAACGATTGATGACAATTCAAAAGACCATCGACCGTGAAAAGTCTTTAGAAGAGAGAATAGCCTGCGATACTCCTACGATGCTCCAACGAAGTGAGCGAGTCCGTGAGCGAGGGATTGCTTTCCTCTAACATACTTCTCACTCGAAGTTATTCAGAATTCATTAAGCGACTCAATACCCACTCAAGTGAAACCGAGTAGTCTATAAAATAGATAGTACCTACCCAGTTTCGAGTGATTCGTTCACCCCGGAAAAATTGGATTGTATCAGATCCAAGAGCATTCTCGCTGAGAATTTCGGTTTTTGAAATGATTGCATTCACAAATTCATTGCCAGACAGCTGTTTTGACCAGCCACGTGCCACTCGAGTGGATTTGCGATCACAAAACATTCCGAACGATATGTTACCTACGAAACAAAAGTTTTAATCTGGTGCAGATGGTGTAAGCCTCGAGAGCAAAACCTCATCTGCTGGATGACCAGAGACCCAAACTGATACTACACCAAGTATAGGAGACCTCTGACAGCAGGCACATAGCACAATGTTTTTTCATATGCAGATTCACACTGAAGGGAAGCCATGTAATGTTCAAAGAACACCGCGTGAATCAAGGGACAGAAGATACGAATTAACATTCACTTGGATATCTCAAAATTGTAAGCCTCAGGGACAACCTCTTTTGGCAAGGAGTTCCAAAGTTCAGCTGTTCTATTGGAAAAAGATCCCTGATCAAGAGAGGTTTGAAAGGTTTACAAACTTACAACGAAGGGGTGGGAATTCTGTAGATATTGCCGAGGAAGGAACGATTGATAACAATTCGGAAGAACATCGACCGTGAAAGTATCTATAGAAGAGAAACAAGTCTCCGACCCTTCTACGATGTTTCAATGAAGTGAGCGAGTCTGTGAGCGAAGAATCACCAACAAGACGAATTGTCTTTCTCTGAATAGAATTGAGAAGCCTCAATGAATGTTTTGGTAATGAACTCTATACATGAGAACTATATTCCCAGACAGGTCGTATCTGAGCTTTGTAGATCATTAGAAGCTGACGAGAAGTTAAGTATCTCTTCACATGAAATATAAATCCAAGTTCCTGGAGAGAAAGCTGCAACCCTTCACAGAATTCAGAATTTCGGTGCTCGAAAAAATTGCATTCACAATTCCAATGCCGGGCAGCTGTTCGACCTGGCATAGGTCTTATTGGTGACAGTCGGCTGGTCTTGCGAACACAAAACATTTTGAACGGTCTCTTATGTTAACCTCTAAGGCGAAACGCCATCCCCAAAATTGATTGACCAATGCCTCAAACTCCTACTACACCAAGTAGAGAATATCTCTCACCTTCAGAATTGAATGGTTAACAGCTTATCTCATCCAACTTGGCTTTGATATTCGTGCATGTGGTTGCGCAGTGAACTGTCTGTAGGTTTCAAATGGCTGTCGAATGCATAAGCTGTATTCATCGCAGAACAAACATGTACCAAAACTTATTTTATTCCATCAGCGAAACCGTAATCGAAGTAATGATGATTCTAATCTGTTGGAATAATGTCAACCTTGATTTTTGTTATCGATTACGAAACTGTTTGAATAAAATAGCTTCCTTTGTAACCAGTTGGGAAAAGTATAATTTTGTTCAACAAACGCTATTTCTGCTGGGCGAGCATAACGAAAAACCGTAAAATATCGTGAGGTAGATTTTTTTCCAATCTTGATGGAAAATATTCTTTCATCAACTCCGAATGCTGGAATTGTCTATTATTGAAAATTTTTAAGTTCATGTATCATGTATGTTTATTAAATCGCTTGTCAGTTCGACGGTCAGAACTAAATGGAAGGAAGGAAGAAATATCAAACAATAATTGAAGGGTGGCTAGGTTCAAATAGTACGCAGCAGACGATAGAAAACATAACATTTAATATACGATAAATCTATAAGAATGTATGTTGAACGCTCGTGGAAACTGAGATATATAATTATGTGATTTCGTTAGACGACTAGATGATTTTATTCAACACACATTAATTGAATGAGAAAAAGTTATTAATTTTCCAACTCTCTTTGACATTTCGGTCAATTCCGAGAGGTACCCCTTTGTATTTGAAATCATAAATTAGCAATGTTTTCAGTTGAAAGAAGGTTCATTTTGTGTAACGAATGCGATTCCTGTGAGACAAGCATCCAAATCAAGTACAAAAGAGATGTTTTTCAATTCTGACTCATACAGTGTTTCTCTTCAGATTTAACTGAAATGTTAGAACGCCTAACTTTTCAGGATCACTCAAGTAATTATAATCGACTTTACTCATCAAAGTACATTACAATAATATAATATAGAAAAATAAGGGGTGATGTTGGTGAAGTGTCACTTAACCTTCTGTTAGGCGCGCCACCATATGTAACGTCGTTAGTCGCGCTGGGACTGCCAGTCCCATATCAACAACGCAGCCTAATTTTTGGTCATATGAATTATTTTGGCTCAAAATGTTTTTGGGTAAATTAGTTTATTACTAAAGCGAGTTGAATTGCATTTGCAATTGCATTATAATTTTATTGTGTTTTATAACTAGTGTTTATATTGTTTATGAATTATTTTTTGTATTCATACCTCTTATAGTAGTATTTGTGGATACGACTTTACACAATTCACGTGAAAATATTTAGGGAACAGAAAAGGAAGTAGGTAATAAATGGCATCAATCCGATTTTATTGTAGTTTGATTCATTCAGATTCACCAACTGTTACCTCTTCAGTTATATTTTCTAAGCAATTTTTACATATTACTTGGACATGTTTTTTCAAACATATATAGGTATCACGCTTTTGACATGTATAGGTTGTTCTGGCGTCCTTTTTAGATTCGTTATAACAAGGTTCACAACGTTTTCTCCTGACCGCTCTTAGCTTGTCCCAGGTTGAAAGCTAAACGATTCAATTCTTCCACGTCAGCGGAGTTATCAAAATTATAACGCTTTGTGTCCATAATTATGCACTTCGTTTCAAGAATACACAGCACAGTAACAAATGAACAAGAAAAAATAACCTACAAATAACGAAGCCTACAAATACGGTACTGAGACGCTTGTTCAATGTACGCAACAAAAATGAGACGTAGGCAGTCGCGCTGGGACTATCACTCCCAAAGCAGGTACCTGACGCACTCTTTGCAAATTTTCTAAGAAATAAAACTATTCCTTCGCATGAAACTCAGGCAACTGGCTTCTAGAAGTTTACTGTGAGATGTCATAAAGTAACTACGCTGTAGCCATAATAGTTTTAATATTATTGAGAAAATTGTGAATCATGGGACTGCCAGTCCCATGCGCGACTAACGGAGGGTTAAAGCTGCTTTACAACTCAAACGGAATAAGCAGAAACATTTTCTTCTCGATTTTGAACCATAAAGTGTCACTTTTTTTAATGGACATACATGTAAGAAACGCCAAATTTTTCATGATCACTCACCTAATAATAAATTGGTGAATATGTTGTGCTCTTCGCCATCGATATATCACCTAATTTTTCTGTAAGTTCTTACTAATCAATGTTTCATATCGTATTCTTTCGTTCTATATTCTTCAATGTCTTCTCTCTCTATATTTCTCTTCTATATTATTCACACTATTACCTCACCGTTGTAATTGTCTTTAGTTTTGTGATAATATCCATATAGTATTCATGTACTTTAAAATGTTCGTTTGTGGAAACTTCATCAAGAAAACAATTGAAAAAATACCTATCACCATTATTATTTGTATAATAAAAATTTTACTCCTAATTTTGTAGTTGGTGGGTGCAAGAGTAAGAATGGTCTATACCAATCTTCTAACCCATTGACAGATTTTCACTTTTTCCCCCCACACGAATGTAGGTCTTATGTTCTGTATCATTATCATCATCATTATTATTATCATAATAATCGACACTATTATTCATCACCGTACATATCATATTAAATCATGGCAATAATGATGAAATATAGGAAATTGAATGGAAGGGCGAAGTATCAGCTGAAGCTGCTTTTCAACTCACCCAGAAAGACACATATCGGTGTCTATGAATGTTGGTCAATTTCGAGTAGTTCCACTTCATATGTCGAAAGCAGAAAATGGCTATTTCTGTTAATAGTTGAAAAAAAGTTTCATTTTGTATAACCACTGCGATATCTGAGGAACGGGCGTCCATGTCCAAATAAGAGTTTGAAATGAAACATGATAATAAGAAATATTCAGTAGAAGTGGAGTAGACAATTTTACTCTCTGAAAATGGTTGAAGAATAATATATTTTCAAATGGAAATTAATAATCACGTTTTTTTACCACTGGTTATTATAATATTGCTTGTTGGTTAAGGGTATAATATCCTATTCATTATTGTGCATATGAGTTTGATACAGTGATTGAATTGTTTTCATAATAATATTAAATTGAGTAATTCTTAAAAGAAAGTCGTTGCATGAATCTGCACAATACATTTTTCGAAAATCCATTAGAATGCAATGGAGAAGAGAGCGTTTACACTCAGTTATTCGAATTTTTCAAGGATATCCTCCAAACGTTTCGCTTCGTAGTAACCCCTTTGATTCTACCATCCTGTGCCAATGGTGGATGCGGATTGTAGCTGCTTGTATTCCTGGTAAATTCCTCTTCGTAGCAGGAAACATACGTTAATGCACAATCCGGCTATTTACGGCCTGATAACGCTGGACATCTTCCAAACCGCCTTGGAGTTAATTCTCCACCATGTGTTTCCACAAAACTCGCATAATTTCTACACTGTAATAAGTTGACTAGCTAGAAATTAGGTGGAATTATACAACAACTTGAGCAATGAATAACGGTGTTTCGGATACCGAGTGGAAGAGAAAATCAGTTTTTTGTGTCACTATATAAAGGGTTTCAGGAGGTCATTCCCTATGATATATCATGGAAAAAAGTTCCCATAGGCATCATAAGTTCAAAACACCTCAGTTCCGATGAGGAAGAAAGTCTTGTAGATATTTCAGAATCCCAACACATTGAGTGAAATATAAAGAACAATAATAGTTTTCGTCTTCTTTCGTTTTCGCACATCTCCCTAATTTATTTGATTCCCAATATTGTATACAGCTGATTAGATTAGACGTTTTGGTAAAATAGTAAGCATGTTCGGAGGAAAAACATTGATTCTGAATCTGAAGACAAGGGTACGTTATTTATATACCTTACCATTTAAGGTAGTGTTGGCAAACCTATTTGCAGACGTTTTTCTTGGTCGAACAAAGACTTCATCTATCGATTATTCTGATCCATTTCTGAACATTCATATTATTTTCACATTTTGCTATTCACATTTCCTCGAACTTATCAAGCTGCGTCAGTCTCAGATTATTTTCACTAATCCTATGATGATTTTTCAGAGTGTACTGGGTGAAGCTGGACTCTTCTACCCACAGAAGTTCATGCGTTGATTTAAAAATAGTTCCTTCTGAGTGGAACATGTTCAGCAACAGCAACTACACGTATATCTCGAATTTTACTATCAAAAAAGTAAAAGAACTGATGATTATCAAATACTCATCGTTGTTAAAGTTTCGGAACCTAATCTACCTCCGTTTTCAAAACTCCTTCACAAATATTCCTCTTTCAGTTCCCGATTTTTTGATAGTCAAATTTGAGATATACGAGTTGCTGACTGTGTTTCACCAAGAACGAATTGTTTTGAAATGAAAGCAGCAAAGTTTCGGAGTAGATTTTATAGCTGTCCTGCTAAAAGTTTATAGATTTCAATATTACTTCTTAATTGTTCAGATTGTGGTAGGTCAAGAACCGAAAAAATAAGGAGAAAGAATTCATCCAACACGAAATGATCATTTCTGAACAGTGGCCTATCTTGTTTCATATGATGAAATTGTTTCGATTTGATTTTTTCATATTGAATATTCATTTTTATCGCAAAATTTCTTCAATTTCAAATTTCTGTATGTATTTTAATTCCTCATTTGATTGAACCTAACGTTATAACGAGTTTCCACTCTTTTTATTGCTTTTCTATAAATTTCTGCTTATCATTTTCAAAGTTTGTCGGTTATATATTTCATAGTTCAACAGCGTAATTCAACTCCGTTTCCCGTAATTCATTATTCCAATTGGGATTCGTCTGCTCGAATATGATTTCGCCACAGGCTTCGTGGCGTTTCATTTATATATATATATATATATATATATATATATATAAAAATGCCATTTCCAAAAATGTTACTGCTCCTACTTGGTACTAGCTACTGTTGTTCGAAAAACTTCTGCCAGTTGTTGAATATTTTTTCGGTCGTGAATCGTAGCCGATATGATCCGTTCCATCAGCTGTCGGGTCAATTACGGTTGTCGGACCCTTGGCTAATGGCTTATTCTTTTTTGTTTCCATTTCTCTGGTATTGACAATATATTCTGATATTTCAAAAACCGTAAAGCTCCCTGTTCCTGATGCACATCTTGTGTTCATTTATAAGTACTTCCAGAGGTGTTGAATTCCAAATTACTTGTTCTTTTGGTCATGAATATATCGATGAAACATCGACACTTCAAAGCTCATTCTTTTTCAACTGTCAAAGAGATAACATATAGAGAAATGGAATGACAATCCAATGGTGTAGCAAGGGAGGGTGATCTCAGAAAAAGAAGGTGAAGGAATCTGTTATGGCTACAAAAGTGGCATCTCTATGAGTTCGGTTGATTTGAATCGTACCAGGTAACCATTGGAAAAAGAATTTGCCACGTCTCGTTACAAATATTCAACAAACGTTCACGAATGAAAATTCAAGAGTCTGAATTGGTTTCCGAAAAGTTGAGAAATATTAGTAGTTCTCATAAAGTTCAGATTTGACTTAAAGACGAGTTGCCGTCTGATTATGGACGAACAGTTTCTAATTCAGCTGTTATTCCTCAAAGTTTTTCCTTCTACTTTTGGATAGGTTTCAGTTCCAATATTTTTGCAAGTAGTAGAAGGCGAAGTATTTCTCGTATCAGTATTTTTTATATAAAAAAAAATTAGTAACCAACGTAGTATTAGGTGTATTTCTTCATATAAATGGCTATTCTTCAATGTAATGAAAATGATTTCTGAATACTTCACGTGAACTGTCAGATTTTGTTAGTTTCTACTTATTATCATTCTTGATGAGTTTCTTCTACTCAACAAAGTATGAAATTTAAACGATACATTCAGGCCTGTCCTAGATAGCCACGCAGTGGCTATCTAGGACCCACACCGGACAAAAAAAAATACTGTCCTGGAAATGTCCACGGAGGGTATTGAATTGTTAAAATCTTTGAGATCTTGAGGAAGTGAAATACTTCAACACTCAGTTGTAGTACGTCATCATCGCTATTCACTGTTCCTCGGCCGAGTTTGCTACATAAACGGTAATTTTTGAGGCATGAAATCATGGAATCCGAGCCTCAATCATTGCATGAAATCGGACTAAACAGCTCCAACCTACCGTTTTCCAATTTCATTTGTCACGTTCTCTACTCGTTAGTTACAAATATTGCGTAACTTTAATGAATGTAACTGGATGCCTGTTATCCGTAGTTGGTTCGAGCTGAATTTACAGCAAAATAGTTCGAAGAACGGCATTTGCAACATCAATCATGTAAATATTTCGGATTCAGAGTGGAAATTAGTTCCGCAGCTTCAATATTTGGCGGTTATTCGTTTCGACGAGGATTAAACTAAATCTCCTCGAAGCTCCTCTTTGAATTGGATGTGTTCAGCTTTGGGTTTTACGAGAGGCCCTATAGTGCCTTTACCTCAGTTAATAATTTCTGTTTCTAATCCGGGCCCTGATTTCCAAAACGGGTGAACCCTCCCATCAAGAGAAATTTCGGATGTCTCTTTCTATCTCATAGGCAAAGACCATTTGGAATAGAAAAAGACATTCGACTTCCCCTGGGTATGAGGGTTCACCCGATTTTAAAATCAGGCCCCTGGAGGGTAACTGAAGTGATCTCAACACAAAATCCATGACGTTATCGTAAAGCATCGATAAGACCCCAGAAATGTACCAATCAGGTCTGATTCTCAACCCCCGTAGGATTTCATTGACCAAATATCATCGAATAATTGTGTCTATTGTCGCTCTTGAAAAAAATCCCACATATTTAGGTATAATGTTGAGGTGGATGTTTATACGTCCGTTGGAATATAGAGAATACTGCTTTCAAGAATCAAATCAAATGTGAGATATTTTGAAGTTCAACATCTAGACTTTCGAGTTGGAGTCATTATCAAACGATTCGACAAACCAAACCAAAATATCGACTACTACGACTACCTAGTCCGCGTTCGAGTTACTAATATATAAAATCATCATGTATCTTGAGTACTAACAATTCGTGTCCGACAGTTGACAAGAACTCCTACGATCCCATTTGCCAAACATCACTGATTATTCAGGTTCCTCGTCACTTCTGAAGGAATCCTGCCTGTTCAGATAAGATGTTGAAATAGATGTGCAAGTTTGCATAAAATTGCTTTTTGAAGAAGTCAAAAAATGATCTTAATAATTGAAGTGTCGGCTCGAACAACGTTGTAACTCGCAAATTGTATGAAATCGAGTTAATCATGGAATAACGTTGTATGGTACCTAAAGCAACTGTCTGATAGACTGATATCCTTCTCTTTTTGAATATCTCGCTTAAACAAAATATTTTATTTTGTCATTTTGTCGACTTCCGCGGAACAACGTTGTAACTAGTAGTGTACGAGATTATTTGGGCGTATGTTGCTGCATTTTTTGCATCAAGTCTGTGCTGAATTTATCGGCTTCGTTACAAAATACATTAAATCGTGGTAAAAAACGCAAATCTAATATTGCTCAGTGGCAAAACAATAAGTCAAAGTTAGCTAGAGACAAAGGAGAAAAATATCTAAGTAAAAGAAAGAAGATTAGGCTGGCAATAGTCCCGCCAGAAAAGGTGAAAGGAAAAACGTTGTGATTGCTTTATTTTGGCGCGGAAATTTCACTTATACTTTCAGTATTAGGATTATTAATGTATTTTAATTGCATTCCTGAAAACAGTTCCTACTTTTTTCTTATACTATGAAAGTAGGATACAGTTTATATTTAGTTCTTGTTCTACTTTTCGTATTAAGATTATTAATGTATTTTTTTTGCATTCCTGATAACAGTTCCTTCTTTCATTTGTCCTACATTAAGAAAAATATTCAAGTAGGATACAATATAGACTTGGTTCTTATTCTTCCAGTTAGTTTTGTTGATTTTTGAGGAGGTTTCTACATGACAGTTAGTTTTGTTGGTTTTTGCGTAAGGCAGACTGAAAAATAAAAATATATTAGTTCGCCACGTTTTTCATTTTGTATCCCAGACTTTATAATATATTGAAAAATGTGCAAGTTATGAAAAACGTTGTAAGTTACAGAGCAGTTAAAACGTTATTCCAAATTTTTCATGTATAAAAGACTCTATAGCCCAAACTATGCATATATCGTGTATAGTTATACCTAACAGCATGAAAAACCGTTGTTACTGTCATGATTATACAACGTTTTTCCATTTCGAAGCTCAAATAAAACGTATATAGATTATCACCCCTCCTGAAAAGTTGAGTCTATGTAAGTTACAACGTTGTTCGAGCCAACTATTCAATTATTCACTTTCAAATGGTGATCCCGAAGAAAGAAATCGTCACGTTACGACGTTAACGACGTTTCAAATTTCCCTTGAACTCGAACTGTTCAAAAATATCTTCTGGCAATGGAGGCAGGAAAATTCGTTGATTTTGGGTTGTATAACCATTTTCGCGAGTTGAATGAGAGTGGATTTATTTTTTTATTCATATGCTCAAAACACCAAATTTAATGCTTTTTCAAAACTTACGTTGGGATTCATACTCAAACATGATGATAGACTTTGTATACCTATATGGCCAAAAATAATATTGACCTACGACTGTTTAGATTTCGAGAGTAAGTTTTTTCTATGTCTATCGGTTTAAAAAAAAAGAGTGTCGAATGTGAATGGGATTCTGAAGATATTTTATAATCTTTCAATTGCGACCTATATATTTGACTCATTTTTCCAATGGAAAAGTAGGAGAAGTAGCGCATACCTGAACTGAAAAATTCGTTTCGGTAGTTTTATTACAACTCGATTCGTTTGTATCCAAAGCAATGCTAAAAAGACTTCCTTCGACCTACCAAATAACAAGTTTGACCGCATTGTATAATTTCAAAGTAAAAATGCCCTTTAGTTCCAGTAAATCCAACGAAGTTGGATATTATTGGGTAGGCGTCTGCCAGAAAACAACTACTCTTCTGACTGATACTACGCCGGATATTCGATAACAAAAAATTTATGCTTACCAGTTCTCCTCGTGATTGAACAACACTGATAGCCTGACATAGACTGAGGGGACCAGTTAGTTGGTTTCAGAAGAGTTGCTCCTCATGAGTATAGGACAGGTTCACAAGAATCGTCGATCTACTGACCCTGTTTCTGACTAACATCTCCAAAATAGTATCCAGTTTGATTAGATTCACTGAATTGGAGAGAAAGCGTGTCTTGAAGTTGTTCGGGATTATCCCACTCGGTTCGTCCATCTCTCGGCAAATCAACAAACTATTTTTGTTTTCCGTAATCCCCTTCCCTCCTCAGTTCGAAATTAATGGAATTTGAATAACCAATATAATTCTCGAATCATTTTCTTCCACGCGTTGAACCTTTATTCCGCCCTGCTCCTCGAGGTGTATCATTAATTATTCCAAAAACCACTTAAGCCTCTTTGCTATGTTTATTCAAACGTGTGTTCAATTACGAACCCATTTAATAAAATGTAAATGAGCTACATCAATTCGGGGGATTTTCCGAATTATTATTGAAGATTTATTCGCCATCACTAATAAATAAATGACAGGTGGCTCGTAGACGTGAGCATCTACGAAGTGGGATTCCTTTGTTTCACGCCTGGTAGGGAATACAGAATTTGAGGTTCGGATAATCAATCCTTCATGCCCTGTTTTTGTGCAATAGAGGGGAGATACAGTCATACTGAATGATGACAAATTGTTATAATTATGCTTTAGGGAACAGTAAGTGAATATTCGTTTCCCAATTGTCATAGATAATTAAAAAAATAATTATATTTTCGTGAAAGCGAGTCGTGTACTAATGTTTTTTTTAGAATCGAGTATCAAATCCATGTTTCATCTGCATTGAGAAATATGAGTGGAGATGGAGATGGCTGGTATGTTTAGTTGAGTTCCGTCGAGTATCTGAAGTCAAGCAACGTTCGTCGTGGGTATGAACTGGGTGGGTGACGGGTCTTCAACAGACTTTGGCTCATCTTCCTCGTCCGGAACATGTTGAGAGATAAGACCTCAACAATCCTCAATTCACACGAATTCTCAGTTGCTACTTTTTAGGGTTGCGTCAAAGTTTCTCATTTATTCTGTACACCATACAGTTCTGACATGTCAGATATTTGAATACTTCTTCAGTTCCATCTTCAGTATTAAGTGGGAGGGAATTGTTCGAATTGGAATTCAACTCAGTCATCACTCTTCTGAAAGTTGATGTAGTTCTGGAAACTAATAGCAAACTCATGAGGATGTACATTGGTCCTATGAAAAGTTAGTTCCCACAAGTGTTGTTCGAGCACAAATCATGCTGATTATTGATTTTTCATACAGGTTTCTCAGTGACATACTCATTTTATGATGGAGATTATGTTTGGGTCCATTTGGAAAAAACTTCATTCGATTGTATACACCCGATTATAAAATTCAAGAGAAAAGCTAATCTCTGGTATAACCGTAGATAGATTTGTGAAACTTAGTTTTTAATCATTTGATGATTTCACAGGAATCAATCAAGAAACAAAATTCGACCGGAAAGAAATGGGGATTTCGAAAATCATTTCCACTATCAAAAAAAGCAGTGGCGTATTACTTTTATTTTCCAGAGTAATCAGTGCAAATCGCGTACGGACGCCATTCGCAAGAAGACAAAATTGGGTTTAACACAAGAAGATGCCTTCTGATGCATAGAAGATGTGTATTCAAATACATGAGACAATGACATATAAACTCACCATGAAAATATATTTTCTAAGAATTTCAACACAGCTGTTGTTCAAGAATTGTCACATTCAATTCAATTGATAAATTTCTTTTTATGTAAACATGTTGTTGAGAAACATCTCATATATATATATATATATATATATATATATATATATATATATATATATATATATATATATATATATATATATAAATATATATATATAAATATATAAATATATAAATATATATATATATTTCTAGTTTCCGTTCACTACAATTATTAAAAATGTTAAATTGAATATCAATTGTTTTCATTCTCACTAGGTTTGCTTTGCAACTGTCTAAACACAAACTTCTTCACAGCATCCTCACTTCGAATAACAACTTCTCGCTACATACAAAACCGGCAGAGAATCTTGAAAAACAAAGAAGTGAAGTTTCGAACCGGAAAATTCCTTCGCAAGTTTATATCTTTGATATTTCCATCAGACAGAACTATTAAGTAGGTGCCGTTTATTAAATATCAGAAAGTTTCAATCGAATCTATGGGCTTACGTTCAATTAAAAATAAACGACGCCGTATTATCGACAGTTTCACTTCATTTTGCTACCGAGAGATTATTTCATGTAACAGAAAATTCAACTGAAGTTATCTTAACTTTTCGTTCTGAAATGAAATGAGTACATATAATTCCACGAAAGAAGCGGAAAAAACTGGTGAGCATCTGAGCATATTAGTTTTCATCAATGAATTAATGTGAATTAGCTGTATCAAAATCGGACTATTACACATCAAAACCAATTTTTGGCTTATTTCTTGAAATAATAATGATAAAAAAATAACTGAATCAAGAGATTTTCTTCAAATTACTTGATTCCCTTCAGTTTTTTTTCATAATCGCTTTTTCCTCACTTCTAATCAATCAGACTCAAAGAAGTGAGTTTTTCAATTACTTATGTAGGATCCGCATTTTCCCAGAACCCAATTCAGTTGATTTTTTGAGTTTATAGATTTATTTCCTTCAATTTAATTATTTTATTCTTACGCCACTGCGTATTACATACACTTCCTGAGGGATGACAGTCAGTCTCGATAGCCATGATTTCCTGACAGTAGAGAAGGCGCAAGACGTAGGACGCGAAGGTTATATGCAACTTTCAACCTCAAAGACGAGGACGGAAGGTGAGTTATGGAACCTAGAACAATGGGAGGCCCCCTATGGGTACTGACACGAGGCACTTACCTCAGCAGGCACGTGCACTGACTCAGCTAGGATAGAACTTATAAAACCAGAGCCAAGCCGTCGCCATCATCTTTTACTACTTTGAAGTCGTACAGTGCATATGTATATTCATTGTAATAGAAGTTCCTCCAAAATGAATTGTTTTTAAAAAGTCACCCTCACGAAAAGAACTTATTTCTGGCGCAGACGGTAGGATCAAAGCCTGACGGTGTAAACAACAAAAATCGTGTTTGTACCGGTCTGCATCAACAGTTTGCGGGTGAAAACGAGGAAAAGTGGCCGAAGAAAACAATTTGGAGTACCGGAACCTGAGGACAGCATCGCCGACAGTTCCACAACCCTGAAACAGAGGACAAACATCGCCGAAGTTCCAGAACCCTGGTAGAGGACAAATATCGCCGAAGCCAGCCTAGCATAGGAAGTCCAAGGACGAGAGACAGCATCGCTCAACTCCCACTGGCAGTAGATTAGGAAGAAACAATAAGAAACCAAGAGAAACAAAGAAACAAGAAATCCAAACAACCAGCAACTAGAATAGACAACTAGAATAAGAAGAAACCGGAGAATGAGAAGTCTATTACTAGTACTGTAAGTCAAACATTGCTCATCCATATACCATTTTCACGAATCCATTTCATTACTTTTAATTGTATATATTTTCATTTCCACTTTATACTGTAAAGTGAACATATATAATCTCATTTACATTTACAATCCATACGAATATCAAAATGATTATACTGATAATCATTATTGATATCCAGATCTTAATGAACTTGAAACGAATCAAGAAAACAATGACTATTATCCTCCATATGAATACGGAACGAACAATGAACAATGCGAAAAGGATATCAATTCAGACGAATATCAGTCGCCACGCGAAGATAATTATGCTGACAATAATTTACCATCCGATTTTAATTGTGCTAACGTAAATTTTCAAGAAGTCCAGTACGAAAACAAAGCGAGTTAATAAATGTGAATCTCATCAGAGCTAATATACCATACATATTTATACCGTACCATATATTTATATGAATCCACAGTTAGCTTATGAATTTTACAAAAATAATATTCTTAATGAAAATTTCAATATAATGTAACGAAATGTGCTGGCGCCGGCCCTGCCGGCTATGAATGCGAATTGGTTCGACCGTTCCAGGAAAGATCATACCGGCATGGTCGCGGCTCGCCTAGATTATTCGATTGTCTAGATTCGTCTAGATGGTTCTCCACTGTATGGGTCGTATATATAAGCGGAAGCCGTTCACGCGGAAGGCAGAATTTTTAGTACAGAGAGTTTAGTAGCGAGCATTGGAAAGTTATCGGAGCGGTTTAAGTGATTGTGTTGTATTGTATTGTGATAGTGAGTTATAATAAAAGTAGTTTAGTGTTGTTTGGTGTTTTAATCATCGAACCCAAGGATATATCGTAACAGTGGTGTCAGAAGTGGGATTTTTGCTGGTAAATAAAAACAATTTATGGTTAATACGAGAAGTACATCTTACGATACGATGGAGGATATGTTGAAATTTATGCAAAACCAATTTGCGGATTGGGAAAGACGACGACAGGAAGATGAAAAGCGTCGGCTGGAGGAGGAAGAATTAGAGGAAAAGCGACGACAGGAAGATGAAAAGCGACGGCTGGAGGAAAAAGAATTGTCGGAAAAGCGACGGCAGGAGGAAAAACAAGAACGAGAAGAATCGCTCAGGAGAATTCTCGAAAATGAAAAGAAAGAACGACAATTAGAACGAGAAAATGAAAAGAAAGAACGAGAAGAAGGACTCCAGAGAATTCTCGAAAATGAAAAGAAAGAACGAGAAGATGAAAAGAGAGATAGAGAAGAAGCACTCCAGAAAATTCTAGAACAACAGAGAAAAAAACGAGAAGACCTCCAGAAAATTCTAGAACAACAAAAGAATGAATTGGTTCTAATAGAAAAACAGTGGAAAGCAGACTTCCAGAACGTTCGAGAACATCAAGACAAGTTATTCGAGCATGTTTTACATAAAACAAAAGTAGAAATGGAAAAACTGAAAGGAGAACTAAGAGTAGATCTGGAGGAACTTAAAGTAGACCTAAAGGAAGAACTAAAGGGAGACGTCAAGAAAATAGACGATGACGTCAATAAGAAAGTGGATATAGTGCGAGAGGAGATGAGAGGTCTAGAAAAACAGATAGCTATTCTCAAGAACCGAGATCGCCGAGACAGTGTTGCCACGTCAGGAATTTCCGTGAAACCACCGACTTTCGATGGTCAGTCGTCTTGGTCCATGTACCGTCGACAATTTGAGGCTGCGGCAGAAACTAATGGATGGGGCGACGAAGAAAAAGCTACGGCACTGATCGTAGCTTTGAGAGGGCCAGCTTTGGGTATATTACAAACGATACCCATAGAACAGCAGAAGCAATATCAGGACTTGATTTCTGCATTGGAGTTGAGGTATGGCGATCAACATCGAGAACAGCTGTACCGGGCCCAAATGAAGACTCGCACACAAAAATCAGGTGAGAGTCTGCAAGAATTTGAGGCAGATGTTCGACGCTTAATCCAGCTGGCGTACCCAGATGCACCCGGAGATTTCAAGGAGCAGTTGGCTGTGCAGATATTTATTGACGGACTTAGAGACCCAGAAATCCAAAGAACTCTGCGACTTACAAGTTTCAAAAGGAGTAGCGATGCCTTGGTACGTTCGCTAGAAGTGGAGGCGGCCTTCAACACCTCGAGGCCGAAAGTGCGAGCGGTAACAATTGACGATCCCGAACAAAGATCTGGCGCTACGAGTGGTTCATTTGAGAAATTTCTGGAGGAGATCAAATCGTTGATAACTGAAATGAGCACCCAGAAGAAGAGAACGTGCTACCGATGTGGAAAACCAGGACATCTTATCAAAGACTGTAGGGTGAGAATGCCACCAAGATCTAGCTCACCTGCAAGGGTGCCATCCCGTACGCAATCACCTGTGAGGACAAGGTCATCCAGCGAGTCCTCAAATTGGCGGCAGGAAAACGAGAATTAGCCAGCATATCGGGGCGCATGCTGGCTAGTAATAACAGAGCCCCCAGGGTCATCAATGTTAACAGGCTGAAAAGAACATCTGAGAGCCTTACCATTCCAGGAAAATTGAATAAAATCGACGTTATATGCACCATAGACACCGGTGCTGCAGTTTCCTTGGTACGCAGCGACATTCTTCGGCCTGGAAGCGTGAAGCCAATTTCTTCCAACGTCGTGCTTCGGACAGTCACTGGTGAAAACGCACCTATTCGAGGAGAGGCTGAAATTACATTGGTTCTTGGGCGACTCACCATCACAGATACAGTTTACGTCGCAGATATAGAAGATGAATTCATACTCGGAATGGACTTGATCAGTGACTATGGATTCTCATTCGACAATGAGGAGAAGATTATGAGGTTCGGAGGAGAAGAATTTGTCCTTACAACTCCAGCAGAAAGGACAATGCCTGTGAGACTGCGTTTAATGAAAACTGCGAGAATTCCTGGATTTTCGGAGAAAGTAGTTTGTGCTGCAGTTGAAGAAGACCCTGGGTGCTGCGTTGGAGTAGTCCAGCCATGTGATGAATCCCCCAGCAATTTGGTGCTTGCACGAGCCTTAGTTAAAACGAACAAAACGATTCCTGTGAGAGTTGCCAACGTGTTTCCTAGAGAAATAACTGTTAAGGCAGGCGATGTTATTGGAACATGTGAACCTGTGACTTGGGTAGCGACTTGTAATTCAAATGAACATCAAGAAATGAAGGCAGACTCTGAGAGTGTTATATCAACTCTTGAAAAATCATGTCAACACCTATCAACGGAAGAACTAAAGGCTGCCAAGAAGTTCATCAGGAGTGAAAGTGACATTTTTGATTCGACAACAACAGGAAGAACTAATTTGGTCAAACACAGAATCGATACTGGCCAAGCTCATCCGATTCGGCAACCACCAAGAAGAATTCCATTCGCCAAGCAACAGGAGGTGGAAGAGCTTGTCGACAAGATGATGAAGGACGGTGTGATTGGAGAGTCATCGAGCCCTTGGTCTGCACCTGTTGTGTTGGTTTCCAAGAAGGATGGATCTACGAGATTCTGTGTCGATTACAGGAAATTAAATGATGTCACCAAGAAGGACAGCTACCCTTCACCAAGAATAGATGACACATTAACAACTTTGGCAGGTTCCCGTTGGTTCTCAACATTAGATCTGAAGAGCGGATACTGGCAAGTAGGCATACATGAAGACGACAAGGAGAAGACTGCATTCTCGACTGGAAGTGGACTTTACCAGTTCACTGTTATGCCGTTTGGATTGTGCAATGCTCCAGCAACATTTGAGAGACTAATGGAGCTGGTCCTTCGTGGGCTCACTTGGAAAACTTGTCTTGTATACCTCGACGACGTTCTGGTCATGGGAAAAACATTCGAAGAACATCTGCACAACCTGCAAGAAGTCTTTCAACGATTCAGGGACGCCAACCTCAAACTGAATCTTCAGAAATGTTCATTGTTCCAGAAAGAAGTGGATTTTCTAGGTCACACAGTTTCATCAGACGGTATCCGAACAGACCAAAAGAAGATACAGGCGATAAGAGACTGGCCGAGGCCAAGAGACAAACATGAAGTGAGGAGTTTCCTAGGTCTCTGCACCTACTACCGTCGTTTCGTAAAAGGATTTGCTGATATTGCGGTACCCCTACATAAGTTGACAGAAGATCGAGTCAAATTCGTCTGGTCCAACGAAAGTGAACGAGCATTTGGGAAACTGAAAGTTGCTCTATGTTCCAGCCCCATTTTAAGTTTCCCACGTCAACGAGGCCTGTTTGTTTTGGACACAGATGCCAGTAATAATGGTATTGGAGCCGTACTATCACAAGAGCAAGATGGTCAGGAAAAAGTAATCGAGTTCTACAGCAAGGTACTCACCAAGCCAGAAAGAAATTATTGCGTAACGAGAAAAGAGCTACTGGCAATAATCAAGGCTGTAGACCACTTCCACAAATATCTGTACGGAAGAGAGTTCCTAATCAGAACAGATCATGCAGCTCTGAAGTGGTTACTCGAAATGAAGACTCCTGAAGGACAAGTAGCAAGGTGGATTGAGAAGTTGAACCAGTATCACTTCAGGATAAAACATCGCCCAGGACGATTGCATAACAACGCAGATGCCTTGTCAAGAAGACCTTGTTCGGATACTTGTAAACACTGTGAGCGAATTGAACGTCGAGAAGGAATCAACCAAGTGAGATTGATAGTAGACGACAATTGGACGATAGCAAAAATGCGAGAAGACCAGGAGAATGATCCAAACGTTGCAGAATTTTTGAAATGGAAAGAAAATGGAGCGGAAAGACTCACCTGGAAGGACATCTCGGATCGATCACCAACGTTCAAAGCATTGTGGGCCCAATGGGATTCCTTGATTGTGGAGAATGGCCTTCTGAAGAGGGCTTGGGAGTCAGTCGATGGCAAGAAAGTGAGTTCCCAACTGGTTGTGCCTATGTCGAGAATAGAGGATGTTTTGTTGGAGATTCATGGTGGTAAATCAGGTGGACATCTAGGAGTTAACAAGACCTTGGATAAAATACGGCAAAGGTTCTACTGGGTCCAATGTCGAGAAGATGTCGAGAGATGGTGCCGAAGATGCCCAAAATGCGAAGCAAGCAAAGGTCCTAGTACAAGATCAAGGGGCGAGATGAAACAATACAATGTTGGTGCTCCCTTCGAACGAATCGCCATCGATGTAGCTGGACCGTTCCCGATGACGAATGATGGCAACAAATACATCCTCGTTGCCATGGATTATTTCAGTAAATGGGTTGAAGCTTACGCCTTGCCTAATCAAGAAGCATCCACCGTTGCAAGAACCCTGGTGGACAACATGTTTACAAGGTTTGGAGTGCCAATGGAGCTACATTCCGATCAAGGAAGAAATTTCGAATCGAACTTATTCAGGAAAGTTTGTGAATTGATGGGAATCAGCAAGACCAGAACAACTGCCCTCCACCCACAGTCTGATGGCATGGTAGAGAGGTTCAACAGGACTATGGAAGAACACCTTTCCAAAGTAGTAGAAGAGCATCAAAAAGACTGGGATCGACACCTTCAACTATTCTTGATGGCTTACCGGGCAGCTGTGCACGATTCCACAAAGCTCACCCCATCCAATATCATCTTCGGAAGAGATCTTCGTTTGCCCTGTGACTTGGTGTTCGGATCCCCAAGCACTGAGGAAAAAGAGGTACAGGATTATGCCGATGAACTGCGAGACAGCCTGATAAGGATTCACGAAATTGCGAGGAGAAGATTGAAGATTACTAGTGACAGGATGAAGGCTCGATACGATCTCAAGGCAAATACTGGTGGATTCAAAGAAGGAGATCGAGTGTGGCTGTACAACCCTCGTCGTAGAAAAGGAATTTCTCCCAAACTAACACCATGCTGGGAAGGACCCTATTCGATAGTCAAGAGAATAAATGACGTGGTGTACAGGATTCAACGTAGCCCCAGAGCAAAAATGAAGGTCGTTCACCTAGAAAGGCTCAAACGTTACAATGGCGATTGTATTGTTTGATCGGGACGATCAAAATTGAGAGGGGGATAATGTAACGAAATGTGCTGGCGCCGGCCCTGCCGGCTATGAATGCGAATTGGTTCGACCGTTCCAGGAAAGATCATACCGGCATGATCGCGGCTTGCCTAGATTATTCGATTGTCTAGATTCGTCTAGATGGTTCTCCACTGTATGGGTCGTATATATAAGCGGAAGCCGTTCACGCGGAAGGCAGAATTTTTAGTACAGAGAGTTTAGTAGCGAGCATTGGAAAGTTATCGGAGCGATTTAAGTGATTGTGTTGTATTGTATTGTGATAGTGAGTTACAATAAAAGTAGTTTAGTGTTGTTTGGTGTTTTAATCATCGAACCCAAGGATATATCGTAACAATACAAACAGTACACGGAATAAGTTATAATAATGAAGTGATAAATATACCAGTTTTCAGAATGTTTAGAGTAAATGGAACTTATAAATTTTATTTGTTTAAATTTAATGAAAAATACGACGGATTAATAGGTATTGACTTGCTAAAACAACTCAATGCTTCAGTTAACGTTCATACAAAATTGATAACTGAACCTTTTGTCGAAATTCCAATAATTTATGAACCTGAAAATATAACTAAATTGAAAAACAACTTGAAAATGAATAACTACTCTATAACAATACCACCAAGGACAACAAAATTAGTTCAATTACCAGTAAAACTAGAAAGAGGCACAGGATATATCGATTATATAAAATTTGAACTTCAAGTAGAAACACCTCGAGCAGTTGTGAATGTGAACAACGTTGCAGCTATTACTACTATCACCAACTCAAGTACTAAACACCAAACGAAAACTTTCACAGAACCATTAGATATTGAAGTTTCGAACATGAATGAACTAAATTTCATTGAAAAAATGGAAACAGATGAAGAATTGAATAAATATGAGGATAATCTTTTGAAAGCTAATTTGAAAAATATTCGTTTACAACACTGTAATATTGAAGAAAAAGAAACAATTAGGAAACTTTGTCTAGAATATCGAGACATTCTATTGCGAAAATATACATAAAATCAAATCAACTGATGAAACTCCAATTTTCACAAAAACTTATAAATACCCAGAAATTCATAAAAAGGAAGTTAGGAGTCAAATTGAAAAAATGTTAGATCAAGGAATCATTCAACATTCAGTTTCACCTTGGTCAAGCCCTATTTGGATTGTACCAAGAAAATTAGACGCTTCAGGTAAAAGAAAATGGAGATTAGTGATTGACTATAGAAAATTTAATGAGAAAACGGTTGACGATAAATATCCCCTACCTAATATAACAGATATTCTTGATAAATTAGGAAGGAGCCAATATTCCACTACACTTGACCTAGTCAACGGGTTTCATCAAATAGAAATGGACCCGAATGACACAAAAAACTGCTTTTTCTACTGAAAACGGTCATTACGAATTTAAGAGAATGCCATTCGGATTAAAGAACAGTCCAAGCACATTTCAGAGAGTGATGGATGATATATTACGAGGTTTGCAAAATGAAACTTGCCTTGTTTACCTTCATGATATAGTGACTTTCAGCTCATCTTTTCAAGAACATATACAGAGACTGAAAACAATATTTGAGAGACCAAGACAAGCTAATTTCAAAGTTCAATTGGATACATCAGAATTCTTGAGAAAAGATGTAAATTATTTAGGACATGTGATCACACCTTCAGGAGTAAAACCAAATCCAGATAAAATATATGCTATAAAGAACTTTCCATTACCAAAAACAACAAAAGAAATAAAAAGTTTCTTAGGACTTGTAGGTTATCACAGAAAATTTATAAAAGATTTTGCAAAAATAACAAAACCTATGACTAAATGTCTCAAAAAAGAGCAAAAATAATTCATGATCAAAATTTTTTAACAGCTTCTAATCACTGTAAACATCTTTTGATAAATGCACCAATTTTAGAAAATCCTGATTTTTCAAAAAAGTTCATACTAACTACAGACGCATCAAATGGTTGCCTTAGGCGCAGTCCTTTTGCAAGGAACGATTGGATCTGATAAACCGATTGCATTTGCCCCACGAACGTTAAATGAAACCGAACAAAAATATAGCACTATTGAAAAAGAATTGCTTGCTACTGTTTGGGCTACTAAGTACTTTAGACCCTATTTATTTGGAAGAAAATTCATTATTTACACCGATCATAGACCACTCATCTGGATCTTCAATATAAAAGAACCAAAACCAAAATTAAAAAGATGCCGTTCAAAATTGGAAGAATTTGATTATGAAATTGTTTATAAAAAAGGAAAATTAAATACTAATGCAGATGCTCTATCGAGAATTAACATCAATAACTTAAATGCTTTAGACGCAGAATCTGTACAAAATAATACAGGAGATATCGTTCAAGAAATATTAGAATTTTTGAAACAGTTATCTGAAAATCCAATTCAACAAACATCAAATCCAAAACCTAGAAGAAAAACAATTTTACCGGATGTTCAACAACCATCCACTTCAAAAGATTTGCCAAGTTCGAAAACTAAAAAAAAAATAAAGATTTTATCTGATATACAAATAAAACCTCCAAACGAACCAAATGAATCACAATCTGATACATCTACCCAGCACTCTTCTCAAAATGAAACCACAAATGATGGAATGAAAATTACGAAATTATTAATAATAAAGTTAATCGATTTTTAGTTTTTCCACAACCTTATCATAGACTGAAAATAAATCAAGAGAATTATCGACATCATAAAATAATAACGGTAGAACTTCCAGAAACAAATAGTGAAGACCTGATTATCCAATTTTTGAGAGATTATACTACAGCAGATAAAACATATTGTATGTATTTCCATACAGATCGTCTATATAAAACTTTCAACAATGTATATAGACACCATTTTTCAGACAGAGGACCTGAGTTAATCAGATGTACTAAAAGAGTAAATACAGTAACTGACAAAGACGAACAAATTCTTATTATGAGAAACCATCATGAATGCAAAACAAATCATAGAGGAATATCTGAAACTTTGAAAAGAATTGAATGTAACTACTACTGGATAGATATAAAAAAAATCTCTAACGGAATATATAAATTCATGTGAAATTTGTCAAAGAATGAAGTGTGCAAGGAAAAAACCATATAATCCCTTGATGCATACAAAAACAGCTTCAAAACCATTTCAAATTGTACACATTGATCTTTTCTTTTATGATAACAAAATATATTATGAACATTGGTCGATTCTTTTACAAAATTCGCTCAAGCTCACCAAATTCAAAGAAAAACAGCTATTCATATTAGTAATGCTCTGATTGAATATTTTTCATCTTTTGGAATACCAGAAAAATTGATTGTTGATAATGGAACCGAGTTTAATAATGAGACAGTTAAAGAAATATTAAATCTACATAAAATAAAAATTCATTTCACAACACCTGCTCATCATGAATCGAATAGCATTGCAGAAAGATTTCATTCAACTATAATTGAACATTTGAGAATTTTACAAGAAACTCATCCAGAAGAAACCGATAATTTAATGGAATATGCTATTATTGGATATAATAATTCAATTCATAGTACAACAAACTTAACCCCATTCGAACTTTCTTTCGGACATACAAACTCTAGAAATCCAACAGAGAAATTTTTACCAACTGCTTTTTATACGGATTATGCCGAAAAACATAAGAAAAAATTGCAACACGTTCATAAAAATGTGAGAGAAAAGTTAGAGTCAAAAAAGGAGAAACTAATATCTAAACATAATACCGAAGGAGACGAAAATAATTAATTTTATTTAGGACAAACAGTCTTCAAAGAAAATCCCCAAGGACGCAAAAAAAAACAAAATAAATTCTTAGGATCTTATGAAATAACAGAACTTTTAGAAAGAAATCGAGTAGAAATAACAAGTAAAAAAAACAAAAATAAAAAGGAAATAATTCATATAAAAGAATTAAGAAAACCTACTCTTGTTACAGGTCCTTCCTCCTCGCAAATGGCGAATTGAAAAATCCAAAGTTCCACGATATGTCCAAAAATCCAGGTTTACTACCCCTTAAACTTGGTAATGCTCAAAATAAAGTAACGTATTGGTCATTCATACAAATTTTCGAGATAACAAAAATAATTGATGAATTTACATCAATTCAAAATGAGTTTCACAAATTAAGAAAATCGATTGAATATAATACTCCAAAACATCCATCAAAACCTTTCAGAATGGAATATTATAATTCATATCATCTAGCACTTGTTTTCGAAAATAAGATTATCAATCAAATAAATCAATTAAATCCTATTTACAATCAAAGAACAAAACGTGGTTTAATAAATGGCTTAGGATCAATAATAAAACCTATTAGTGGCAATCTAGATCAAACTGACGCTGAAAGATATGACAATGCAATTAACTTTCTTTCAGACAATCAACAAAAACTGAAAACTATTGTAAGTGAACAAATCACACTTCTTCAAAAATCCATTGAAACCTTCAATGAAAGTACTGAAACTCTCACTTTGAATCAGAATACCTTGAAAAATAGAATTCCTGAAATAGAAAATGTTTTGAAGAAAATCGATTCAGAAAATATCGAAAATTATCATTTTTTCTCAATACACACAATAATCTATCAAATTATTGTTGCTTTTCGGACGAATTCAGACATACTATCGAATATAGAAATCGCTATAACCTTTTCCAAACTGAACATTTTTCATAACTCAATGGTTGAACCGAATGAGCTACTGAGAGAGATAAAAACAATTAATCGTCACTCGACAAACAATGAATTGCCTTTCAAGCCAAAGATCGAAAACATTCTCATTTTTGAAAAAATAATGGAAATCGAAAGTTTCAGTAAAAGTAACCAAATCATTTTTATAATTGAAGTAACAATAGTGGAAAGGAAAAATTACAATTATTACCATTTATATCCCCTTCCAGTTCTTCAACAAAATATTTTCCACATAATTATACCTCAATCCAAATTCATTATCCTAAACGAGCAAACCTTCATACTGTTTGACTCCGAATGCCAAAAAGTGAAGCCAGAAGAATATATTTGCCACGAGACAATACCAATTAAAGTTCAAGAAGATGCCCCGTGCGAAGTGCAGATGCTGAAATATTCAAAAACTCTATCAAATTGTCAAGCGATTCCCACTGAAATCAAGAAACTGAAAATCCACCAAATGGAGCAGAACAAATGGATCATCATTTCTCCAGAACAATCATTAGCCAACCAAAATTGTGAGAATGAAAAAGACGTCGTCCCAATCCAAGGAACTTCCGTACTAGAACTGGAACCTGAATGTGTTGTGCAAATAAATGACTTTCAGATTCAAAGTTATCAGAATTCATACAAATCTTTCAGAGACATTAAACTACCTAAACTGAACTTTACTGATTTTGAAAATAGAGACTCAAATTTGAATTTTACGCCTCTGAAGTTAGATACTCTTGATTTAAATGAAGTAAATCATATCAAAAATGCACTGAATATTCAACATAATAAACTAAATACGATTTCAAACAAACCGAATCATTTCAACAATATTAGTGTCTGGACAATTATTATTTACATTATGATTTTTATGTTTTTAATTTTTTTCAATTACAAGCTTCTTCAAAGAAGAAAAATGAACAGGACCAGGCAGCCACAAGATGTTGAAATGCAAGACTTCCCCCGGGAATCCTCTAATCCTGTTGCTACCCCCAGGATTTCACTCTGAGGGCGAAGGAGTTATGGAACCTAGAACAATGGGAGGCCCCAAATGGGTACCGACACGAGGCACTTACGTCAGGAGGCACGTGCACTGACTCAGCTAGGATAAAACTTATAAAACCAGAGCCAAGCCGTCGCCATCATCTTTTACTACTTTGAAGTCGTACAGTGCATATATGTATATTCATTGTAATAGAAGTTTCTCCAAAATGAATTGTTTTTAAAAAGTCACCCTCACGAAAAGAACTTATTTCTGGTGCAGGTCATTCGATAACCATGGTAAGACGTCCCCATGGCAACGGGATAAATAAGGCGAGGACTTTTTTTTAATAAAATTTGTTGATCGTGAAGAATGACGCCCTCAGATAGAAAAAATAATAATAAGGACAGTTTGAGACGCGAACTGTTGTAAATTATTGACGAAGACGATTACTAGTTTCTAGAAAGTCGTAAACGAAGTGAAGACGTTCAGTGACTGTTTCCTGCAATCACAATATTGAGCTGTACCTATCCACTCCTATCCTATCGACGATTGTGTTTCCAGAATTCCTGTGACTGTATCCCATTCTGTAAATAAACCGTTTCAACTTGTTCCTAAACTACCTGGTGGCTTCGTGAACTCATTCCCTAGACAACCAAGAAAAAAAAAACTACAAATTTGGGGGCTCAACCGGGATCGAAACGAAAGCAGGGACTGATAGCCGGTAATGACTGCAGTTTGCGGGAGAAATAGTGACTGGAAACAAAGTAATAATGAAGCAGTAGCGAAAAGTCGAATCAAAAACGCTATCAAAGAGTTTTGAAGGAATACTACGACGAGGAAGGAAGCTATAGCATAGTTTTGCCTTTATGAGAAATGTAAAGTGGTATGCAGATTTTCAAGGTAGGATGTGATCAGAGGTGTGCTGATAAAGAAGACTAAAAAAAAATTACAAATATGAACTGCTCTTCTATCAGTATTGTCGGTATTTCATTGTAAAAATCGTCAGCTATCAGAATTAGTTACAATTGCATATTCATTTTGTAAGAGGATACAGTCATTCAACGTACTTATTTGCGCATTTTATTTTCAAGTTGTGACTTTTTACTCGCAATCTGATCACGATTCGATCTGATACCTAACTGTTTTCTTTTTTTTTGTGAGAGTCTATTCCATTACTCTCTGCACTATTTAGGATTGTTAATTATGATACATAGTTATTTGAAAAATAAATTGAGTTCTGGTGATATTGAATGAATTTTGCATCACGTAGTTGTGAGAACGCTAGCAAAGAGTAATAATATTTGACGCTAGGCTATTAAGCAGTTATTTTCTTACGCGGTTTGTTTGCGCTGATTCTCGTTTTCTCTGCACGCAGTGCACAGTGTTGCCGTTCACTCATATTCTTCGTAGGTTTCCTTATTTGCAATTTAGCGAAAGTACAGTGATATTTATTTAGTTTTTCTAAATAACGTCAACTTTAGGTGATATAACGACTATTGAAAATGATATTACTCATGCAAAGTTATCTGATATTAAGGCGTTACATATTATTTGTTTTGGCGATGAGGGTGAATCGCGAAAAGCTCGAAATGCGTTACGGAAATTTTCACACTCGTACAAAGTCCCAAACGTATCCGAACAATTGAAACTCCCAGACTGGAATGGAATGGAATCTCATCGACTTTCCGGGACGTGGAAGATCGCATTAGGCCGTTTGATGGCAAAGATGAGTATCCGATAAGAAGATGGGTCGAAGAAGTCGCGGAAGTGACAGGTTGGAACGATTTACAGAAATTATTATTTGCAAAAAAATCCCTGAGCGGTCTTGCCAAGCTGTATGTACAGTTTCAAAAAGGAATCAAGTCATGGAGTATATTGAATAATAGGCTGATAAAGGAGTTTGAAATTGAAGTGAGCAGTGCACAAATCCATAAGATGTTGATGTCAAAAAAGAAGAGTTATGACGAAAGTGTTCAAGAATATATCCTGAATATGAGGAAAATAGAAAGCCGAGCAAATATAGAAGCCGGAGTGGTAATTCAATACATCATAGACGGAATACAGGACGAATCAGCAAGTAAAGTTATTCTATGTGGTGCTAGAAATTTCCAGGAATTCAAAGAAAAAGTTAAACTATACAATCTATTTCCAAGAAACGTCCCGTAAATAAAAATAATTCCTTCCAGCCGAAGAGAGACAATGTGAAATATGAAGAAAAATTTGAAAAGGAAAAGGAAATAAAATGAGGGAGCCGAATGAAAAGGGCAAGCAAGAAATTTGCTTCAACTGTGTAAGCCGTGAACACAACTCTAGGGATTGCCCGGACAAAAGTAAAGGTATGAAGTGTTTCAGCTGTAACGGATTCGGACATTCAGCATCGCAGTGTCCCGACAAAGCATCAACCTTCCAGAAACCACATATCTCTGCAAATTTAAACACTATCGATAAAGTACCGAAAAATGCTGTGACGTTGACGTTTTGGGAAAGAAAGATTTCCGCATTATTTTACACTTGTCTAAAGACATTAATGTCTTTGATGACGTTCACGAATCGGTTTTTGCCAAGGATCTACTTTCAGAAGAGACCATAATTGTCAAAGGTATGGAAACAAACAGGGTTGAAACATTAGGATCCTTTAGCAAAAATGTACAAATCAACGGGGAAGACTTTGACCTTTTGTTCCATACCAAAGAACGCATCAAATTTCCAGGTAATAGTAGGTAGTAATTTGTTGAAACAAGCTGAAGTCCACATAAGAGGCGATGGAATAGTGGTGTCTAGAAAAGGAATACATAATTTTTTAATGAGCATCACGGTAGATGGAAACAAACTAGATGGCGAGATTGATTTGGAACACATAGAAAAGGAGGAACATGAAGAACTGGTTAGAGATATGATCGAAAGTTATAAGCCGGAAAAGACGAAGACCACTGAAATCAAGCTGAAGATTAAACTAAAAAATGAAGAGCGGATATACCAAGGACCGCGAAGATTATCATTGCCAGAGAAAAAAGAAGTGAAAAAACAAATAGAAGAGTGGTTGAGAGATGGAATCATCAGAGAGAGCTCGTCAGATTTTGCTAGCCTGACAGTATTAGTACACAAAAAAGATGGTACAACCAAAATATGCTGCGATCACAGAAAACTCAATGGAAACATAATAAATTATCGTTTTCCATTGATAGAAGATGTTCTGGATGAGTTGGAGGGAGCAAAGGTTTTTTCTACAATCGATATGAAGAATGGATTCTTTCATGTTGGCGTGGAGGAGAGTAGCATTAAATATACTTTTTTGTCACCCATAATGGACAGTACGAGTTTCTCAAATGTCTATTCGGTCTGTGTAACAGTCTAGCTGTTTTTCAGCGTTTTATAACTAATATTTTCAGGAAACTCTCAGCAGAAGATATCGTAATATTTTATATGGATGACCTCATAATCCCAAGCTGTACTGAAGGGGAAGGCATACACGAAGAAATGGGTTAGAAATAAATAAGGAGAAGTGCCAAATTCTGAAGAGACGGGTACAAATTTTAGGATATGTAGTAGAAGATGGGAAAGTACAGCCCTCGGAAGAAAAGACGTCAGCAATCAAGCGTTTTTTCGAACCAACGACTCACAAACAACTTCAATCCTATCTGGGATTAACTGGTTACTTCAGGAAATCTATAGCATCCTATTCTTCGATTGCAAAACCATTGAGTGACATTCTGAGAAAAGATGTGCCATTTGAATTTAGAGACAAAGAGAATCTTTCCAAATATTGAAGGGACTACTCACATGCTATCCAGTATTACATATTTTTCAGAGAGGTTTGCCGACACACGGATGCAAGTAAATATGTTATAAGTTATGTTATAGTTATGGTGCGTGTCTAATGCAAAAATCGAGTGTTGACTGTAAACTGCATCCTGTTTATTTTTTGAGTAAGAAAACAACCCCGGCTGTTAAAGAATACAGTTCTTATGAACTAGAAGTTCTAGCCGTGATAGCATCTGTAAAAAAATCCAGGACATATATACTAGCAATGAAAATTAAGATCATTACTGACTGCTCAGCATTCCAAAAAACTATGCAGAAGAAAGACCTGACTCCAAGAGTGGCAAGATGGGCTCTTCTGCTAGAAGAGTATGACTATGAGATTGAGCATAGAAAAGGAAGTAGGATGTCCCATGTTGATGCACTCAGCCGTTATCCAATAATAATGACAATGACAGAAGTAGATGGTTTGATAAAGAGAATAAGAAGAGCATAGGAAAAAGACGAGCACATTGCGACGATCCAGAAACTTTTAGAGTCAGAAGGAGAATATGAAGATTATTTTACTAGACAAGGTATAGTGTACAGGTACTTGAATGGAAAGGAGCTTCTAGTGATACCAAAGGCAATGCAAACGGAGATTGTTAAAAAAGCGCACGAAGAAGGGCATTCTGCTGTGAGAAAGACAGAAGAGTCAATTGAGAGAGACTATTTCTTACCCAGGTTGAGGAAAAAGATCCAAACAGTTATAACCAATTGCGTTCCTTGTATTACAGGTTACAGAAAAGAGGGAAAGAAAGAAAACTCCATCCGATTTCTAAATTAGAAGGTCCTTTACATACCCATCATGTTGATCATTTGGGTCCGATACCATTGACGAATAAAAATTATCAATACATTCTGGTGGTAATTGATGATTTTACTAAGTTTACGTGGACTTATCCTACAAAATCCACAACCGCAAAAGAAACAGTAAGTTGTCTAGTCAAGCAGCAGAAAACTTATGGAAATCCGAGTAGGATTATCACAGATGAAGGTACAGCATTCACGGCGAATGAATCCAAGGAATATTGTACCGAAGAAGGGATTGAACATGTGACGATTACCACAGGAGTACCTGGAGGTAATGAACAAGTGGAGAGGATAAATCGCACGATCGTCCCAGTCCTCACGAAACTCAGCATAGAAGACCCAACTGAATGGTACAAGTTCATCGATCGACTTCAGAGAGCTCTAAACTCTACGTTCCAGCGAAGTATCAAAACAACTCCCTTCGAAGTGATGATAGGAGTGAAGATGAAGAATAAAGAAGATTTGGACATGATTGAACTGATAAAAGAAGAGGCCAGAAAACGATTTGATGAAGGAAGAGAAAAGTTGAGAGGAGAATGTAGGAAACATTTGACAATGCTCCAAGAGGAGAATCGTAGAAGTTATAACTCGAGAAGATAGAAACCCGCCAGTAACAAGGAAGGTGACTTAGTGGCGATCAAAAGAACCCAATTCGGTTCAGGACTAAAACTTCACAAAAAATTTTTAGGACCATATGAAGTAATCACGGTAAGAAGAAACGACAGATATGATATTGTAAAGATGGGAAACCACGAAGGACCCATTCGAACATCTACATGTGCAGAGTACATGAAACCCTGGGCTCAGTACGGAACCGAATCCGAGTCGGATTCGTATTAGGATGTCCGAGTGTAGGATCAGCATTTTTCCAGAACCAAATTCGGTTTATTTTATCAGTTTATAGATTTATTTCCTTCAATTAAATTATTTTATCGTTACGCCACTACGTATTACGTACACTTCCTGAGGGATGACAGTCAGTCGCGATAGCTCTAATTTACTGACAGTAGGCGCAAGACGTAAGACGCGAAGGATATATGCAACTTTCAACCTTAAAGACGAGGACGGTAGGTGCAGGTCATTCGATAACCATGATGAGACGTCTTCATGGCAAAGGGATAAATAAGGCGAGTACTTTTTTTTAATAAAAGTTGTTGATCGTGGGGAATGACGCCCTCAGATAGAAAAAATAATAATTAGGACAGTTTGAGACGCAATCTTTTGTAAATTATTGACGAAGACGATCACTAGTTTCTAGAAAGACGTATAAAACGTGAAGACTTTCAGTGACTGTTTCCTCCCAATTAACACAGATACATTGAAAAAACGTCTTCAAGTAACGCCACTATCATACATCGTTGAAAAAACGGCAAAATGTCGTTAGGCAATACGTTTAATATCAGTTCTATAGTAACGTTGTCACTTCACGTTGAATCACGGTTACTCACACGTTTTTAACATACTATCTGTAATGTAAATTCAACTAATATATAACATTACATTTCGGTTCCAACAACTATACATTTTAACGGTTTCTCAACCTTTTTTACACGTTTTCAATCAACTTCAATATAACGATGTATTTTGGTTTTGAAGTAACGTTGTTGATATACGAATTGTAAACGTTGATAGTAGTACTATAAGATCACTGACAATAAATTTAGAATTTCAGTATTCAGGAAACGTTGATATTCTATGTTGAATCAACGATGATTATCAGTATCGTCCATTCGATATTACCACCCATTTTGAACGTAACTAGAACGTTTCTTGGTCTGGAGTGAATAAACGTTTTTATTTTTACTAGAAATCAGCTTCTACTAAAAGACAAATAATATACAGTAGTCTGTAAGATTTTCACATAATAGGGTTAACTAAACCGCGACACGTGTTTCGTTATGCAATAGCTTCCTCAAGCAGTTAAAAGTTCCTGCTTGAGGAAGCTATTGTATAGCAAAACACGTGTCGCGGTTTAGTAAACCCCGAGGTAAACCCTATTATGTGAAAATCTTACAGACTACTGTATATTATTTAAAACGAATTTTCATCAAGAAAGGGCCACTTACATTCAATTCAAATAAGAGATTTATCTTGATTACATGTAGTGTTAGATTTTTCGAGATGGTACCTAGTTATTATTTCTGGAATAAAAGAACTGGTAAAAGACAAGTTTCAATCGTTTATGATAAGAAACAAATAATAGACAATACATAATAAAATACATAAACGTAATAAAATAATTAAAATAAAAAACAAACTGGAATTCAATAATCATTGGAAATGGATTTTGTTTGGAATGCAGAGTTTGGGTACTCTCGTGTATTTCGATATCAATGACAGTTTTCACGTCACGAATTTTGTGTTTTGAACACAACTCACTATGATAACTTGTAGTAAAATTTATATCTGTGTCCTGTGTTGATAAACACATGACATTCGACGTGAAAATTCACACATGAAAAATATAATTAGTAGCCTACTCAATAAAAATGTGTTTCAGAACAATCTTCAACTGATAAGGTCAATTAGGGCCAGTTATACTCTAGTGAACTGTGGTTCAAGTGAACCAAGTTTAGTTGCCAAACAACAAACGATTCCATTGGCTAATGCTTAGCAAATGAACTTCGTTCACTTGAACCACAGTTCACTGGAGTATGTACAACTGGCACCTAATCTCATTAGACAGTAATGCTGTTCAAAATACCAAGCATAGGGATTTCGTTGTGGCGGTTTTAACATCAAATAACCAGTTAATGAAAATCAACTTTTTGAGGAATATACTTGGGTTTTCGAACTCAACAAAGGTATTAAAATCAAATTGCTAATAACAAAAGCTTTCTCACTTCTAAAAGTATTATTGGAAATGGTGTATTCACGAGCGATTGGACGAATATAAAACTGCTCTGTGTTCACAATTTTATTGACAACGTTTCGGCGATAATTCTCGTCTCCTTCAGGGCTGTAATGAATAAAACATTTGAATAACTGATTTCGAAAAATGATCTTGATGAAACATTCCAGAAACACCCGTGTGCAATGCATTCCACCAGTGAATTCACCCCAACTGTTTTCATGAGTAATGATATCAATGAATTTCATCCAAGATTTTTTATTAAAATCTCGAAAAATTATTCGTGATGGAATAAATTGTGTATGAATAAAAAATAAATATATCAGTTCAAAATATATTATGGTACAATCACATTCAGAACAACAGATTAAAATTTTTGAAGAGCGGTCTCCCTTCATCTATTATTTGGCTCAGAGTAGCTCACATTGACTTTCATATAGACATCGTAGCATATCTGTTTTTTTTTCTAAAATTTGCACAAATGATAAGACCGACGATAAAACAGACCCGTCTCCACCTATGTGATGGTAAAGCTGACGTGAGCCAAACAATACATGAAAGAAGACCGCTCTTCAAACATTTTAATCTGTTGCTTTGAATGTGATCGAACTATAACATGTTTGAACTAATATATTTATTTTTTATTCATACACCATTCTCTCCATCACGGATAATTTTTCGAGACACAGTTGGGTTTAGTTCACTGATGGAATGCAATGCACATGGGTGTTTCTGGAATGTTTCATCAAGATCATTTTTCGAAATCAGTTATTCAAATCTTTTATTTATTACAGCCCAGAACAAGACGACAATTATCGCCGAAACATTGGTAAAAAAATTGTGAACACAGAGTAGTGTTTTATTCGTCTCATCGCTCGTGAATACACCGATTCTAATCAAATAACTGATATTCTAGTCAAATCCTCAATGACATTCATAAATCAGATAGCTGCTCTCTTCTGCTTGGACTTGATGGCGTCATTCATTCTTTTCTTCGCGAACTTCAACCAGTCCTTTGTGGCATCAGCTATTTGGTTGTCTGTTGCTGCTCCGAATTCTTTTTTGACAGCAACTACATAAATTATTCAATATAAATATTATGAAATAGTGAAAATGAAAATGAACATACCATAAATCAGCTGGATAACCTTCGTGTCCTTGAAAGCTTTTTTATCTTTGCCTTTCCAGTTAAAAAGGCAAGCAAGCTCATTGCTCAGGATGAACCTCAGAATCCTTCTTGTATGGTCCTCTGGGGAATTTCCACCAATTGACTTCAATCTTGTGATCTGAAATTTTGGCTGTTTATATGTGATCGGAACAAATTCTGATAAATCAATAATCATGCAGTTTTCATGAACTGTTATGAAGATAATTCTGGATTTTCAAGATTCTTTGAACATTACTGGGCTTGCCTTTCGTGTGAATCTGTATATTTAAAAAAATATAGAGTTATTTCAAAGTAGTACTCACCATGAATTTTTCATGCTCTGGCTCTTTTATAAAATTTTCGAACTTGACAAATTCTTCTTCAAGGTTGATGGGGAAGTTTGGACAATCAGGAGATTGCTCGATACATTGTTCAGTTTTGAGAAAACTTGATATATTATTCAACATTAATAACACTTGTTCCTGAACTGTAGAAATTTTCGCTACTTCTTCAGCAATCTCCCTGATAGATTTTTCCATTTCATCAATTTTTGGGTCGCGTTCAGTACTGCTAAATGCATCAAACACTGACTTCGTGAATGATTCTGAAACTAAATTATGAGTTAAAATCATTGGGGTATAAGTTGAGTTTATTTATTGAACTCACGAACTAAGTCTTCACTGGCATCAGCTGTTATAATAGGAGCTTCATCATCTGAGTTCTTCTCGGAACTCTCATCATTCAATACATCTGGAAACGTTGGCGTTTCCGGTTCAACATTCGAATACTCAGAATCCTCAGAACAGCTTTGAAAGCTCTCCAATCTTTGTTCAGCTGCTTCATAAGATGCTGTGAAAAAAATTATTAATTATACACAAAAATTGTATTATGTTTCCATCCATCCATCCAATCAATTTTCTTGCATATTCTACCAATTTCATTTATCGAAGAGTAGAGTACCTCTTGATTTGCACGCTATTGGTCTTATGCATTCATCCCGACGACAGATGAATGAGTCGTTTGAGGTTGAGTGGAAGAGCAGAATCCTGTCTACACAAGAATTCTGAACTCGGCCTTTTGATAAGCAAAGTTAGTTTTGGGAAAGAAATTTAAAAAAAAATAAAAATTAGGGACTCTTTGCAATCACTTAACGCATTTATTATTATTATAAAAGTGAAATCGTTCACTTATGTATTTGAAATCGAAATACATATGAGATAAAATGCATCAGTCGATATACATTTTCTCAAGAACTCGAAATCTAAAAAAACTAACTTAAATGAAGGTGTGTTGCACAAAAATTAGACATTGAAATATTTCCCCGTAAAAACACCTCATGGAACATATCCTTTGTTTAAATTACACCCCATACAGGAACTATTTTGATGGATTCATTCAATATGAATTAACTGATATATTGGTACACTTGATATTCTACCAAGTCACAAATATCACCGCAGGGATTTAGATCATCTTGTAAGAGGGATATTCTACGAAGGTATGAACTGCGACAGCTGGGAAATTGTGACCACTTTTAACATCTCATTTGATTTATTTGAATAGATATATTGATTTTTTGCAATGGAATCAAATGAATACTCTTTAAAAAATGCCTGTCCCTCTCAAGGTATTCAAACATAAATACGCCATGAGACTAGGAGGGTGTAATTTGGGAGAAAATTGATACTAGTATCAATTTTCTTCTCCTGAAGATGCTAACCTTGTTAGCGAAACGCGCGTCGAGTGCAAACAAAATCAGTTTGGTGTTAGGGTAATTGATCTCTGAAAAAGTTTCAAACTTTCACATCAAAGGTTCTGATCTCATCCTTAATACAAATTTTTCTATTACACACTCTCATTCAAGTAAGTTTTTTTCAGAGCAATGATAGTGTTTGTTACCCATTTCCAAGAAAATTGTGTATAAATCGAGTTGGGATAGCCTTCGTGAAAAAATAATACATACTTGATTTAAATAGGACTTTCTTGACTTGGTACGTTTTCCATGTGATATTACATGGAGTCTGCTTTTTAACCATATCTTCAAATTTTTTTTGCTCACGGTCGGTGGCCAATACACCAGTGTGTTGTTGTTGTGCAACCATAAGAGTGGAACAATGCTGCATGGCGCGCTTTTTCCTTCCTTTCCATTAAATTCCACAGCACAAAACATTTCTTGGACAAACAAAGAATCATCAAGCCTCCAATCTGTACACAGTACAGCAAGAGAAAGTGACATAGAAATGAAAAAAGTATGATAGGATTGTCATGGTGAACTAAATGTATGAACAAGAGGAAAAATGGCATATCCATTTTTGAACGGAATGCAAACACATTTATTCTTCAGTGAGGAGACTGGGAATATTTCAGTTGAATTCTCGGCCAGACTTTGGCAGAAAAAAATGCCCAGTTCTGACGACTTTGAAGGTGTGGTATATAGATCATATTGATATCTATATGGAATAACCCTCATTTTGTAAACACCGTTAATGAAGAATATGGAACTGATAGAATATACTTTTTTATGAATAGCCACACAATTGTCTGGTTTCGTAGTTGATAAAGTTATAGATCCAATAACAAGTTTCCTACATTCAAAAAATTGATATTCAGTTTTGTTCTGGTAAACCTCATTGAACATTCCAATAGGCGTGCTTGAAGATATGGTATGACATGAATAATTTTTTTCAGACACCTCCATTATTCTTCTGTGAATCTGTTGTAGTGGATTTTTCCTTGATCTTATTTTATTTTTGATTTGACCCAAAAAGTTTTCGAATGGATAACTTGAGTAATTATTAATAGAGCCATATATCTCAATATCATCACATATATGCTGCAAATTATGAACGTTATAAACTAGAAAAGTATCCCCATAAAATCCACAAGAACGTTTCAAAAATGTGTCCAGAATAATTCTGCATGAAGGAATCCATTTATGAGGTTCTGGAGTCGAAAAACAAAATATACAGAAATGTAATCTCAGGAAATTCAAATAGCTATCTTTAGGCAGAATATCATATAATAATACTACACCGGTATACAAACAAAACTGGCGAAATTCAGTTGGTTTCCAACGATTGAAAGTTTTCAAAAAACGTGGTTTTCGTGCAAATTCCAAAGGTATGTGTGTAGCAACTATAGAAATGCGCTCATCAATTAGTTCAAGCATACCCGCAGATAACTTATGAGGTTTTTTTCCCAAGAACGGTACATTCAGAAGTCTTTTTGTAACACCTAAATCAATAAGATGCATTGGATCTAGAGGAAATTGACTTATCAAATTCAAACCTATTTTCAGAAGTTCTGATTTCCCTTTGATATGGGTATCATCTGAATGAACATTGTCGACAAGATTCACAAAGTCAATGAAATTTTGATCTTGTCTCTTTCTGTAAGAGTTTGTATCATAAATCATTCTATTATCTGACCATTTTGCAACTGAAAAACAACGTTCGCATCCAACTTTACTCGTATGCCCAGATATATTCTTCAGAAATGACCTTGCTGGTGCATCACAAATAAAGCAGTGTATCTGAAATGAATATTCTACATTTTTATATAAAATACCTACGGCTTTTAAATGGTTTACTTCGTCTATGAATTTTTGTAAGAATATATTTATGGGATTTGGCTTCCCACGTCCACTGAAAATAGCAATGGGGAATAGTTTTGATAATTGAAAATCTCTACATAATCCTAAAATAGGCCAAAATTCAATGTCACTGCTTTTGAATAACGGCAGTCCGTCAATATTCACTTGTAATCTTATTACATTATCGTTTACTTTTTTTATAAGAGCATGACTGGAAGATAAAAATTTCAGTAAATTGTATTCTAAGCCAAAATAAACCATTTCGCCATTACTGAGTTTTATTGTTTCTGTAGTACAAGGAGTAGACAACAATGATCGTGCATCAATGCAAATATTTGCTTCGGAAGGAATTGATGTTTTTAATAATCGCAATAGATCATTGAGTGCTGTATGGGTTATATTATGGTCAAGTGCCCAATTTCTGATTTTACTAGACAACGATAATTCATCACCTTCAAAATCAGTTGTAACATTATTTTGTTCTGAATCAGATCTAACATCATCACCTTCAAAGTTGCCTGTTGGGTCATTTTCAAACAAAACCTCTGAAAGAATGGTCGATTCAAGTGGTTGTGGAATAGGGAGAGAATTGGAAAAGCTGTACTTTGATGAACTTGTGTCTTGTTGAATATTTAGTAATCTGTTTGTAATTTTCTTTACTTTACGCTGATGCTGCCTCTTGCTAACAATTTTTTTTGTTTTTGATTTCGGCATTACGAACCTGATAATTCTGGAAAGATAATTTGCAAGGATTGTAGTTTATACATACACTGGAGACCAGAAGAAAAAATGGATCACTGAAACGTAATTGTTATTGAGATATCTAATTTTTCATCAACAGTATTCAATATATGTGTCACTATATCGATCAGAACGTTATTTTATCCATTCAGATCATCCATGTCCAGTCACTGTAACCTTAATGCCATGCATCTCAATAACAAAACGTTTCAGAGAATAGGTATGCTTGAACACCAAACTGATATTATTTGCACTCGACGCGCGTTTTGCTAACAAGGTTAGCATTTTCAGGAGAATACAACTGAAGAAATAGTATTAATTTTTTTCTGGGAATGTTAACCTTGTCAGCGAAACGCGCCTCGAGTGCCGAGTGCAAATAATATCAGTTTGTTTCTAGGGCAATTGTGAAAGTTTGAACTTATACATTTACATTTTACACCAAAGGTGCCAATCTCATCGTTTATAGGTATATCATATCCAAGTTATGAATTACAAGTTTTATTCATACTAAAAGTTGAAAAAATTCTAATGCAGTCTACATACTAGATGAATCAGTCCTCGGATCAATCTGTATATCGGTTTCATACTGCAATCAATCTTCAAGAATATTTTCGTACCATTTTTCAACGTTTCTTAAGCATAGTTGTTTGTGTAGGTACGAATTCCGGCAAGAAATTGTGATTGAAATGAGATGGAGATCAAACACTGGAATATCATATGCTATTTTTTAGTTACATCCTTTTTTATGTGGACGAATTTTGAAAATTCCGTACCTACATGAACTATGTATTAATCTACCCACGTTTATTCAACGTATCAGAAGTGGCTAGACATAAGTAACCAAAAAATGATACCCCTATTTCTATACTGAAAATTATGACTATGGAATATAGTAATAACTCCATATGGATAGAATTGTAACAGTTGCAATAAGTACCATAAGACATAACAGTGAATCATATAACTAGGTGGCTTGGTAGGTACCCATTTACTCATTGCCGTCAATGAGCATAAACCTTCCTAAAAATATGGTATTCGAAGTGTGCATAGTATAGGTATAATGAAGTGGTTACTTACCAATCTGCTATTTATGCTGAATCACCTGAAAATATCTCTACGGATTGAACAATGAACTTCACTGAACAGACGAACAGAGACCAAACTGGGTAATGGCGGCTTGGCGTCTGGCGCTTCAATTCGATTACCTACGTCACCGTAACTCCCCGCTGCTAACTGATGCAGCGCAGTGTTGCCGCGCTCAACTTATAAAACGTACCACACGTTAAACCGAAGAAGTAACATTCTGTTACATTATTTTAAAACGGCAAAACACACACAAAAATAGGGAATTACACAAGTCATCTTTTTTTAAATATTCACAAGTCAAACTGGATTCATGAAGTTTTTTTTAAGATTGTTTTTGATCCAGAATGAACAAAAAGATTGTAGCAGAATTCAAACACTAGCTAAATTTGCGCGAAATATTACCGGTATTTATTTCATTGGACGAATACGAGTGACGTTAATGTCTCCTGAATAAATCATGTACATAGCAGAACATGAGTGACGTCAGCGCGCGAAAATAGGACATTTGAATCACAATTTGGAAAAGTTTTGAAGTGATTTGTAGTCGATATGAAATAAATAAATAGGTTCGTGGAGTTCTTGCACTACAAAATAGTTGGTTCTGCAGACTAACTATCCAGATGGAATTCCAACAATGATTAAATGAACATAATATAAATATTGTGATATTTTATGCATAGGTGCCGACAAAATGTACCAAAAATGCCTTAAATTGAAAATGTAGTACCACCGTACTAAACAGAATTAAAAGTAACAAATTTGGTACGAGTGTTCCACGGATAATAGAGAATACGGTCGTCGCATGCCATGTCTTTGTAGTTTACATGTCAGTGAGTAATCAATCAGAAAACAAGATGTGAGCCGGGGTAAAGTTAAACAAATGACAAAGACTGACATCATGTTTTCTGATTGGTTAGTCAGTGACATGTAAACTACAATAAGGTCGCATGCGACGACCGTATCCTCTATCATCCGTGCAAATGTACCACCGCGGCAACACTGAGCGTTACCAGGAGCCGTTCTCGATTCATTCTGGTATCATTCAAGCGGTATATTTCTTTCTCTGTTTCAGTCTTCAGTCTCATCAGAAAGATATACCGCCCCAGAACTTAAACTATAGCCGTTCTCGATTCACTTTGGTATCACTCAAGCCGTATATTTTGCTTTCTTTATCTTATTCACATCAGAAAGATATACCGCTGTCAAAAATTTGATCATTTTTATGTCAACCGTTTATGAAACAAAGCTCAATCGAGAACGACTTTTTGTCAACCGTTCATGAACCAAAGGTGTTTTCTGGCGCTCTTGTATTCAAAACTTATTCGTCTCTCCTTCTCTCTCTCACTATACGGCTAGCCGTATGCGACAGAGAAGGAGACAGGCGAATACGTTTTGAATACATGAGCGCCAGAAAACGCCTCATATTTCAATCGAGAACGACTATGGACTGATTAATTAATTTCGTTGGAAATATTCAAGAAGTTTATCAATGAATGATGAGTACACTTATGACAAGACTAAAAAGTGATAATGATTTCGATCAATGAGAGATGAAACTGGTGAAAGTAGATATATAGCTCATTGTCGACTTTCAAATCAGTATACTCGATATAAATTAATACATTGGGCAATCCGCTTGTGGAAACGTTTCATTACTAGTAACTTTTTAACGTGTGTTATTTTCCATCGATTACATCAATTATCTATATACAACGTATAAAGAAATTGTAATGGAAACATTGAAGATTTTTAAGGAAGGTGGATGTTTGAATATGAATATATTGTCTGGAGCAAAATCTGAAAATACGCATTTCACTAGTTATTATCGAGGATGAACGATGTTTAAATCCAGATGAGAAAACTTTGAAGAGTAGTTTGCCGAACTGGGGTCTGATTGTCAAATAGGGTGAACTCTCATACCGAGAGAGAGTCGATTGCCTTTTTCTATTTCAAATGGCCTCTACTTATTACAAGATAGAAAGAGATATCCGAATTTTCTCTTGATGGGAGAGCTAACCCGATTTGAAAATCAGGCTCCAGATTATAAACATTGCTCGTACTCGATTGAATATACGTTGAAAATGTAATATAATTGAAACGTGGAATATAGGTTGCTAAAATATATAGTTGCTATTGAATAATTCATTCAACGTATCTTACACTAAATTTCATAACATTAAGTAAACGTTGAAAAAGTTGTATAATTAAAACGTGGAATATAGGTTACCCAAAGATATGGTTGTTGTTAAATAATTAATTCAAACAATCATAAACGAAATTGTATGCCGTTTAATAAACGTTAAAAAAGTTGTGTAATTGAAACGTGAAATATTGGTTGGTCAAAGATATAGTTGTAATTGAATAATTCATTCAACGTATCTTACAGTAAATTTCATAACGTTTAACTAACGTTTGAGAAGTAATATAATTAAAACGTGAAATATAGGTTGCTCAAGTATATAGTTGTTATTGAATAATTCATTCAACGTATCTTACATTAAATTTTATAACGTTAAGTAAACGTTGAAGAAGCTGTATAATTAAAACGTGGAATATGGGTTACCCAACGATATAGTTGTTGTTGAATAATTCATTCAACCAATCATAAACCAAATTTCATAACGTTTAATAAACGTTAAAAAAGTTGTTCAATTGAAACGTGAAATATAGGTAGCTTAAAGATATAGTTGTTATTTAATAATTCATTCAACGTACCATACACTAAATTTTATAAAGTTAAGTAAACGTTACAAAAGTTGTATAATCAAAACGTGGAATATAGGTTGCTCGAAGATATAGTTGTTATTAAATATTTCATTCAACGTATCATACACTAAATTTTATAACGTTTGATAAACGTTTAAAGGGAAGTGTAATTGAAACGTGGAATATACATTGCTCAAAGATATAGCTGTTACTGAATAATTCATTCAACGGATAATAGAAGTAATTTTATAACGTTTAATAAATGTAAAAAAAGTAGTGATTGAAACGTTTAATAAAGGTTGCTCAAAGATTCAGGTTGCTGAACAATGTCATATTCTACGTTATTATAATGTTTTTTGAACCTGATAGAATATACGTTGAGAAAGCACAATGAGGATACGTTGCATAATGGTGGTTCAATAAACGAGTTGAATCATATACGATTATTATGAGTTGAATCAACGTTTGGTTGAATTTGCGTTACGAAAGTAACGTTGCAAAATTCAACGAGTAACGTTGAATCAACGTCCACTACTACATATAAACGTATATTACACGTGTGTGTGTTTATTGGGCTGCAATCACAATATTGAGCTGTACCTATCTATTCCTATCCTATCTACGATTGTGTTTCCAGAATTCCTGTGGCTGTATCCTATTGTGTAAATGAACCGTTTCAACCTGTTCCTGAACTACCTGGTGGCCTCGTGAACTTATTCCCTAGACAATCAAGAAATGAAAATCCTACACTTATGTATTGTATATTTATCAATGACATATATTTATATTTTCATAACTTCTGCACATTAATTTCCGAAGTAAGACAGTATATATTCAATTGTTTCACCATCCCATTCAATTCTCTTATATTCGTAATCCATTGTCTTGATTGAATTATTTCATCTTCATGAGTTATATTTATGGCAACAGACATACAAATACAATGGAAGTCCAAATCAAAACCACTCAGCAAGAAACGTTCTCAGGCATATTCAAGAAAACATATATTTATGGGTTACATCTTCTTGTCTTGATAATGGAGAGCATTTCGATTTGGGTGCATTGCATATAGCATCATCTTTATATCTCTAGATCTCTACACATATCGTTTGATGAATTATTTTTTGGCTTTTTTATCTCCGAATCAAAAAAAAAGTAAAAAACAATTCATCAAATTTCATTTTCTCCACAAAATTATCTGAATTCCTAACACATATCGTGTTTTGTTTCAAAAACCTGTTGCTGAAAATGTTAGAGGCAGCGTCAGTATGACTCAAATGAAAAAAGTTTGAATTCGAAGAATTTGGAAAAAACCAAAAATTCAACTTCTCAACATCAATAACATCACTTCATCCAGTAATATTGATCAAGGTCGAGTTTGTTTTGCATCAAATGTCAGAATCGCCCGTCTTCCTATGGGACCCATGAAGGCTATGGTCAATACTAACAAATAATAATTTTTTTCATGCACGGTTTTGAAACGGCAAAAACAGAGTTTTTCATGAACGTTTTTGAGACGTTTCTAATAAACTATATAATGAATCGACCTGAGAATTTCACAGTATGCATAAATCAATATGACTACACTCCTAGAATATTTTAGACGATGCGGCTTTGACGCTTCTACTATAAAGTAGCTACTACTTTGATTCCTCAAATGAATCATATAATAATTTATTATCACTCCTTCAACAACTTCCTATACTATTTTATACCTATCGAATACCGTTTAAAAGATATAAATTAATTTTGATATTTTTTTAACCAAACATGAAATTTCATAGACGCTGATAATCTTGAACTCTCTTGCACTGAAATGGTCGAATTCGAAATGGAGTGGAGTGATACTATAAGGATCTTCACTTCGAGTCATATTTTGATTTGCCTCATACAGGGACAAAAAATGCAGATACTTTGATCACATGAAAAAAAAAAGTGAATACATTTTTTCATATGAAACACTTTGTATATTTCAACATTTTTGAGCTTCACATCCACTTTCAGTTTGGCTTTGTTTATATAATACCTACTATTTCGATTTTGAACCGTTTTCGAGATAATCTGTTTCAAACGGATCTATTTTATACTGGGTACGGAATATTCCTTTTTGATTTAGTTTCAACTGTCTCGAATCAGTCAATTCGAAATTGATATGTACTTACATAAGAAAATGTTACAATCTGTATACATTGAGGTATTATTTGGTCTCTAACGTAGAACAGTGCACATTCATATTTTTTAACAGTGTGCTTCGAAAAAATAAATGGATTTCGAAACATCAGACTCTCGTTGGTGGTTTTGACTGATTGTGATACCAATTATAATAGAAAAATGGCAATGAAGATTTCTTGAATTGATTAATGATTCATGGTGAGTGCAATAGGATTACAAGTAGAACATTCTTAGAAAGATATCCACACCTTCCGAAGCCGAATAATAATGTGATAAATCGACTACTAAAAAACTGTAGGTTGAATGGGACCTTCCGTCCAGAAATCATTAGAAAAAAGACTAAATCAGATGATGATGTTCAATGGCATAACAGTTTTGGTATTTTTTCATCCGTTTCCAAATGATTCTTTCTCAGCCTCTACAAGGCTGAAAGGGAAATAGGTATCACATTCATGGGAATTTATCGAATTCTTAATAAGCACAAATGGAATCCCTATAAATTCTACTGTGTCCAAGATCTGGAAGACACTGATTTATTTCGTAGAATGGAATTCTTTGGATGGTTACTTGTCAGGACTCAAGTGTATGAGATGGACAGATGAGAACAAGTTCACAGAAAATGGAGTTTTCAATTGACACAACAGTCATTATTGGGCGCCAGAAAATTTCCATGTTGTCCGCAAAAAGAGTTCTCAAGAAAGATAGCAATTTAATGTATTTTATGTCATGAAGCATGGGTCAATTTGTTATATCGAGTTCTATGATGATAATCTGAATGCATCAAAATATGAAAATTTACTGAGAAATGATTTCATGATTTTAGGTAATAGGCCAGGAAGAGAACGTGTGTGATACCAAAGGGATTGTGCTCCACCTACAATTCTCAATCAGTAAGCGAAGCATTAAGTGAAATCTCCGAACACAGATGGATTGGCAATGATGAACCTTTCCGTTGGCCTCCTAGAACACCAGATTGCATTCTAATACCTACATTATTTTGTGTGCGGTTTCACTACTGTAACCATATCAGTTTCCGTTTGAACAGTTCATCTCGAAAACGGTTCGAAATCGAGATAGTATTATCTGAACAACGTCAATCTAAAATTGGATGTAGAGCTCAAAAAAGTTGAAATATACAGGGTGTTCCATTTGAAAAATCAAAGAAGCTGCTACTTTATAGCAGAAGCGACAACGCCGCATCGTCTAAAATATTTCAGGGGTTTAGGTTATATTGATTTATGCATACTGTGAAGTTTTTAGGTTTATCCGTTGTATATTTTGTCAGAAACGGCTTATTAACAACGCTCATCATGGAAAGCCCTGTATACACATCTGAATATCAATACATGTGAAATGAGTGCCGCTCTTTTATTGAACAGCCGTACATGCTTCCATTGGTGTGAAATTGGGAAGAATTTCTACCGATGAGGGCGCTGATGTCTGTTCAAAAATGTCGGCAACAAACCGTAATCAGCTGATCGTAATCTGTCAAGAACGTATGTTTACTATTATTGTCTACATTGTATTTTGTAATGTACCTTGTGTTTTTGAATTTTGGCAAAGTTCTGTGTAAATCAAATGTGTAGACTAATCAGTGTGTGAATGTGTTAGAGGAATGTACCATAATTCCACATTCAGAAGTTTGTTTTTGTTTTACGTGATGAAATAGTTCAAATATTTTTCGATAGAGGCGTATCTGGATGATGAACTTCCCATTACCTCTCGGCAGAGGCGTCCACATACGGACAACATTTGCACAGAACTGCTTCATAAAATACGGAAATGACCTTCATCATATTTTGCCCGTTACACATGCATTGTTCTCTGTACTACATACCAGTATGATTTTCAGAACAATTAATTTCCATTACATTTCATCAAACAAAATGAATGAAACTTCTCTACTCTTTTCTTTCACTTCGTCTCTTTTCACCGAAATTAATCCATTTCATCTCGAGTTCGTATTAGCTATGCAACTTTGTTCAGAATTTAATTGAATAATTTTAAAGTGTGCTCAAGTCACTGCATTAATTTCAGTTATTTGGTGCACTGGCTATGAATCGCTACAGTAAATCTCCAGTTTATTCGACCCGGGACAATGTTGCGGTGGTGAATGCGGCGACAGCAATCTTAAAGACCACCGTAACCCCCAAATTAATGACTTTTATGATCTGAAGCAGGCTTTACGGTAACTCGAATGAATAAACTACCACAAACATTTTGCAACCCACGCCTTCGCTCGTAGAACGCTTGCCATTCTAAGATAGGAACGTGGAAAAGTTTAGCACTCCGCAGCAACAAGAACTCTAAGGCAATAAATGTCGAACATATTGTACAGAATTATTATTCGTTACCGGAATATCAGTAGGAGAACTTCTTTGTTCGATAAAGTGAAGGATTTCAAAGTCGTTAGATTTTTTTTGGTCTTACTCTGATATTTGCATCTGGAAGATATCTCATTCATTTATTCATTCTTAAACTTACCAACTTGAACGCTCAAGACAACTCTCTGTGGAGGATGGCGCGGCGACTCGATAAGAGGTTCGAGCCCATACCTACCATAGAGAGAGGTAATGAGCGTGCGGTAACGGACCCCCAGAAAGCCAGCATGTTTGTTGAATATTTTCAAAGTGTCCACAAAGCGAGTCCCGATTCTTCTGATAGCCACAGGGAAACTAGCCGTTTGGCTAGTGAAATACGGAACATGGCGCCGGCATCGGTCTCTCTTCCTGTTCTAGAGAGGCTGATGACGGACCATGAAGAAGTTACTGAGGCTATCAGAAGGATGCCGAAGAACAAAGCGCCGGGAGTTGACAGGGTTGCTGGAGTTCTACTGCGCAACCTGCCGAAGAAGTGCACGGTACAACTAGTGCACATTATTAACGCGGTATTGAAATGGCAGCACTACCCAGGTTGTCTGAAACATGCCGAGGTAGTACCAATATTGAAAGCAGGAAAAGACAAGTCCTCTATCACAAGCTACAGACCCATCTCGCTGCTGAGTGCTGTCGCCAAGATAGTGGATAAAATCATACTGAGTAGGTTGAATCGAATCGAGGGGAGATTGAGGCTGATCCCCGAGGAACAATTCGGATTTCGCCGAGGCCGTAACACGGCGTCACAGGTGGTCCGAGTTGTCCACGGGGTTCAGCAACAGTTCAACCAAGATAAGAACACCGTTATGGTTCTGCTCGATATGGAAAAAGCCTTTGACAAGGTGTGGACGGAAGGTTTAATAGCCAAGCTGTGGAGGGCAAACATGCCTTTACACATGGTGAAGCTGATAGATAGCTACCTGGTTAACAGGACTATTCGAGTAAGAGTTAACGAAAGTATCTCGCCAGCTCGTCTAGTCGAAGCAGGTGTTCCGCAGGGATCCTGTCTATCCCCGCACTTGTACTCTTTATATACGCATGACTTTCCAATGTTCCAGAAAACGAATGTTGCCATATATGCAGATGATACTGCAATATATGCACATTCCTTTTCTAGTGAGGTCGCGAACAAACAAGTTCAGACCCACTTGGATCGGTTAGTCGTGCCGTATCTGGAGAGAAACAAGATCTGTCTAAATCCGCAAAAGACGGAGGCAATCAACTTTTCGAGGAAGTTCACGAACGTGAAAATCTTCGAAAAGTTGAGAGTCAGAGACAGACGGGTTGATACTCAGGAAAGCGTGAAATACCTGGGGGTAACCTTGGACAGGCGTTTAAACTATCATAAGCACCTCAGTTTGGCAATTCAGAGGGCGGGGGCAGCGATCAAACGCAATTACCCCTTGATCGCCAGGAATTCCAAACTGAGTGTGGATAACAAATTGCTTATATATAAGCAGGTCATAAGACCGGCCATGTTATACGCCTGTCCAGTGTTTTGCAGCCTAAAAAAGACTCCTTTGCTGAGACTTGAGAGGATGCAAAACAAGGTACTTCGTATCATCACCAACAGTGATCGATACATTCGACTGGACGAGTTGAGAGATACCACAGGAATTGAGACAGTCACTGACTATATACGCAGACTGTCTTATAAATTCTTTAAGTTTTTCTTACCGAAAAGCCCTCTAACACGTGGAATCACCGGCATTAGAGCGCATCATGGACAGCATCTTAAGCATGGGCTGATATATGAGGCTCTGGATATTTTCAATGAAAGGGATTAATGAATCCAACAGACTTGCCACCCACTGAGGGTGAGAACTTCTTTTAGTCGGTTTTTTCACTGTTTTTCCGACACGTCGCCTTCGCCAGATCTAACCAACGATCAATAACATCTATACTATCTTAAGTATTTTACCAAATTGACCTGCAACCTGCATATAAGCCTTTGGGCAGGAGATGCGGAAGTACCTGGAAGTATTCTGAGGCTTAATACGGCAGAAAAGAGCTGCACATAACATCGTGCACGCGACAGATCAGCCGAGACCTCCTCGGTCCTGTTCTGTTGTAGAAGGGTAGGATCTGACCGCGTTTCCCTCGAAAGGGGGTTGCGTGGCCAGTGAAAACACTTCCCGCTCCAGGACTCCATTTTAATATGTCGTCCCGTTTTCAGTGTGTGTGCGTTCCATATATTTAGTGTTGTGTGAATTTACTCTTTTATTTATACATATACTATTTATTTTGTGAATGTCATATATACAGTCTCTGTTAGTATTAAGTTAGAAATGTAAAAGAAAAGGGGAAATAAACTATTTTTATTTTTATTTTTATTTTTTATTTTATTTATTTTTCATTCATTTATTCATTCTTCAGACGTTCGTGTCACTAATGAGTCTAATGACTTACATTTGGGGTCAAATCAAACTTGTGGCCACTTCAATCAAGTTTTTTCTGAAAATTGCTCCTTTGATATGTTTGATGTTGTTTCCACGTTGGTTGCATCTGATTTCACGACTACGGATTATACATTCCGACATGTGTCACTGGGACATGAATCTGGAGCACAAGAGAGTAAGCCCAAGAACAAGGAATTCGATGAATGAATATTATGTATGCAATATTTCTGAAATATTATTCGGTGAATATGTGTCAGTGTTGAACGTAATTTAGTTGTTGTTTCGATGGATATATGTTGTTTTTGTAGGTTATTAGTCTTCCCTGCGTGTTTCATTTCAAGGCAATTTTGAATCATTATAATTGGTGACTAATCCGGAGAAATCTTCATTCGCAAAAATATGTTGCATCAATGCAGCAACTTTAGGGTTAGATTAGACTCAACAGATCTAAACACTGAAATACTCTTATTTTGTTCTATATTTTCGTAGGCGTTGATTATCTCTGATCTGATCTGATTTCCAGTTTCGCATAGGTAATCCAGGAATATATTAAAATTAAATTCAAATGTGTATCAAATAAAAAACAAGGTTGCTATGAAAGGAATAAACTTTCTCTACTTCTTACCAAATTTTGGCATGCTTTAAATATGGGTATTAAACTCTTGAGTACTTTCGCCAGCACATTCCATCTAAGGTGGCTGTTTATATGTATCCGCAAGTATTTGATATCATTTTCACATTCAGTTTACAAGGTTGTGCTAGACGTAGTTATTTCTAGGTTTGGAAAATTTGGTAGGTAATCCTTTACTATAGCTTGCAAAGGGTACAAAGTACCATACATCAGTTCCACATATTTGTGTGGTAATTCCAATAAACTTCCCCTATTTCTTCCGAGCCGTATTTATTTTTATTCCAATTGGTTCATCATTAGGAACAGAATACTTTTGTCGCCACGTTTTGAGGCCATACAGATCACTACACGACTTGATATATACATGAATACACGAATTAACACATATTTTGCATGCCAATCAATCTTACTATAATGAGAGAAGTAGAGAAAAGTTATAGGGTATTATAATCATTTCGGGCGAATCATACACCCGAAGTACTGAGCCCATGTACTCAATGCCCTGATAATGAGAAAAATATTGTTTCTTTTTCAATACTGGGTGAATCAAGACGAAAAATATTTTTTTGATGTCTCTTATATATAGATATAGAAAGGTTCTTGAAAAGCAATCAACAAAAATATGTGCTGATGTAAATATATGAAGAACAATTCGGAATTCCCACAAATTTATTTTTTCAAAAGTTTACTAGTACTGTGAGTTGGAGGGGACCTTACAGTTCGTAGATATACACAGAATTCGCTAGAATGAATGGGTAGGAATGGAATTGAACAATATTCAAACTAATCAGATCAAAATCAACGTGTCAACTCCAATTATGTCAGTCGATCCATATGACCAATAAAATTGTGTTACTACAAATGAAATAATGAATGACAAACTATTGGTATTGAAGACATGTAGATTGACAGCTGTACCAGAACTTCTTCCGAATAATTTTTTCAGTCTGTTAATGAGTGAACTGTCATTGGTGTTCGTGATATTTTCTTGTCTTCCAAGTTTGATGAGGCTGAGAATGGCACTCGGCACACATTTTTTTCTCTGTTCCATCCAGATATATCCCCATCGACATGCACACCTGTAAAATATCGTTCAACGAGTTATCACTTCAAATCATTATTTATTTTGCCTCGAACGGAATTTTGTGATCTTGATCTCCTACAAAAACGCTTGGAGTAGAGTACGTTTGAATCAACTCGCACAACTCATTAGAATTTATCAATACTGGTTGAGGCGTGATTGATGTGTTGTTTTTTTTATGGAATTTCTTGGGATAAAACTAGTTTCTTGTAATGAAACTAGTTGAACAAACAACCAGGACACGTGTTCCGTTACACAATAGGTTTCTCGAATACGATAAAAATGTATTCTGCTTGAGGAAGCTTCTTTGAAGCGAAACGCATGTTGCGGTTTTCATTATAACAATTATGGAGGTTTGGCTCATTCATAAAAGAAAGACTCCATCTGAATAACAAATAATCATTATTTCTTTCCAAATATATATATACGATCTCACATAGAATTCGAATCGATTTTATATCATTTATTGAATAATTCAACACGATGATAAAGAAGTTTGCGATGAAATTTCACTCACGAGAACGATATTTCATGCTGAATATAGAAAAAAACATTCCCTGAGTAAGTCAGATATGGATGAATTATGGAGATTTCCCACCAGATTCACCAAACATTCTTGAACTTTTATTGATAATGTACCAATTGAACGGGGTGTTCGATTTTTGATGTTAACTCTTCACGAAAGTTTTGAATTATTTTTATCTTCATATTCTTCAGCAGGGTAGCAAAATGATCACCCTGCAGTTATGATAAACATCGTTCCATTCATTTTCAAAATATTTTCCTGAATAAGCCCTGGAATCATTTGTAATTCTCATTCATATTATAATAACTTGAGTTTGCTATGTATTCGATAAAATTATGATGGCTTTTTATGTCAACCTCAGGATTAATTCGTGTTCGTTACTTTATTATATGATTCGGTACTCGCTTCATTCCGTGTTGAGTGATGAATTCATAATATGATGAATGAAGGAATCAGATGTATAGAACCTCTTCAGACTTCATTTCCATTATGAGATTCGGACCAACGAATATTTAAAAAATCTTTACGACAATCGCCATAACAAGAATATATGGTGTAACCTATGCATCACAAAGAAAGAATCAACGAAGTCAACCCTCACTCACCTGAATCCTCCTGGCAAATTAACACAAGCTTCCGATTCCTGCTGGCAGTTATGAGTTTTCGAAGCGCATTCATTCACATCTATACAAATTCCGTAGCGAGAATTCCATTCGTATCCCAGTTTTGGACACCTACAAGTCACGTTCCATCTGTTCAGGACGATATTGCTGAAATTGGTTGATTACTTCATTAAAGTTCTATATTATTGAGCCGGGGAATTGTGTAGGGACATGAAAAATAAAGGAAGTTTCCATCCTCGCTGACTGGATGCCTGCGAGGCGTTTGATGGAATTATTGGAAAAAGTGTGCGAGAAATGAATCGAAACAGAGATGCTGGCTCAAGTTTTTTCATTTTTATTTGGATAGATTGATAAAAAGAATAATCGTAAATGACAATTTGTCTACTCAGCTACTTTCCATATATTGTTCTGAATAGTTTCCTAACATAGCTAATATCCTCATTTTCATCAATGAATTGTTTGTTCAATTGGCATTGAGTATTCATATATGATTCAGGTTTTCAAAGACACAAAATCAACAGATTTATGAATTCGGAAAATAAGTCTGGTTGAACTTATCAATGTACAATGTTGCTTCTATAGATGCCCGATCCAAAATATTTAATGGAGGTATCAGGCACAGACTGCCATATATTGTCCTAGGGCATACATATCTATCAATAATCAGCAGTACTCTGTCTGATCTATAATGAAAATATTGAACAAATATCGAATATTCAATCTGATATCGAAAACATGCTGCAAACTTCATATTCGTATGGAAATACTATCATGCCTCACTCATTAAACAATGAAGTATTGTATTATTTGAAATAGTCATTGAGCATTTCAGCCAATTGGGAACAAACGTGATTTCTGAAATGAGAATTCCTATCAATATAAGAAAGAAACTAACACAATAGAAAATGTAATTTTGTATAACTCAAGCTACATAACCGTAGCGTGAGTTGACCCGAGCGATCTCTGGTAGCTATATTTACCGCAACGTACTTTATCCCATAGTAGCTTGACCGTCCACCCTAATCTGATCCTAGCGAACCTAGTAGCTAATCGAGGTGAACTCATGGTTAATGTAAATACCAAGCACGTGGACATCACGCTAAATTCGCATTTGTGCCCAGTCTTGGTAGCAGTGGATACCACTGTCCATTTGTGACATCAACTAGTAGTCCTTTTCGGTGTTTTGCCATCGTCTGATGAGAATATATTTGTATTTCGTTCATTTTATTGAAAAGTAAAAAAAGGTACGCCTTCTGTACATGGTTCTTTAATATTGCAATCATCCAATTATCCCCTTTATATGATTTCACTGTCGAAAAAACCGTAATTTCTGAAAAAGTGTTACCCACCTTCGAAAAGCTGCTGTTTTCATTTTCCCTTTTACCCAGTTCAGATAACGCTGGAGCAATTCTGTTTCATGCTAGATCATTCACCAAAAGACCCGGATGACATCTGAATCAGCATTTTCTAGAATACAATTTGCGACAAGATATTATTCGAAAAAACCACTAGGAAAATGCGGGTTTTCATCGAATATTTTTATATTTCCACGTGTAGAGGATAAATTAGCTGACTCAAGTCGTGTTAGAAGATATAGAAGAACATCTGAAGCACAAAAATTATTTTGACTCGTAATTCGAGGTCAACGATTATCTGGAAGATGATCTGCCCCCCCGAAACCTCTGTAGAAATACAACTTGCCAAACTTGTGAAATTGCATTATGTACAGACTCTTTTGCTCCTTGCCTCTCATAATGATGCTGTTATTTTCAATTTTGTCTTCTCTGTCATCAGTATGGGATGTTGGTTTTATAAATTTATCTCTTGGTAGCCTAGTTACCACTGCTGTATTGTTTATGGACTCTGGTAGCAATATCTACCACCATTTTTAGCCCCCCTCAACCCACTCCAGTACTCGAAGATTTTTTGAAACATTATTTCCGAACTCCTAGACCGCCATTTCATATAACCTGGCACTGAAATGTGAGCTTTCAGAAAAAAATTGTTTTGCGCGTCAAAGGGTTAAACAAAATTAAATAATCCGTCGTGTTAGATTCTTTCTTATATTGATGGGAATTATTATTTCAGCAATTTCAAAGAGTGAAATTGTGCCATATCAAGTTATCATATTACAGTCTGACGTCTCTCAAAAGATTTGTAGACATTGAATGGCGGCTTATGTTTGCTAAAAGGAAAAAAAAACAAACAGTGATTCAATAATCTAGGTTTGTCGAAAACGGCCTAACTTTTACTCTAGGAGATACTCACGGATTTTCACAATTTTTCTATGGTGATACTATTCGAACTGGATGAGCTTTCGAGCTATAGCGTAAGTATTTATGATGTCATATTCCACTAATAGGATTAAAAAATTCTCTACCAAGAAAAATCATATTTTTCAATGACCAAATTTTTTTATTATCATTTTTCATTTGATAATGACGTTAATACTTGTTATGAAAACAGTTAATGAAATGAATGGAATATATTAAATTGTTGATGCCTAGTCACGCTTGCTCATCTGCAAATAACTGCAATTTGTATTCTTAAATTCCACCTAATAGTGTGTGCGATTTTTCATTAAGATTCGGATGACGATGGTTGGACTACGTTGTCCACTTATGAAACCGGGTTATGTTTGAGTGAGTAGGTTTTCTTAGGTTGCATTGTGCTGGTTGGACTATGTTTGGATATGTCCGATCAGACCGGATTATATTTGGTTAGGATGGCTTATGTTTGATTGGGTTGGGTTGAATTATGTTCGATTGATTTAGTTAGGTTAGGTCAGATTGTGTCCGAGGGACTAGACCAAATTCACTATTGGAAGAAAGTGAATGCGGCTGCGGAAATAACTATATTCATCTTTCCCAGGCCGGTGTTAAGCAAAAACAATTGCATTTCTTATGGCGAGATTGCTGTGTGCCTACTCGTGGCGGACCTGTATCTTACAGAACTCAAAGGATCTAGAGGAGGGGATTTTTGGCGAGATATTCGTCCTATGCACACATATTTGGGTGACAACCCTGGGATTCCTATGAACAGACCTTCAATTCAATTTCTCTGGATTATTACTCTCACTTAACCATTTCATGATATTTTGGCTTAGTGAATGTTCTATGTCATTGCATTCGATGCGGTTGTTATTTTTGGTCAGCTGATTTCTCTCTCTAGATTTCGATATTTCTAATGTCATTTGTGAAATAATACAATATGAAGTCATATATATATATATATATATATATACTTTGACAGGTTATGTTGCCGAAACTAATCGAGTCCGAAAAAAAATGTTATGAGTTTCAACATAGAAAAGAGCGCAAAAATCCCAGAGTAGGTACCCCATACACTAATTGTTTAAATATTTTCAGACCAAAAAATTGGCTGCCACTTTTTTGTACGGTTGTTCTTCCTCTAAATCTCAATATTTGAAATGTCAGTGCTGGAAAAACAATGAAGAATTACGTAATTTCAATACTCGGATAGACATGATCTAGAAAACGAATCGAATTCACCAAAAAAAATCGTTCTGAATCTCTACCATCATGTAACTAGTATCATCCCTGTAAAAATCACAAAAATCCGTGAATCCCATGAAGTGAAATTTTGACGGGAATAGAGAGCTGAACATTGAAAATATTTCCGAAGAGCCTATAGAAATATATGATAAATGCTTATGGAGAAATGAGAGGAGAATAAGACATGCTATTCAATGGGAAAAACGAACGAAAAGTTTCAACGCTGTCACCATTCACTGTTTGGAAACAAAATCAAGTGTGGTTGCAGACACTGGAAATGTTCTAACCTTAACCTGATAACAATTTCAAAAGGCGCTTCAAAGAATAACAAGCGAGTGACAAGGTAAACATAGTTGACGAGACGTATTGACGACTGTGACATTTTGTAATGTAATGATTTGTTTATTATTATGATTTAGGGCCGGTTGTTCAATACGAGATTGATCTCCTTGTTAGCTAATCCAGGTTTGCAATCCAATCCAAGATTAGCATTAGGATATGTTGTTCAATGTGATTTTAATCTCTTGTTTTCTAAACCATAGTTATATTAGGTTGGTAATGGAAAAATCAAGATAAGAAGAAGATTACTGAATTTAAATATAAATAGATGACATGAGAATGTAATATGTAACTTTGTGTCTCATATTATTGCTGTTTGTGATTTGTGAGTTTGATTGTTATTGATCGAAAAATTTGAAATGGATTTGTCATATTCATTCAAAAAGAAAAGGACAGAAAATTTCAGACCTGACGAGGAAAGAATTGTAGTTTCGTTGGTGAAGAAATATAAAGATATAGTGGAATCGAAGAAAACAGATGCTGTCACAAATTTCGGGAAATTAAAACCGATTTGTGGGATTAGCAATATCATTGGAAATTAGGCCCACTATCCTCCGAACAACTTGTTTTGGAAGACGAAGTCGATTCAAAAACTCTGTATCTGTCCATTTTTCGAAATGACATTGGCGATTGCGGAAAACCGGCCTTTTTCTGATTGGAGCAATAATATCAATTAACTCTAGAAAATCTTCATCGTCCGTAATTTCTTCATTCATCTTTGTTGATTTTATGAAATAACAATAATTTCTGGGTTGGCACGAAGCTTCAATTTGACAACACAACAATTTGAGGTTAGAATCCTCAGATTATCATCATTAAACCATCACATTGGCAAGATTAACTTAAACCACTGTTAATCCTTAGTTACACGCAAATCTCGCATTGAACAACGGAGCTAGTGTAGTTAACCATTGGTTGGAGAACATCTCGAGATCACCTCGCATTGAACAACCGGCCCTTAGTGGTAGTGCCTATAGGAAGGCAAAACGAGTTGAAGTTATGATTTGCTAATTAGATTGTCATATGAGCAAAACATTTCAGACTTTCACAACGAATGAACACTCAGACAAGGAATCAATATCATCAAAAAAATTAACCTCCACAGGCGGGATTCGAACACATCATCATATTGAGCCTCGTCAATTCGGGTTTTGTCTTGCAATATTTCTGTATGATCTCGATCGAGGGATTACTGTTCCTAGTCTATTATATCAATTCTATTTTACTCTTTTTGGGAACTATTAAAAAATCAATCAGTTTCTCTAGGAGCAAATCTCGCTTTCCATATTTCGCTCAACTCATGTATATTATTTAGTAGCACTCCGATACATGTCCAAGCTCGAATACCTCTGACACAGTTCCCAGTGAAATATATTCTCTTCATCAACAAGGCTTCCGATTACAATGAAACCAGAATAATAACGATGCAGCTGATGAAAAAGCTCACCTAAATTCCGTATTCCGTGACAAATTGAACGTACATTCCCGCTGGCCATCAGGATTACCCCGGAAACAAGGATTATCCTCCGAATTCCAGCAGGTTTCCATTCCAGTCAGATGTTTGAAAGGACAGCAGGGATCCGGACAAAAACTGTACGCAGCGCAACTGGAAATATATGAGGTGCGTTCGTTAGGAGATTATGGATTCCAGATCACGAATGATTCAATAAGCACGAGGGGGGGATAGTAATGATAATGAGTTGATTCCTTCAACTCGAATCGGGATTATATTTGTTTCTACTACAACGATGGAATTCGGTAGAACTTGCAGATTGCTTATACAATAACAAATGTATTTCCAAGGTACTTGCCAAAAAAATGCAGCTCATATGATTCATCACTTGTTGCACGTTATCACAAAATGGCCAAATTGTCGTCAAAACTTCAGATATTCGACATGTCTCATATACTACAGTAGTATTGATGAATGAATTTGCATTACTTACTGTGGGAAGTAAAAATGTATCACATCATCTGAATCAATGGGCAAAACCATTTTAATGTTAATTGAAATTGTACTCAACCCCTATTTTGACAATCTTTTCTAGTAATATTAATCAAATTCCAAAATTTCAAAGTTCTGTTATTTCAATATGAAGCATTCTCTACAATATCCAAACCAATTCTAAAATTGGTCTGAATTCATTTCCCCAGCAGAAGTCACAGTTTTTCATTGTCAGCATCAGATATTATGCACCTTGAAGGATTATTTCATCAAAGGGTATGCATAGTTCATATTTTGTATAACAAAGATCCGTTAACTCGCGAAATGATTCGGCCACCAAATCGCCATCACATCATATTTTTGCATTCTTCAGAAAGGATTTTTCATGAAAAAAGCTATAAAATCATTAGTTTGGGAAAACACAGTTCCTCATCCCGAGATTATATTTGAAATATCCACCAAATAACGAAGTTTTCACTTCCAAATTACAGTGGTTAATTGATAGATATCAAACAAATTGTGGCAACATCGAATCAATCGCAAACAAGTAGCATGAAATGAAAGGCGTGAAATTGAAAATTCAATCTGAAGGTTTGCGATGCATTTATATGAATGGGTTGGTGCCACTGTCTCGGTTTCATTACGTCATTGAAGACATGTGATGTGATCCAGGTATCATAAAATGAGAGAATTTGAAAATTTTATCTCGATTTGTAATTGTAACTGATAAGAAGTATATTCAAGGATTGAATGACTCACCTGTAAGGGAAATCACTCCTTATTATACGAGAAGCCATGTTCGATTAGACCAAAACTGTGGTAACGCCATCTTCGTACTACTACTCACTACCTCTTGGAACAAAAACATAACACCGATATCATATGAAGGCCCTCATAACGTTTTTCTGATGAAGTCTCAAAAATTTTTTTAGGAAAGGGGAGGCTAACCAAAAAAAACATTTTTGCTATAGTGGTGGGTTGAATCGAACGTGGCTTATCGTATAATGGGGATTGAATTTCCTTGGAGGTGAGTCATTTATATATTAATTATCATTATTGGATTATACCCAAGCCTCGTTCTCATAGACCAAAATTGAAGATGTTTGAAAATGATCTGAACAAATTTTGGATAAATAAATCGATTTCTGAGAATAACCTCATTCTTGAAAACAAGTTCTTTTTTATTTCAAAAGAATTTATCCGTCATCTGACAATGACATGCCGCATTTTATGTTATAAGATTAGGCTAGATATGATTATCTTTTAACCCTTTTTTATCAACCTAAATAAATTCTGAAAGAATATATACCCTCCCTTCATATCCTCCAAGGGGCCAAAATGCTTTCAGCGTGCATCGATTCTTATTTCGAAATTATTCTGCTAACTTCTGTGAATGTTTCAGATTTTAATGACCATGCTTCTGAAGGACTATTTACTTTTACTTGCGTAAAAACCGCCGAATCGTCCAGTCATTAAAGGTAGAATTCGGAAAATTGAGATAACCAGCTGTAAATTCGTACGAACTTATATTTTGGCATCATGAAACTATTTTCAAAGTGACATATGATTCGATGGCCGCAACTTCAAAAATTGGGGGTCAAAAGTAGAAAAAAACGACTTTTTGCACGTTTTTCGCAAATATCTCGTTCACAATTGGTTTTATGCATCAATATTGTAGAGAATTGAATTCCATACAGCTTTTGTTTCGAAGATTCTTCATACATTGAATCGTTTTTGAGACAGAGGGCAGCGCGAGAAGAGGTTAAATATTATTTGAAGTCAACTGGTAGTCACGATCTAAATCAGCTCATTTAAGGTTTATAAGTTATTATCTGATATATAATTATAAATAATTTTTATTTTTCATCAATGAATAGATAAAATTAAAGAAAATTTCATTAATGAAATTGAATAATGCAACGTTCATTATAGATGGCGGATTTCTTTTACATCAAGTTGTATGGAGTAAAGAAGATACTTTTTCAATTATTTTCGATGAAAACGTTGAGCATTTACAAACATTATATTTCAAAGATTATTGTTGTATTTGATGGATACTCAGATTACAGCAAAAACATAAAAGCTATGGAGCAGCAGGGAAGAACGGCTGCAATTACAAAAACATACGAAGTTTGTTTCGACGAAACCATGGTTGTGAAAATTTCTATCAAATAGCAAAAATAAAGAAAAGCTGATTTCTGTGCTTATTGGAAAATAAAAAGCTGTTGACATCAACACTGAACAGGCAAGAGATGATGCAGATGTTCTCATTATTGAGACAGCTATTGAAGAATCTGAACATCAAAGAAAAGCAATTATAGTCGGTGAAGATATTGATTTACTCGTGTTCAATTGGCCGTACACTATCTCTTGAACAAGAAAATTACTTGAGGAAAGATAACAAAGCAAATGTGAAAACGGAAATATACTCCTCCGAAAGATTCTAAAAATATTCAAGCTCTAAAAAACACATTTTGTTTCTTCTCGCTTCAAGCGGCTGTGACACGACTTCTGCGCTCTTCAAAATAAGAAAAACGTTTTTAAGAACATTTGAGAAACTATCTTATTTGAATGAACTCGCTGCAGCATTCGAAGGAGAAAACTGCCCAGTTCAAAGATTATTCGATAGTATAATATATAAGCCATTAATAATGCTCCGAAGTCTGTAGATAATGTCGATCAAGTCGTTATGTACAATACTTCAAGTTAACAAAACCCAATAAACCTGTGCAGTTATCAAATATCCCACCAACAAGTGGAGCAGCTTACCAACATTTTGATCGTGTTCATTACCAAGTTTAAACTTGGTTAGGGCATGATTTAGAACCCCGGGAATGGGGTTGGGCAATGCATAACGGATTGCTAGAACCTATCATGACCATTTTACCACCTGCTTCAGATGAAATACTCAACACGATATTCTGTTACTGCAAAAGTGGGGTTGCAATGCTCTTTAGCTTGTGGCCAGTACAATGGGCAAGCTGGTCTGAATGCTGTACCATATGAGACCGATGTTGATGAAGATAGGTCCTTTGATCCAGAAATCATAGAAGAATTAGAAAACAAATCTGGGTGAAGATGAAAATGAAGAGATAACGCCCTTGGCATTTTACAGCTGTGAGAAGAAGACGACGATGAAGAAAATCGAAATTAAAACTCATTATTCTTATAATTATTTTATCTGTTTTTTTTTTTTAATTTTGACAGTCAATTGGCATTTTTCAATAAAAACATTATTAAAAATTTTATTTCTATTCTATTCTCTTTTATTTATTGAAGAAAAATTACTATAGATAAGATTTAAATTAAAATGTTATATAAATTTTTCCCTCTACAAATTTATAACTACACGGCAGGTAAGTGATATTGAATAAATTGATACTTAATTGAAAAAAGGTAATTAGTACAAAATATTTGAATATGATGTTATTGTTAATGAAAGACGAAAATAATTTATAATTATATATTAAATAATAATTAATAAGCCTCAAATGAGCTGATTACGATCGGGACTACCAGTTGATTTCAAACAATATTTAATCTGCGCTCGCGCTGCCCTCTATCTCAAAAACGATTCAACGTATAAAAAATGTTTGAAACAAAAGTTGTAGATAATGTAATTCTCTACTTTGATGCTAATAGATACAATTAGTATTATACTTGGAATTGGAACATTGGAAACAAGATATTTGCAAAAAACATGCAAAAAGTTGTTTTTTTCTTTTACTTTTGTCCCCCAATTTTTGAAGTTGTGGCCATCGAATCATATGTGGATTTTGAGAATAGTTTTATGATTCCAAAATACAAGTTGATACTTCTCAGCTGGCTATCTCAACTTTCGTAGGTGAACCCCCTTAAATGACTGTACTAGAAGTAAGTCGAGCACTATGTCTCGTTAATATTTCTTTTCATATAAAAATACCTTTTTTTATTTTCATTCAATGTATTCTGTTTTTCAAATATTCATGAGGAGATTGTTATTTGTTAACAGTCCTTTCAGCTGCCCTATCGAGCTAATTGACATTCCGAATGATATCGAACATCGAAGTATTCGTGAAAATCGTTACCTACCATTAGAGATTCTACTACACTCATTTTTCGAATATATGGCTCGAAGCATTTCAGAAATTTGTATGCATTCAGAAAACTGTCTGAATTGATTCGTTGAATTCTCAATTTCGACTTTTCCGACCTCAAATTTAAATTTGAATGAAAATGATTTACTGAAATGCAAACTGTCTTAACCGGATAAAAAATAGTCTATAATGCAATGGCGAAACACGTTTTTGATTAGCTTTTCTGTCATTATATTATACTAATCTAGTTTTGGGGTTTTTGAGGAAATTCTCTCCTCAACTGCCTTGTGTCTTATAATCATCATGATGCTTATCACATAATTATATCCCCTACCGACTTATTGAGATATCGAAATTTTACTGACCTATAAGTTTTCGAATCTTCGGCCCTTTTATCGTGGTTGTTAGCGCCGAGATTAGCATCCAAGCAGTCGGCAAAATTATCGCAGTTCTCAGATAGGTGCTCCATATCCGGTATCTTGCTCGTCGTGTACCAGCACATGTAGTAACTCGCAGTGACTCTCCATTGGAAACGCTCCAAAGGACCTAGGGAACGGGATAATTTGTTTCCATGGCTACCGGGACTAACGCCGTGTAGATTACCGGAGAAATAGGTTGATAAAAGTCTAAATTCGGAAGCGGGGATTATAAGAAAATAAACCATTGACGTTATTGAGAATATCTTGTATCACGAACATGTGCACGATTTTATTGTATTTTTCGATATCATCAAACAATTCAACAGAGAAAGCCTGAACGTAATCATCATTCAACAATTTCACTGTTCTGTGGAAAAAAATTTTGTTGCTTGAATGTGGCTGACAATGTACCTTGCTGAATAGTTATGGTTCTGACTTCCATTGTCTATTTGATCGACTCTATTGAAATCTGTTGCTAAGAACGAAAAGATAAAAGTACAAATGAAGTAAGGAAATCAAATCCCAAACGAGAGGTTGAAATGGATTTTCTGGTCAATAATGAAATTAAGGATGGTTTGATCAAAGAAAATAATGTTGTTACAAAAAATCAAGATATCGAATATAAAATATTAGTCAAAAAAAAACAAATGAAGGAATAAATGAAATATCATGAATAAATTTTGAAACCAAGTTTGAAGTTGAGTGTACTCACGACGTTTCGATTGCTAGTATCCGCAATCGTCTTCGGGTGATAACTGACAATAATTCGAGGTGTGGTCGGTTATGAGTCGGAACTTTATAGTTTTTGCAACAAAAGTTATCCTCCTCGTGAGAAAAGTTTATGTGATTGAGGTTTTTCTCGACAAAATATTTTCCTGGTAGTTCTACCTTCCGGTACATTTTATATGGGCCACCTTGTATACTTATATAAACTAAATACTACTGCCACAAACATTCAAGAAAGCGAGTGAAGAGCTTTCTTTAATGCATGTCTATTTAACAGAAATCAAATCAATTCCTGATTACGTGATGCGAATTTCAAAGAAGAGATTGTTCTTATTGAAAAAAAAAATACTTAATTGCTTCATTTAGTCGAATGTAAACGTTCCAAATGATATGAGGATATAATGAACGTTCGGTGGAGTTGACATCTCAGATAGTGTAGAGATGTTAGGTATAAATTTTAACCAGAAAATGGATTTTCGAAAAGTAGGGCGATTTTTTACCTTTCGATATTTTTGGTAACAAATAATTTAATGTCAATTCTGTATTGAATTCAACATTCCAGCTGGAAACATGTGCACTGGCCAAGTTCAAAATTCGAAAATTGGTTTACGAAATTTTCCTTTCAAAGTATAAATATTCTGCTTCGGAATAATTTGGGCTGGTTCTGAATACGAGAAAGAACCTATTCACCGATTTATAATGGAACTTTGAACCTATTTGCCATAGTTATGATTTAAAAACCGAAAAACCATATTTTCTAGGGAAAAGAAAACTAATAAAATGGATTCCAGAATAAAACCAATATTTGCATTTCATCAAAAAATTTGAGGGTATGGATGGTATGGTGAGTTAAAGATTTCTTCATTCAATCTTTTCGATATGAAGCATAGTTCAGCACCAAATTGCAAAAAACGAGTTTGCACCCCCCAACACACATATATACTACTACCTTCCTTTCGAAATGGACACAAAAACTGAAGCAGATGTGAATATGGTCGATAGAATCGGAGACAAATGAGAAACAGCTCAAGGGAGAAATTCTTCTTTCTACGAATATATTCGATATGCCAAGAAACATAGTGGCTAGCTCAATGATCAAGAAATACTTTCCTAAGTAGTTGTATATTATTCAACATAACATCAAAATTATAGATGAGACTGCAAACCCTTTTTTTGTTTTAAATTTATGATTATCGCAGAAACTTTCATATTATCATTTAAATCGGTTTAAATTTTGTTTTCCGTATTTAAAACGAGCCCAAATTCTTTCAAAGCAAAATATTCAATTCTCGTTGTCTATTATTTCATTCATTCGTTCATTTCCATTAAAATTCATTGGACAGTAGGTACTGTCTTCGTCTCCAATGTTCTCGAGATTAGATTTTTTTGTATATAGTACACTTCAAACCATTCTTGCGAAACCCATATTCGTTTTACCGCATCCTATTTTACAACTGCAGTGGATAGCTTTCAATGAATTTTGAGTGAGTAAATTCGTGCTCTATAAATTAGGGTACGGTACCATTAGCGTGAAGTGTCCTTCTGTATCTTTCAATTGATTTCCAGCCAACTTTGTGTTTGAAAACACACCCTATAAACATATGACTTAGTTGCTTCATTCAGTTGAATGTAAACGTTCCAAATGATATGAGGATATAACAGTAAATGTTCGGTGGAGTTGACATCTCAGATAGTGAAGAGGTGTTAGGTATGAATTTTAATCAGAAAATGGATTTTCGAAAAGTAGAGATATTTTTTTACCTTTCGATATTTTTGGATATAAATAATTTAATGTCAATTTTGTATTGGATTCAACATTCCAGCTGAAAACATGTGCACTGGCCAAGTTCAAATTTCGAAAATTGGTTTACAAAATTTTCCTTTTGAAGTATAAATATTCTGCTTCGAAATAATTTGGGCTGGTTCTAAACACGAGAAAGAACCCATTCACCGATTCATATAGAATTTTGAACTTATTTGTCATAGTTATGATTTAAAAACCGAAAAACCATATTTCCTAGGAAGAAGAGAACTAAAAAAATGGATTCCAGAATGAAACCAATATTCGCATTTCATCAAGAAATTTGAGGGTATGGATGGTATGGTAAGTTATAGATTTCTTCATTACTTCCAAATCTTTTCGATATGAAGCATAGTTTAGCACCAAATTGCAAAAAACGAGTTTGCTCCTTGCTCCGCCAAACACACATATATACTACTATCCTCCTTTCGAGACTTTTACTAAGTAGGGTCGATGTTTCCTAAATTAATTGAAAAAAAATTTTTTGAGCACCATAGATAAGCATTACAGCTGATTCAAAAACTCAGAGACTAAAATTTTTCAGCGCTATTTTTAAATGTGTGTAGTGGCTGAGAGAATATATGAGATATATGGGGGCTATACAAACTGCGTCTGTTTTGGGTGTACAGGGTTCACCATTCGAAACTGTATACAGACGAAATATCTGAATTCACGTTCATTTAAGAAAAATCAGTCGTACATGTAATTACATTGGTCAAGAGGGAGTTTTTTTTGATACGATTCTCAACACATATCAACTTCAAACTCTCTAGGAAGGATCGGACCAACCCTTACTACTTCAGATAGAACAGGAGGTCGAGTAATACCTCTTTCGAAAGGATATTTATTTCCCTTTCGAAGGACATATCATTCGTTTAATTAGGTCATATGATTTCTCAGATGAGTATCTAATTGTGTGATGCTTTTCCTAATCTGATTATTCGACCAACATAATATTATTGATGAAATGTGATACAAAATTTACGTGATCATCCCAACAGATGTTCGAAATGACCTAATGGAATGAATTTTACGAGAATGCCCGCTGATAACACCAGGGCCCCTATTTTTGACCACTCTTTTGTTATCGATCGTTCGCAATATAACGAATTTGCATATATCCGTACATTCGACCCTTCTTTAAGTAACAAATTCGCAATAATTCACTCGCGTTGTAGCGAGCGCATCTCGAGTACTCGTTACTGTTTCGTTGGCGTGTTTGTAAGTTTCGGTATGTTCGACCGCAAGTTCTCGGTGGACATTCCATCTAGGTAAACGTGGAAGGCGAACCTAGTTGAGCTCAAGGGGACGCTATTTTATATAGATGGCTCAAAACTAGAGGGAAGAGTAGGAAGTGGAGTCTTCTCAGAGTCCCCATCCCTCAACCTATCATTTCGTCTGCCGGACTACTGCAGTGTCTTCCAGGCAGAAATGTTAGCTATAAATGAAACAGTCAAATGGGTACTTCAAACCGGACTTGAATCCAATGAAATATCTATTCTATGTGACAGCCAAGCTGCCATCAAGTCTCTGAGCTCTGTCTACCTGACCTCAAAGGCGGCTATACAATGCCATAAAGCCTTGAATGAGCTGGCGACTAGAGTAAGAGTTAATGTTATTTGGGTACCCGGCCACAGGGACATAGCAGGCAATTGTATGGCGGACGAATTAGCAAGAGCTGGCACGATGCTCACAGCTATATCCGCTAATACTAGACCAGGGGCACCTATCGCTGAACGAAAGTTGTTCCTACGGAAGGAAGTACTCCGCCTAACTAACCTCAGGTGGCGGGAGGAGCTCTTCTGCATCTCGTCAAGACAGATATGGCCAGAGCTTAATCTACGACGCACTAAAGATATTTTATTTCTTCCCAGGAACTCCATTGGAAACGCGATTGCGGCCATCACTGGACACTGGCTTGGAGGATGCCATGCCGCACGTATGGGAATCCTACAACGGAATGACTTCTGTAGAAGCTGTCAAGACGAGGAGGAGGAAAAGACGATGGTCCTCTTACTTTGTCACTGCCCTGCCCTATCCAGGAAAATGTTTCCTGCTCTGGGTCAGCCCTACTTTGAAAACCTATCCGATCTCCAGTCGATTGGTATCAAAAGCCTTATGCTGTTTATCAACAGCAGCTATTGGTTCCCACGGTAGTGGTGGGGGTGGTAACCACCCCTAACGGCATCATAACGGGCCTTTGGCCTATGTGGGTTCCATCTCGGTCCACCGTGCTAACCTAACCTAACCTAAGTTTCAGTTGATTAATAAATTCATCTAGATCATTCATTCTCGCTCTAAAGAACTACAAGATATGAATAGACGTCATAACTTATGATTCGTTTGGTGATGGAAGATTCGTGAATTTTCGAAATGAAAAAAACAGTGATACCGGAGTATCCAAATTATCACACCCCTAGTGAGAAGAAAACATAACCTACATTTTTTTTCTTTTTTGTTGTCATTTGTATATAGATGTAGACAGAATTGACAGTGAAAAACTGAACTGAAGGGAAACTGATGATTTACTGTCAGTAGAATTTCAACTTTGATTTCACAAAAAAAACGTTATATTTTGAAAAAAGTGTTCGACTTTTACTTCTCCAACTCATTGGAAAAAGGAAACGATTCCTTCATACAAGAAGTAACTCAAATGTAATCGTGTTTATGTTACTTATGATTGAATTATAAAATATGCAAAAAGAAGTTATTTCAATGTAATGCAACGCCTGGCAAGCCATGTAGACAGGGGAGTGGTAGTTCAAGATGGATTTTTTCTGCCTATTCATGTTTGAACGAACAGTCTGTGGAAGATATTCACATACCTTCAGATAGTGTTTGTTGATTATTTGATTTCCTTCTCATATGGAGGATTTGTTTGTGAAAAAAAAGGTTGGTATAATAACAAATAACGTAACGTGGAGGATCTGTTGTTTATTGAACATGAGCGAAAAATAGTGAGAATGAGGCGTTAGCCGAGTGCCATAATTCGCGAGTGCACGTAACTGACGTTTTACTCGAGTTTTATACTGTCTACTCCCAAAACACATTTCTTCGTTATCGACGATAAACTGAATCACAGCAAATCGTTGAAACAATTTCTTGCACCATGGATATAACTCAATAAAGTATTAATCCACAAATTGTTGAACAAAAAATTCACTAAAACATGATTTTAAATTAAATTTCTTGAAGAATTTGAAAAAAAAATCGCAGAATGTGATTTTTGGGAAATGGAATGTATTCTTGAGATCGAATTTATCAGATGAATGTTGCATATCCCCTCATATTTGAAAAAATAAATCCGTGAGCATCCGCCGTCAATTTAAAATAGACGTGTATTCAAATTAAGCCATAACCTAACAGCCGTCAAATATGTAACGAACGGTTAAAAATAGTGGAGGTGGAAATAATAATATATACCTGCACTTGATTCATAACCCACATAAAGTGTGTTACATAAGTACGTTGAAATATCCAAAAGACGTATCGCTGGTAGAATTTTAGGAAAAACTGTCTATATAAACTTGTGTCTGAAAATGCTTCTTTTGGGAGATACAAGGTAATGAAATAGATTTTTTCGTTCTTTTTTTTGAAAATAACTTCTGCAAAAAATTAATTATTTATGCGAAATTTGGTACCCGGGGTTTTTCGGCGTGGGAAATCATAAATTCGTATCAATTTTCATATAACATCTAGAGGGCGCTGCGTACACTGTCAATATTCATATCACATTGCCTTAACTTTTTTGACAGTAACCTTCTGGTAATTTTCATGAAAAAACCTAATTTCCACACCTTTTCTACACCCTGTATAATAGTACCCAAGATGATAAAAATAACTTTGAATGTTAAAATAATGGTGCATTTGGAATTCCTGTCAAATAAATCATGATCAGGCTAATATAATAATCTGTAATTAGGCAAAAAAAAACGTTCATAAAGAATTCGACTGTGAAAAGGTTCGGCCACATTTTTCTGCATATTTCTGGGTGAAATTTAAAAAAAATTCCACTGTTCAATTGAGGATTCGATTTCATATATTCCATTAATGTTTTTTTTTATTTTTAGCTATTTTTGATAACCTTTTTCTGATTATTCCACTAATTTTCCAGGAATTTTCGAAAGGAATATTGAAATTTGAATAGGTGAACCCCAGAACACGAAAAGGAAGAAAATCGCGATGATGCCAAGTGTAATTTTCGATTCAGGTAACGAATCGCTACCAACATAGCGAATACGAATCACGATATTTGTATATCATTCTTTATCAAAATGTGAATAATAACAAAATCGTAACCCAGCAAATGATTTCAAAAATTGGTGTCCAGACATGTTGTAGGCAGTTCGTGGAAAAATTGAATCACACTTTCATCATTGCATGGAAGTCGTTGTAGGTCAACTTGAAAATCTGTGTGAATAATAACGTACGTTCAGTTCTACATTTCATGATGAGTTTTTCGTTATTGAAATAATAATTGGATCAGAGAAACCATTACAGAATTAGATTCATCTTGGAAATCATCTGAACGAATTTCTCAAATGAGATGTCATTTGAAAGAGAATTGGATGCCCTTTTGAAAGATTTTATCACTCGACCCCTTGTTCCATTAGAGAAAGTGAGAGTTGGTCCCACCCTTCCTGGAGGGTTGAAGTTGCAGTGTTGAATATCGTATCAAAAAACCTTTTCCTTGACCAATGTTTTACGTGTACGACCGATTTTTCTTGAATGAACGTTAAATCGAATATTTCGTCTGTTTCGTTTCAAATGGAGTATATATTTTACACTGGAAGTAGTTTCACAGCTTTCTCTTATATAGCAGAAGAATGAAAACGATTGCAATACAGATATCTATATAACTTTCAGAAAGCAATTCCTGTTGTTTTTCAATCTTGGACAAGAAATATTTGAAATTCAGTCAGTTCCTGATAATGTACAAGACATATCTGACCTGTCACAGAATACTATTTCCATTAATGGAGTTCAAAGCAGACACTACAGCCCATCTCATTCAATTCTGCAATGAAATCAGTCTCACTCTCAGTTGGGTATTAAAACTCCACGTTTGTCATTATTTCTGCTGCCATAATGAATTGGAGGAGCTGTACATGGATTTACGATATTTCAATCAGAAATAGCAATTCGTTCAATCACAAACCGAATCACCCATTAGGTGGAATACTATCATGGAAGGATTCCAGTAAAAAGTGGATCACTCTTTGAAATGCTCATTGAAGAAGTGATAACACTTGAATGAAATACTGAGGATGATTCTTCAGAAAAAAAAAATCCAGTTAATATTAATTATATACTGGCAATCAAAACACAACTTGTAACTCCATCCCAACAGTCCGCGTCATTATTTCTGCTTATTGATTATTGCCTTATTTTTGTTTGAGTTTTCGATTCAATTTTTGCTTCTTCATATTCCTCACATTCATCATTTGCTTCAACATTTTCCTTAAAAATATTCCTTAGTACTGTTTGAATGTCATTATTTTATGGTGGATGGATTCTTTTTTCGTATCACTGTATAATAATAAAGAGTTCATGTCAAGAAATTCAGAAATAATTTTGAAGAAAAAGAGCATGCATTTTCCGAAAATATAATAACTACTCCAAATTCTGCTGAAAAACAGTAGTCAATGTATCATCTCGTGTAATGAATATCAATGAAAAACGTATAAGCATAAGGTTGGAATTTTGTGGTAACTCCAAAAACTACACCTACATTTGGAAGTATAACAGTTATAGAAAATACAGCCCATAATTTGCCATAAGAAGTAGCTGATGACTCCAGATCTGAATTCAAAAAAGACGTCACACAACCTAGTAAATTTGAAAGTGATTCGAACAAATTTCAAAAAATTGCAAGATTCTTTCAGCTGATAAAAGTAACGTGATAGTTATAATAGACACAGACGGAGATATAATAACAAATTGATAACAATGAGAGATACATAACCGAGACACATCGGTGACAACAAGTGTACACTAAACTGAGAAATCCCAACAAAATCCTTTGCACAGAAAATATACAGACAATTGCTGAAATACAAAGTCACAATTTCGAAACAGAACGCACAGAACTCATTATAGTAAACCATCACATCTTTATGGTTCACTGAAAATGCATGAAGTAAGTCATCCTCTGAGGCCCATCGTAATTGGATCGACAAACCTGAATCCGGTCAGATACATACTTCAAATATTGAAGCCTGTATCAGGTAATGGAGATAATAATTGTAATTGGATCGACAAACCTGAATCCGGTCAGATACATACTTCAAATATTGAAGCCTGTATCAGGTAATGGAGATAGCTCTACAAGAACAATCCACATCTGACAGAAAAAATTAAATAATTAGAAATACAAGCTGAAGACATGCTGGTGGGTTTCGATGTAGAGAGTCTGTTTACCAACGTACCCATCAACACAACTTTATAAATTGTCCAGTCCAAATGGAGAATGAAGGAGATCTGATCAATAGAACGAAGTTGAGTGTAGATGCCATAATGAATATCCTCCAACTATATACAGAAGATACATATTTTCAGTATAAGAATGAATTTCATCTACAATAATTTGGGATGGCTATGTTATATTAAATGACTATGTATTTATATGAAGTATTTTGAGGATTCATTCATTTGAATCAGAACTATGGTGGATATATGTTGATGATGTTTTTGCTATATGGAGTCATGGCCGAAATGAACTTGACATTTTCGGAACACATCAATAAACAAGAACCAACAATGAATGGTCAACAGAAATCAACACTTCACGCAGACACAAGCGTATATCAAAAGAAAACACATACCAACATATATCTTCGCTATAAACTTCAAATGTCAAAAAAGGTATATTTAAATATTTTTTCGATAGAACAGAAGTAGTATGCAATTCACTGGAAAAAATTGATATCCAGAAAATTTTATAGAAAATGCATACGAGAAATTGAAAATTGTAACACACCACATACATACAACAATGAAGCAACAAATACTTTACGTTCAATACTGACACACACTGAACCAACTTTCATAACAGAAAGCACAAAGGATTGTATTCATCGAATCTCTTGTTCGTGCGATCGAAAATATGTCGGTGAAACGTCCAGACCTCTAGAATTACGAAAGAGTGAACACAAAATGTACCTCAGTGACAGACAGATTGTTATTTTCTTATTTTTTTTTGTTTTGATGCAATAAGATTTTTGAACTGAATTCAATGAGTTGAAAATATGAACAATGAAAGATTTATTTGAATTATTCATAACAGAAGTTATGAATTCAAAACTCTTCAAATGATGTAACTTGAATCAATTTTTCCCACCTGAATACCTGTGAAACATCTTTAAAACAATTCGCATAATAAGTGAATCAATCTGTTCTCCGATTGTAGAAACTTCAGATCCATTTTTTAATGTCGCAACTACGATCACCATTTCAATGAACTGACGAACCTTCGAACGGGTCGGCTACTGTGTCGTCGATTCTCCGCTGCTTTCTGCACTCGTCGTCGATTTGCTTGATTTGTGCAGAGTTGTTCGGGAAAGTCCAGCCCTGTTCCCGCATCACGACTGCAGTATCGTCGACTCGCTTCGAAGCCGTGTGACTGATCCGCTTCCTCAAATATTCCACGCATTCCCGGAAAGACGGCTCGCAGAATCTGTGGACCTCCCAGTGTAGAGATCGCAGCGGCGGACGGGGAAATTCTTTGAAGTATCTCCTGTTTCAATGTCAGGATAATAGGGAAATTCAAGATGCATTAAAACCCCTAAGTGAAAAAAAAATATTTATCCAAAAACCCGAGAACACCGCAGAGCGCCGTGGTCTCAGATTTTTAACGTTCACGGCCCTCATCTCTAGAAAATGTTGGATTCAACAATGAGTTTACGTAAGAATAAGTCAAAATTGCTGACAATTTGGAAATTGAAAAATAGTGACACAACATTGTTTGTTTCATGAAAAATATCAGTTCTTTGCGAAAATTATGATAAAAGTATTACGAATAATAAATAAGTAGAAGAAACTCGGTAGAAACGTTCATCGAATAATTTATTTAATGACGTTCATATTTCGAACAACCAAATATAATGATTTGGTATTCACTCGAAACTATTTCAAAATCATATATGGGACTAATAGAATAACGATATTCAATGTCAGTTCTATGTCTGTCTTTGCAGGTAAGAGTGAAGATGAATCAGAATACTCAATCTACCGTTGTCGTTTTCGATGGTCTGTCTTTTATACATAGGTCTGATATGACTTTGATGCTTGAAAGATGATGAGGTCTCTTTCTAGCACAATACCTCTGTTGCGTCCCTTTCCGAAGCCCCAGTAGAAGGCTCCAAAGTTGGACCATACTTCCTTCCCATTTACGTCACTATTTCAGTTCTGGCTTCATCTTGGGATCTTTTTGACTAAATTTTCGTCAAATATCATCATTTGCATTCGATATGGCTTTGTTGTGATTTCAAATACGATAAGAGTGAAGATGAAACAGATCGTTGACTGATGGGAAAATATCATCATTTGCATTCGATATGGCTTTGTTGTGATTTCAAATACGATAAGAGTAAAGATGAAACAGATCGTTGTCGTTTTCAATGATCTGTCTTTTATATATGAGTCTGATATAACTTTGATGATAGCAGGATAATGAGGTGTCTTTTTCCATCTCTATTCCATTTTCAGCTTCATCTTGAGATCTATTTGCCTAAACTTTCGTTAAATATCATCATTTGCATTAGATATGGCTTTCCTGATATCAATAACTATGAGAGTGAAGAATAAACCAACCGTTGACGATTTCGATAATGTTTTTATATATATATGAGTTTGATATGACTTTGATGAATGATGGGAAAAGGTCTGTTTCTACTGAAATACCTCCCTTGGGTTCCACACAAAAACAACAAAAACACAAAAATCTGACAGTGCTCATCTCTGCAGAAGTTATATGTAGGTGCATTCACTGATGGTGAAATATTGAACGAGGAATTGTTAAAACAAGATCCAAAGATAGCGCAATATATGATGATGTGGTTGTTATTGTAATCATATTCAAGTAACTCATCAGTTGTCTGTTCATTCACAGTTGCAAATTCTTCTTCTCTCCAGCTCCAGTGCGTACAGAGTAACTTCTCGATCTATGTCACGAAGATTTCTCTGGGAAGAATTTTAGAAAGGAAGATCTTTCGACAATCCCATGCGGAGTGAGTAAGATTGGTAATATGAATCATTGAAATCATTTCCAAATATTTATCCCATTGAGCTGTGATTCAAGTGATATGCTGTTCAACCAGATATTCACTTACGTTACCAGGGACATATTACAACAACTCAAATACCTTACACAATCACCATAATTTCTGTGAAGTTTCAATATATTCAATGAAGTGAACAGAGTTGAGTAACTGTGTTTCAATATCCGTTTGTCTCGACACTTCATTTAACAATTAAAAAATATTTTTGGGTATGTATTGCCTTGTTACAATTTATATTTAACAATCTGTACGAAAAAACTGCATTCGATACGAGTTTTCATCTCGTCAGCGTACGTTATGAATACAATTTTCCAGATGCTCATTTTCTGAATACCAGGAAAATATTTCAGAGTAATTTTTTTATCAAATTTGATGAATAATCTGTGAATCGAATAGTATTTTTTCAAATGCCTTAATCGAATTTTGCTAAATATAAGTATATTTGTGATAATGAGAGCAATTCGAACGTTTTCGTTTCTACGAATACGTAAATACAAAAATAATAGGCCAGTTACATCGTCAGTGACGAGCAGTGTATGGTAATTCCTCCAAATGGGTGTATCTGAAACGAAGGAACAATTGTTTTTCAAGTCAATTACTGCGCATATTTCGATATAATTCCTTTTTTGTTGAGTATATGAACTCAGCGGATATTGATAGGGCCATATCTTGAAAACTGTCCATCGATCAGTGCAACGAGATCTACATCATATCGAATATTCAGGGATTTTCTTGTATCCGTTTGCCTTAACGGTTCAGGTAGAAATGATTTTTGGATATGTATTCCCTTGTTATTGATATTTTATGATGAAATTTGAATAGGAATAGAAATTAATTGATTATGTGCTGAAATCCACAAAAATTCAAAAAATTGATATTGATAGAGCCATATCTCTAACGACATTTCTGATCAATGTATCGAGATTCACATCATACCAAAAATTCGAACAAATTCACGGAAAGCCATTTTCCGTAAGAAATGTGCGTGGTCCTTTCTTGTTGGGGAAGTGTTCATTTTAGGTGTACTCCATCCAAGTTTTTAATTTTTATGAAGTTGCTTCTTGATATTCAACAAAGCTCATGTCAGTTATAGAGTAGAGGAGAAAACTTCATCGTGAATCACCTCATGCTATAAACATCACGAACAATAAGTATTTTTGTATAGGAGCCATATTTCATTGTGAAGAAAATGAATACAAAACTCACCTTTCTGCTTTCTCTGGATTCGTTTCATAACGTCTATCATACTCATTGAATTTATGTGCTCGAAGATAGTAAGCTATATCTCTGAGGGCCTCACTAATATCGTTTTCATCAACTGGAGTAGGTGCATTCTGGGTTGAATGGTGAGTTTGAGTCGCTGACGTGTCGAGGTCAAGGAACACTCCCTCCTGCATTAACAAAAACACTGTCATTGAGATCATTGGTTTCATTGTGGAAGGCGTTGTCATTAGACGTTGATTCATGTGATGTCTATATAAAGCGGTTGCTTGGGAACAGATGGTTGATTTTGACAAATGGTTGAAGGACCCGTCACATTGTGACTAAGATCTGGACCGTGCTCGACGACAGCACCACTTATTTTTGTAACTTTTTGGGAAATTGTATGCATTGTGCCATGTGAAGATTTTGTGAGAAACCACAAATATCCACCAGAATATTCGGAGTTACTTCCATTTTTCCAATATATGGTGGAATAATTCTCTTGAGGATGCAGTCAATAATTTTAATTTTAGAGAAAACTCTTTGTTATATAATCGAGCTCTTGGAAATGTTTTTCAATAATGATTCAATCTCAAAATTGTTTTTCTGCACCTATCAGATTGCCTTGAAGAGAATCAACATATCTGAACGCTTGACTATATGACAAAAGAGTTTTCTTTCCTCTCTGCATCCCCAAGATCATAAATCCGTTGATTTGTCGTGATTGGGTTTCGACGTTTGGCCAACATCCAACATCTCAACTGCTCCTACTGGGGACATATTCTAAACCGTAACAGATACGAAGACGATCAATTGGGAAAAAGCTAACTGTCATCGTGAAGAAAACAAAGGGCATTTACGGGTACTCTGAACCTCCTCGAGTTATACGGGTTGAATTGTTATTTCGGAGAACAGCGAATATGGAAAAAGTATTCGAAGTGTACTCAACGATGTAATAATGATTCTGTAATGAAAAGTTTCGTGTCAACAAGGTCACCTTCAACTTTTTTCCAAATACGGACCTGTCTCTTTCATTAAAGACATTGATAAAGCAATAAATTCACAATCCAGTGGTGTATCACACTTGATAATGTATAGCATTTCATTTAAATAACTACCATCATCAGTGACAACAATTTCAAATAACGGTCCTTTCGTAAATTGTTTCGATTTTTCCCAAATATATTCAGACAACCCAATAAATTCGACAAGTAGGTACCCTAAACAACAAAAACTCCTACTTTTTTTATGTTGAACTTATTCAATTAAAAAGTAGTAACAATGTTCAAATATCATAATCATTATCAGTTGTAATTCTAGGAATCAGTATCGGTTGTATTATTTCAGGAATCAGCATCAGTTCATAAGTTTAGGAATCATCATCAGTAACAGTTGAATTATTCTACGAATCAGGGATAATTAGAGTATGCCCTGATGTATTTAAGGAGCTTTCAACGAAGAATAATTAAGTGTTTATAATACATTCGCTTGAAAAAGATACAGTGTATCGAAACATGTCGCGAAGACAATAAAATTTTGTGTAAATTTAATCGTGTTCTACCTTATAGCGTGATATCTGTTGAGAACTGTAAGACGTTTATGAACATATTTATCGAAGATTTATTGAAATGATGAAAGGACTGATATGCAATTTAGTACTGCAAGATCAAATAGAGATCCTCTTTTGGTAAGAAATATGTATGTTGAGCTTCACCTGAATCGTCGTATTCCGAAAATCCGAATGTTCAGGCGATTAGAAAGAAATTTGAGATGATTTTGGTGCATTTGACGGAAATAAAACCAGAAAAAGTGTGGATTATTAAAAATAACTGTTTTGTGTAAGCAAAACTTATCCAGAGAATTTGATAACATATTCACCAGTTTCCCGATTCATCTTGCTTCATAGCAAATAACACTTTCTCTTTGTATCATTTCAGATACATATGTGGATTCGATTTTCGATAACACTCTGAGAGTGCTTGTCATTATTTCTGCAAACGCAGTTGTTACTTGACGTGGCGAACTGTCACCACTGACGGAAAACTATTACAGCATTTGCTTAGAGTGTTACACCATAGGTGGTTCCACTATTGTATCGCTTGCCATCTAGCTGGAACTTCCGGTTGATCCGCGCCCGGAACAGTTTCCTTGTCGACGTTTCGACTCCAATTTCGGAGCCGTTCTCAGGACTGAGTGACCTTGCGTCTAGGACAGTTAGAGCATGGTATTTTATATATTCCTCGGGTCTCATCGGAGATTCTCACGAATATTTCTCCAACTGAAACACTGAGTGTTTTGGAAACCAAGTATCAAATCTCTCAAGAGAATCTCAGCCTCATCAGTCATTGTATGTCCAGCACATACTTTCGTTATGAGGGCAAATTCTACAAACGAGTGAAAGGTGCTCCGATGGGTTCCCCTCTCTCCCCAGCTCTTGCAAACCTCTACATGGAGGACTTCGAAACCAGAGCCATTGACACATCTGAACTCAAGTCTACCTGCTGGCTCCGATATGTAGATGACATCTACAGAAAAGGATGACCCCCTCCCATTCTTGGATGTGTTACGGGTTGATTTTGACTTACCTTGATTTATGCCAATAAGCTCGTAATAGGATACAAAATGCTTGTACTTATTTATTCTTCCCAAAATAATTCACAATACTTAATATAATATCTACTGTGAGTTATCCTTCAAGAGTGTTTTCATCTGAAATAAAACCTGTTGTCAATAATATTACAAAGTCGCTTTCGTGGATGGTTGTCCTTACTTCTCGTTGAAACAGTCGTGGACTTCTTCGAGGTTACGATCAGTAGGAATGGGTTCAATATTAGACTCTTTTCGGTGCAGATTCATATTGGTGGCAAAATGATTCGATCTCGGTTCCTTTTGGCCGTATTGAATTCCTCAGTTTCAGATTAATCTCTGAAAAACAAATATGAAATGTAAACAAACATAACATAACCTCAAAATAGATGTCAAAATTAATAGTTTGGAAGTCATAAAAATCTCAAGTTTTACTGAATAAAAGCTACAAGTACCTGGATGCCGTGGATGAAATTAAGGAATGAAGGAAATCGTTTAGAAATATTTTGATAAATGTTTAACCTATCAACAAACAAATGTCAACTATGACAAATGTCAGAATCGACACTTGATGTATGACTTAAGACTCAAAAAGTAACTAAACTTCAACAAGGCAGTACTGGGATTAAAAAAAAGGCTTTTCCTTTCTTTTTCTGATCAGGGAGCACATGGTGAGGTAGCTCATGCTTTAGGCAAATTTAATCAAAGAATCTTCGAATTTGAATAATTTCAACTGGCTCTATTCAGGCGAATGGGCTGGTAGGCAACATTAGTTGGATCAAACAATTTAAAGTCGATAAGATTCTTACTTGATCTGAAGACTGTCCGTAACACTTTCGAGGCCACACACCATCCAAGGTACGTCAATGGTTACTAACCTTCACTCCATTAGTTTCAATCAACGCTTAACCATATCTAGAATTCAACTAGTGACATGCTATTATTTTAGGCCTCTTTTGGTTCTCCACCTGTATCATATTTTGGTTCTCCGCTTGCATCATCCATTCCGCTGCACCTCCTGTACACATACCAAAGTAATACCCCAGTAGCAGCTTCTATCTATTGTATGTTTTTTCATGGTAACTTGCATGAAGGCCTCATTTAGTCATCCAGTAGACATCGGCTCTCCGTAAGGCCTACCCAAGGGGCAGAAAGATAGTAGCCTGAGGGACATAAACTGGTAATCCCACTCCAGTAACAAGGTAATGTTATTCCATTTCTGCATGTGCCTTACACCATTGCTGCGAGATACTGGTCGTTGCCAATACAGCGGGGTAGCTTGCTACTAGAAGTACCTCTCCGACAGCTAATCTACAAATAAACATTGTCTGGAGATATATAATCACTTCATATGCTTACTTGTACCTATTCATTGCTTACCTGCTTTACTCATGAACATTCACCCCACCTGTGAACCTCTGGTATGCATACTTCAGGTATTTAGTGGCGTTAACCTTTTGAAGGCAAGATATTAGGCACTGTAGGTTAGATTCAGTGCACATAGTATTAGTAGAGATAGCTAGAGCTTGCATAGTCTGCTAAATTCTTATTAGCATCCAAACCATTTCATTTAAATTCATCAATATTGAAAACAATAACATTTAACCTTGCTTCTGGCAGTTTAGAGTTCATAATTGTCATCTGTTATTTTATCACATCCTGTACGCCCTGGTTTTGGCCTTATGGTTGTAGGATTATTAGCCAAGTCGTTCAACTCTAGCGTCTGAAGTTTGAACTAATATTGGAGGGGCCATTAAAGTTATTTTCAATTGAATTTGTTTCAAATTACTGACCACCTTTACCCTGAATCAAAGACCTACCCCCATCTCCACTGTTTAAAAGCTAGCGTGGTAACTTTGTTGAAAAATCTTGTGTTACCCCCCCACTTGGGAAACTCTGATTATCAGCCTCCCCTCACAGGTAAGGGGGTAACAAAAATGGCGCCCTAACGTTTCATTTCAATTGGCTTTTATACAGGGTGATCGTGGTTTCAGTTGGATCATTCGCATATTGAATATTTTGTTGATTTGGTTGGTATACAATTGATGGTACCTACGGAATGAACCACTGAGACTGTTTCTGTGGTATTGATTCGCACTAAAGTTTGAAAATCCAGTACAGAATTCAAAGTGTAAAGATAAATGTAATAGTGTAAGCTGTTTACTGGGTCTGAAGTTATAGAAAGGTTTTTTTGTGGAAAAAAAAATCTATTTTCATTTCATTTTCAAAATATTTGGTTCATTGCAGTGTTGCAGGGTGGATTGGAGGTAAGAAATAGGGTGAATGCAAACAAGTTTTGCTTTGACCTCACATACAGGGTGAACCAATTGTATTTCTATCACGGGTAGTCTCTTTTTTTTTTGTACATTTTCGATTCCAATTTCCTGGGTTTGAAATCGGGGAAGTTCACTTGTGAAGTTGTTACGGTTCGATTATATAGGGTGATACCTATTTGTATTTTTTTTGGGTAAGTTCATTTTTTTTCTTTTCTCCCGGGAAAGGGGGGGGTTGTGTTGCGACAACACATTTGCTTTAAATATTTAGCGTTTTCGATAGTAAATTGATAATTACCATGGAAATCAATCGATTATTGGGGGATGAAATAACATATGAGTTAGCTATTAGAGGTTTGCCAACAGAAGGCACAGTTAATGAGAAGCGTACAATATTAAGAGGTGCTTTGCGATGCGAAAGGGCCGGTATTGAGTCATTGACGCCACTGATAACCTTTGATGCAAAAACTGAGTTGAATACCTGCGAACAAAAACTTATTGATTTAGAACAAAGTATTAGTAATTTTGATGAAACAAATCATAATAATGAATTCAAACGTATCATTTCGCGACTATATCATATCCAAGGTAGACTTAGAAGAGTTTCTTCTGGCGATGAATCGATGGAAGGAAATAAAAAGGTTTTATTGAGCAATTGCCTGCGGCTGATTGAACAAGTTTCCGAACTCAATGATCACGCGTTAGCTAGGGAACGAAATATAACCATTTTGGATAGGGATAATATTCCTGAGCAATCTATCCTAGATGAAGTCAACCCATTAATTCCAGAGTTAGTGATTCAGCATGGGTCAGCTGAGAGGGCAGGTCCATCCAATGAGAGAATGGATTTGAGAAATGAACAGGTGAATAATCGAGTCAGGTTCGAACAAAGGCATTCTGTTCTGAATACCGGGATTGAGAATATAGAGTCGGAAGAACAAGACCCGGCCAATATTATGTTCAATAGACATTTCAGGGAATCTCCAAGGAATACTATGGGTAACCAACGCCTAGAGTCTTCCAGAGCAGAGGCATACAACAGTAATGATTTTAATTCGGGATTTCAGCGGTGGTCTGCACCAGGAGACGGCTTTCCTTCTTTTGATCACGGTTTGAGGTTTATTGATGTTTCGAGATGGAATGTTCGGTTTGACGGTGAGTCGAGTGTGACTACGTTTTTAGAGCGCATTGAGGAGATTCGGGTATCTAGAGGTGTCTCTAAGGAACAGTTGTTGAGGTCCGCTCCCGAACTGTTTACGAAGGATGCTCTTATGTGGTTCAGGACCAATCGATTCTCAACTTGGGATGATTTAGTACGGCAGCTCAAGGACGCCTTCCTTCCATATGATTACGAAAATAGCCTGTGGGAGGAGATTAGGAAAAGGACTCAAGGTAGTAGGGAAAAGGTGGTTTGTTATGTCGCTGCAGTGGAAGGATTATTCCAGAAATTGGGTAACAGTCGACCTTCGGAAGAAAACAGAGTGGCATTGATAAGAAGGAACTTCTTACCCTACATACAATCTCAACTCGCGCTCCATCGTATATTCTCTATTTCAGAGTTGGTTAGATTAGGCAAGTCCATTGAGGAGACGGAGTTGAGGATTCAACGATTTGCCCCTCCACCAACTAATTTCAGACACCTTGTTGAACCGGAACTAGCGTATCGGAAATCATCATCGGCCAATCCGGTTTGCTCCATCAGGTCCGGTCCCATTCTTCCGGATCCCCAAACTACAATCAATACTCATCTTCAGTCAAGTACGCTCGTAAATGATATTCAATCAATACCTGCCACTCAGGGTACTCCAACCACATCCAATGCTGTTCCTAGCCTTCCTATCTGCTGGAATTGTCGCGAACAAGGTCATCGTTTCCGTAAATGCAGTAAACCGAAGCAGTTATTCTGTTTTCGGTGTGGCCTTGATAAAGTTACAGCTAATTCTTGTCCCAACTGCCAGAAAAAAAACTTTTCTGCGAGACGGTAGACATCCGGCTAGACGCCTCGGATAAACCAAATCCGGATATTATTCATGACGTTTCTCTCGAAAATAAAATATTATTAGACTTCGTCATTGCCCATGCGAAGAACGATAGTAGGCCTTACCTTCGGGTGGACATTTTCGGTAAAGAATTCTTAGGATTACTCGATTCCGGAGCCACGAGGTCTGTGTTAGGTGCTCTCGGGTGGGATCAGCTGAGCACATGGTGTTCTCTTCAGAAATCTAATATCCCGAAGTGTACTGTAGCGAATGGCCAAGGTTGTGAAATTTTGGGAGAAGTATCATTGCCTATCAGATTGGGGGATAGGGTCAGGGTGATAGATGTGCTGGTAGTGCCTGCACTGCCACATAGCTTGATACTCGGCTTGGATTTCTGGATTCGTATGGCCATCATACCTGATTTGTTTTCGGATATGTGGTACTTCCGGGACAACATAGAGGCCTGTGTTACTCCCACTGTCAATACGATCCACTCGTTCGACACGCTATCCCATTCTGAGAAGCAACGATTGACAAAGTTGGTGGATGATAGTTTTGCTAAGATGGGCAATAAATTAGGTTGTACCAATCTTGTCGAGCATACTATTGAAACGGACTCGCCGCCAATCAGACAGCGCTACTACCCAATATCTCCTATTTTACAGAAGCAGGTCCAGGAGGAACTTGATCAGATGCTGAAAGACGGGGTAGTAGAACCTTCTAACTCTCCGTGGGCATCGCCTATCTTATTAGTAAAGAAGCCTGATGGCCGATACCGCTTTTGCGTCGATTTTCGTGCACTGAATAAAGTGACGAAACGCGATGCATATCCTCTACCCTTCGTAAGCGCGACGCTTGATAAACTTCGGGATGCCAACTTTCTTACCACGTTAGACATCAAAAGTGCATATTGGCAGATACCACTTTCACAATCCTCAAAACAGTACACCGCTTTTATTGTCCCAAATCGTGGACTGTTCCAATTTCGACGTCTTCCAATGGGGTTGCACAATGCTCCAGCCACTTGGCAACGATTTATAGACCGGGTTATTGGAGTCGATCTGGAACAGTACGTGTTTGTCTACTTAGACGACGTGATAATATGTACTTCGGACTTTGAGAAACATCTGGAGATTCTGAAAGAGGTTCTAGCTCGAATTATGCAAGCCGGTCTCACGTTGAACAAGGAGAAATGTAATTTCTGTAAACCTGAACTGAAGTATTTGGGTTATATAGTAAATTCTTCTGGGTTGTTGGTCGACCCTGAGAAGGTAAGCGCAATTTTGGAGATACCTACACCGCGAAACGTTAGCGAAGTTCGCCGTATTCTAGGCCTTGCTTCATGGTACAGGCGCTTTGTACCTAATTTCTCTACCATTGTGGCTCCTTTGTGTGATCTCACCAAGAAAAATAAACCATTTGTGTGGAGCGAAGAGTGTATGCGTGCGCTTCAACACATTAAGGACTATCTTGTCTCGGCACCGGTGCTGTCCTGCCCAGACTATTCACTGCCTTTTGTTGTTCAAACCGATGCGTCTGATTATGGCCTTGGGGCAGTTTTATCACAGACACACCCGGAAGGGGAAAAAGTAGTCTGTTACCTGAGCAGATCGCTAAGCAGCTCGGAACGCAAGTTCAGTACTACGGAAAAAGAATGTCTGGCCGTGCTATTCGCTATTGAAAAGCTGCGCCCGTACCTCGAAGGCACGCAATTTACAGTTATAACGGACCATCATAGCTTGAAATGGATCAACTCCCTTAAGGACCCGGTTGGCAGACTGGCACGTTGGGCCGTTCGGCTTCAACAATATAACTTTGAAGTTGTCCACCGGAAAGGGAAGGATCACATTGTCCCAGACGTTCTTTCCCGAGCCGTTCCTGTGGTGGCTGAGGTGACAGATTGCCAGACAATTCCACGAGACAAGTGGTACACAAAGATGGTACGTCAGGTGGAGCAAAATCCAGAGAGATTTCCATTGTGGCGTTACACGGGTAATGCACTTTTTATACGGGTAACATTACGTTATCCGGAATTACGTGATGATTTCGACGGCTGGTTGAAGGTGGTACCGAAGGAAGATCGACTTGAAATCATTAGGCAACACCACGATCCGCCTACCTGTGGACACGCTGGAATTTCAAAAACCGTGGCTAGAATTAGTGAGCGATATTATTGGCCAAAGATGAAGGCGGGGGTGGCTCGGTATATTCGACGTTGTACAACATGTCTTAGCACGAAGTCTGAGCAGAAGGCCGCAGCAGGTCTCATGTTGAGTTCTTCTCCACAAGCTACAAGACCATGGCAAATTGTCAGTATTGATATCGTGGGTCCCTTACCTAGAACCTCATCTGGGTACTCCTATATTTTTACTGTGTGTGATGTCTTCAGTAAGTTTGTTTTATTGTATCCATTACGGCAAATAACAGCCAAAATGGTGGCCAAAACTTTTGAAGACCATGTTATTTTGATCTATGGGGCTCCCCGGAAAATAATATTAGATAACGGCGTTCAATTCCGGAGTAACCAATTCCGACAACTATGCGACGAGTACGGGATTGAGATGGGATTCATTGCCTACTATCATGCGCAGGCAAATCCTGTCGAGCGAGTGCATAGGGTCATTAAAACCATGCTGACCGCATACGCCTCAGATAATCACAAGACCTGGGACAGTTACCTGGCCAAAGTGGGATGTGCCATCCGATCCGCGAAACATGAAACAACCCAGGTTACGCCGAATTTCGTAAATTTCGGCAGAGAGATCAGTCTCTCGGGCAAACAAGAACACCCTTTGAATGGTCTGGTACCCACTACAGCATATGATGTAGTAGTTCGATCGAAGGCATTGGCTGAAGTTTTTGAGGATGTGTCGAAACGACTCATCAGGGCCTATGAGAAAAGTAGCAAGCGCTACAATCTCCGACGACGCCCCGATAAATTTCTTTTGAACCAACGGGTATGGAGGCGGAACTATATGATTTCCGATGCTAGCAAAGGGATCACGTCCAAGTTAGCTCCAAGGTTCAAGGGCCCCTTTAAAATTATTAGGATTTGTTCGCCGTGGTCCTATGAGCTGGGCGATGACCAGGGGAAATCTTGTGGTATTTGGCATGCCAAAGACATCAAAGCGCACCCTCCCGAAGTAGAAGACGATATTAGTGAATGAATTGAATATATATGTAGTATGTTATGTCCAGTATGTTGCAAGGTTGAAGGGTAAAAGTTTTTTTTTTGGGAAAAAAAAACTTCTCTGAGGAAAAGGGGGTGTTGTTACGGGTTGATTTTGACTTACCTTGATTTATGCCAATAAGCTCGTAATAGGATACAAAATGCTTGTACTTATTTATTCTTCCCAAAATAATTCACAATACTTAATATAATATCTACTGTGAGTTATCCTTCAAGAGTGTTTTCATCTGAAATAAAACCTGTTGTCAATAATATTACAAAGTCGCTTCCGTGGATGGTTGTCCTTACTTCTCGTTGAAACAGTCGTGGACTTCTTCGAGGTTACGATCAGTAGGAATGGGTTCAATATTAGACTCTTTTCGGTGCAGATTCATATTGGTGGCAAAATGATTCGATCTCGGTTCCTTTTGGCCGTATTGAATTCCTCAGTTTCAGATTAATCTCTGAAAAACAAATATGAAATGTAAACAAACATAACATAACCTCAAAATAGATGTCAAAATTAATAGTTTGGAAGTCATAAAAATCTCAAGTTTTACTGAATAAAAGCTACAAGTACCTGGATGCCGTGGATGAAATTAAGGAATGAAGGAAATCGTTTAGAAATATTTTGATAAATGTTTAACCTATCAACAAACAAATGTCAACTATGACAAATGTCAGAATCGACACTTGATGTATGACTTAAGACTCAAAAAGTAACTAAACTTCAACAAGGCAGTACTGGGATTAAAAAAAAGGCTTTTCCTTTCTTTTTCTGATCAGGGAGCACATGGTGAGGTAGCTCATGCTTTAGGCAAATTTAATCAAAGAATCTTCGAATTTGAATAATTTCAACTGGCTCTATTCAGGCGAATGGGCTGGTAGGCAACATTAGTTGGATCAAACAATTTAAAGTCGATAAGATTCTTACTTGATCTGAAGACTGTCCGTAACACTTTCGAGGCCACACACCATCCAAGGTACGTCAATGGTTACTAACCTTCACTCCATTAGTTTCAATCAACGCTTAACCATATCTAGAATTCAACTAGTGACATGCTATTATTTTAGGCCTCTTTTGGTTCTCCACCTGTATCATATTTTGGTTCTCCGCTTGCATCATCCATTCCGCTGCACCTCCTGTACACATACCAAAGTAATACCCCAGTAGCAGCTTCTATCTATTGTATGTTTTTTCATGGTAACTTGCATGAAGGCCTCATTTAGTCATCCAGTAGACATCGGCTCTCCGTAAGGCCTACCCAAGGGGCAGAAAGATAGTAGCCTGAGGGACATAAACTGGTAATCCCACTCCAGTAACAAGGTAATGTTATTCCATTTCTGCATGTGCCTTACACCATTGCTGCGAGATACTGGTCGTTGCCAATACAGCGGGGTAGCTTGCTACTAGAAGTACCTCTCCGACAGCTAATCTACAAATAAACATTGTCTGGAGATATATAATCACTTCATATGCTTACTTGTACCTATTCATTGCTTACCTGCTTTACTCATGAACATTCACCCCACCTGTGAACCTCTGGTATGCATACTTCAGGTATTTAGTGGCGTTAACCTTTTGAAGGCAAGATATTAGGCACTGTAGGTTAGATTCAGTGCACATAGTATTAGTAGAGATAGCTAGAGCTTGCATAGTCTGCTAAATTCTTATTAGCATCCAAACCATTTCATTTAAATTCATCAATATTGAAAACAATAACATTTAACCTTGCTTCTGGCAGTTTAGAGTTCATAATTGTCATCTGTTATTTTATCACATCCTGTACGCCCTGGTTTTGGCCTTATGGTTGTAGGATTATTAGCCAAGTCGTTCAACTCTAGCGTCTGAAGTTTGAACTAATATTGGAGGGGCCATTAAAGTTATTTTCAATTGAATTTGTTTCAAATTACTGACCACCTCTACCCTGAATCAAAGACCTACCCCCATCTCCACTGTTTAAAAGCTAGCGTGGTAACTTTGTTGAAAAATCTTGTGTTACCCCCCCACTTGGGAAACTCTGATTATCAGCCTCCCCTCACAGGTAAGGGGGTAACAGATGTTCTAATCAGGAGGTCCAACAATTCTTTCACTCACACCGTCTACCGCAAACCGACCCATAGAAACCGGTACTGCAATACCAAATCTCATCTTCACGCAGCACAATTGAATTCGGTTCTGAATTCTCTCATACACAAGTCCTTCACGCCGATAATCACATATTCTCTCGACTTTCTGTCAGAAAAAAGCATGATGATGTCGGATAAATCGAAATCAAATGGAATTAATTTAGATCATGGAATAATTATTCGATCATTCGCTGTATCAAACTTCCTGTCAACTTCTAACTCTTTCCACCCCATTCCATACGAACTCATACCACGAGGGACCGTCTGGACATTGGAATTGTAATATGATTTGTTTGCGACGTAGAAGACGTCTTTGAACTCATGTGTCAACAACTCACCGTATCAAAATGAACCCCACCCACCCTTTCACTCCAGACTGGGAATGAATAAAATATGAATGCTTTCGTGAACGAATATAAATCTAATAAAACGAAAACAGTTGAGTCAGAAGCGAGGCACATGATTTACATATTATTGACCACACATGGCAGAATATAATATTGTGTGGAATGGAAAATGCATTATAATTTTCTAGTTGATTTTTCCTTTCTACACTTACTATTTTGTTCGTTTCAATGAAGTTTATTCCGTTCGGACTTGAAGGCTCAATCATGAACGGTTTAGTTATCGTTATTTCGCATGGATTTGTATATTTGTGATTCGTAATTGTCGTGAGAGCAAAATATTTTTTGCACATCAACAAAATCTTGAGGGGATTCTAGTTTGTTCCCAAAATCATTGTAGTTCGAATTACCAAGCCATTTTACTGAATGACAGTAAGTTTCACTGCTTGGTGTTGTGCCTGGAATGATTACAGTATGAAAAAAATTATCTGAAATGTTCTCCTTCGGTATGGATTGTTCAAACTTTATTGGATTACAGTTAAATGGAGTGATCAATAATTCATTCTTTCAACTTCGTTGTATTTTTCGTTAAATTCAAAAATATAAAATTCACGAGAGTCATTGATATCATGAATATCGGACACACGTATAATAGCCACTTCTTTATGAAAAAATCCTTGAGATATTGAAATTTTCGTTGAAAATGTATTTTTGTTAAATTGTCCTGCTGAGTTCGAACAAATAGGACTACGAGAGCTACTGGTGTCAATTAAAAATTTGTCATTTAGCAGCATATATATATATATATATATATATATATATATATATATATATATATATATATGAAGTATAATGAATTGTGTTTTCGGGTTTCATTCCGTGTTCTGTGTTTTTGATCCTCTGAAAGATAATTGTCACAACGTTTCGGCAAAGTCTCCTTTGCCATCTTCTAGGTGATGATTGAGTTTCAACCTCCGAACTCGACTAATTGATTGGAGTTCTGCTTCTCAATATATAGGGGTGTTCAATGATGGTATCTTCGACCTGGGCCCCTCCCCCTTTCTTCGTTGGCCCGACTGCATTTTTCATTATGTCTGTATGGTAATTACTTGATAAGGTCCGACCTTGTTTCTCTGGTGTGATCGGCTTGTTTTTGTTTTGTGATAGGATGGATTTCCACGTTCTTGGTAATCTTTGGGCGTCATCTCTCTTGTTCATACTACTCGGTCGTTTCTCAATTTCGATAGCCTCTCTGATTGTTCGGGAGTAGAAGTTTTCATCGCTCGCTGTTTTTGTGTTTTCGAAATTGATGTTATGTCCTGTCTCCAATACGTGTTGGAAGATGGAAGATGTGGTGACTTTTCCTTTCACTGATAGCTCATGTTCGTCCTTGCGTACGTTGATCCGTCTGTTGGTCTGGCCGATGTAGGACTTGTTGCAGTCTCGACATGGTACTTCGTAAACTCCCTGGGACTCCAGTGGTATCTGGTCCTTCGGATTACGGAGTATCGATCTTATTGTACGTTCTGGTACGAACCAAGAACGTGGAAATCCATCCTATCACAAAACAAAAACAAGCCGATCACACCAGAGGAACAAGGTCGGACCTTATCAAGTAATTACCATACAAACATAATGGAAAATGCAGTCGGACCAACGAAGAAAGGGGGAGGGGCCCAGGTCGAAGATACCATCATTGAACACCCCTATATATTGAGAAGCATAACTCCAATCAATTAGTCGAGTTCGGAGGTCGATACTCAATCACCACCTAGAAGATGGCAAATGAAACTTTGCCGGAACGTTGTGACAATTATCCTTCAGAGGATCAAAAACACAGAACACGGAATGGAACCCGAAAACACAATTCATTATATAAACATGTTCTAACTAGAGGGGGAAATTGTCATTCGGAACCAAAAACAAAAGGGTTCATTTCGAAATGTGTATCAAAAAAACAGAATGATGTCTCTATGGCAACGATCTACGAACCTCAATCAATTCAGACCACAGCAATCGATCTCTAATTTCCGATCACAATTACCAATTCAAAATTTCCAGAGACAGGATTTCAATTTTGATAGTAAGTAGTAATTTTACACGCAATATGGCGTCGACTGAGGGTGACCCTAGCGAACCTCAGGATTCAAAACGCGAAAAAGCGGATAATTCCCTTAAAAGTAACGATGAGAAGTATATAGAAGAGCCCAAAAACGTGTTCAAGTGCTGTGCAAAGAAAACCTCAACATTTATAATTTGTATAAAGTGTTTTTCTGTCTACCATAAAAGTTACGTATCGCGAATGAAAACTGTCAAGAGAGATGAAAGCAAAATAATCTGCTGTGACAGCTCAGGTATCTATGATCTATTGATGGAAAAATTCCAAAATGAAACAGATTATCTGCGAAGAATCATTATGGAAATCGAAGATAAAAATCAAGTTCTGAAGGAAAACAATGCACTTCTTTTCCAAAGAATTGCGCAGTTGGAGGAAAAAAGTAGCCAAAAAAAACTTTCAAAAGAAAACAATTCAGCTCTGAGAGGAACAGCACAGCAAATAAACAGAAACAAAACATCGTATAGCAGTGTTGCCGACAATAACACCGAAAAACGACCACAACCACAGCCACATAAAACCAGTATAGAAAACACTCCACACGAAAACCGAAACTCAAAAGGAAAAGAAGAATAATCGAACCAAAAACGAGTTTGCTAAACTCAAACTCCAAATCCAAAGATGAACAATAACATTGAAGTTGAAACATTAGAAAACGAAGAAATAGTTTTATCTTGTGAAACAGATATGGAAAAATTGATCTTGCGGCTATTGCTACTTATTGTAATATCAATGATATTCCTCTCAACGCATCCAAATGTAAGGGCATGACATTACCCAAAAAAAAAAAAGATCACTTGCTTCCAGAGTATTATATTGATAACATCCTCTTAGAGATAGTCACAGAAGTGAAAGACCTTGGTATAGCTTTCACAAAAAATCCTTCTTTTAATGGTCACATAAGCAAGCTGGCATCTGACTGCTATTATAGAACCCTAGGCTTTATCTTGCGAACTGCTCAGGACTTCAGCTGGAAAACATGTATTACCTTATTTAACACGTACTTCCGCTCTAAATTAGAATGTGGTAGCGTTGTATGGAATCCGCAAACTACAACACATTCTGAGGTTATCGAAAGGATACAAAAAAATTTTTAAGAATCGTTTATTCAAAAAAATATGGCATACACCCATTACGCATATCATATGAATATCAACTAATAGATCTTGAAGTTACAAGCCTGAATAAGCGAAGAGACAATGCTCAAATTTTGTACATTTACAATATACTACAAGGAGAAATCTTAGCCTCTGAACTCCTAACTGAATTAAATATCAATGCAAATGACGTAAGGTTGCGAAGCAGGGAAATCTCGTTTAAAATATTTAATACTGTGTCACCTATTGAAAACTGTATGATTAACGTGAATAATTTCCTAAGTAAAAATGAACTAGACATTTTCAACGTTAGGATAGCTTATCTTATCTCACTTCTGAGGCAGTAGATTTTATTTTCATTACTTGTGTCTTAAATGTATATACTTTATTACTCTAACTACTACTATGCTTCAGTAATTTTAATGTTAGTGTAGGCACTGTGCTGTACTGTTTTTATCACTCTGAATTCGACTTCACTGTATACATGTAATTGGTTTTCTTCTGTTTGTATGCAGTATAAATAAATAAATAAATTGTGAAATCCAAAATGTCAATTTCCATCTGAACCTATTAATATTCAACAAAGAGAAAATTCACCTCCATGAATATACTTCACCAATCAACAAGTGTTTGGAACACCCCGTAACGTTTTCGAACCTACTGAGCAAATATCACAAAATAAACCAGAACCAATGTCAACAAATTATCGTAATGGACCATGCAATTTCACCTCAAAGGACTCCACAGTATAGAATCAAATCATTGTTATAACGATTAAATGCCGTACGAAAATCTATCAGGAAAAGGTAATTATGAAAATATTGCTTCAGGTTTTCAGCACTCATACGATTATAACTGTATGATTGTTCTGTAAATGATTGACATCTATTGGAAATATACATTTAAGACACAAGTAATGAAAATAAAACCTACTGCCTCAGAAGTGAGATGAGATGAGCTATCCTAACGTTGAAAATGTCTAGTTCATTTTTACTTAGGAAATTATTCACGTTAATCATACAGTTTTCAATAGGTGACACAGTATTAAATATTTTAAACGAGATTTCCCTGCTTCGCAACCTTACGTCATTTGCATTGATATTTAATTCAGTTAGGAGTTCAGAGGCTAAGATTTCTCCTTGTAGTATATTGTAAATGTACAAAATTTGAGCATTGTCTCTTCGCTTATTCAGGCTTGTAACTTCAAGATCTATTAGTTGATATTCATATGATATGCGTAATGGGTGTATGCCATATTTCTTTGAATAAACGATTCTTTAATTTTTCTTTGTATCCTTTCGATAACCTCAGAATGTCTTGTAGTTTGCGGATTCCATACAACGCTACCATATTCTAATTTAGAGCGGAAGTACGTGTTAAATAAGGTAATACATGTTTTCCAGCTGAAGTCCTGAGCAGTTCGCAAGATAAAGCCTAGGGTTCTATAGCAGTCAGATGCCAGCTTGCTTATGTGACCATTCAAAGAAGGATTTTTTGTGAAAGTTATACCAAGGTCTTTCACTTCTGTGACTATCTCTAAGAGGATGTTATTAATATAATACTCTGGAAGAAAGTGATCTTTTTTATTGGTGAATGTCATGCCCTTACATTTGGATGCGTTGAGAGAAAGATCATTGATATTACAATAAGTAGCAATAGCCGCAAGATCAATTTTTCCATATCTGTTTCACAAGTAATTTCTGCAAAAAGTTTTAAATCATCTGCATATAATAGAAATGTACTGTGAATAATGTAATCAGATACATCATTCACAAACATTACAAACAGTGATGGGCCCAAAATTGAGCCTTGTGGGACACCTGAGTTGTTCACAAAGGGATATGAGTATGTATTGTTAAATTTAATCAAATTTATCCGATTAGTGATGTAAGATTTCACAAGTTTCATAGTGTTATCTTGAACTGCAAAGGACTTCAGTTTTAGGAGCAATACATAATGGTTCACTCGGTCAAATGCTTTTGCCATGTCTGTGTAAATAGTATGTACTTCTGAGATTTTCAAAGTGTCTGTTAAGTAGTTCGTGAAAATGGATAACTTCGTAACAGTGGATTTGTTTTTAAGAAAACCATGTTGTTCATCTATTAGAGCTGACTTTACATGGGCGTAGATTTTATTATGCGGTGCCTTTTCGAAGATTTTTGCTGGAGAAGATAGGACAGTAATTGCTCGATAGTTTTTTATTTGGCTGGTATTGCCTGATTTATGTACTGCCGTTATTCTACCAATTTTGAATTTATCTGGAAATATATTTTTTGTAATGAAGTATTAATTATCATTTGTAGTGGTACCACAAGTAAATCGGAGGGAGCTTTAAAAAAAATAGGCTGGTAAGCCGTCCAATCCTAAAGATGTTTTTGGCTTTAGGGAATTGATTGATTCTTTAATATCTTTCTGAGTGAGTTGTGTCAAGTCAAAGTGATTCAAATTATATTGTTCAAAATTTGAGTTGGTTACTGGTGAAGCACTATTGGTATAAATTGATTTGAAGAATCGGCAGAAGTATTGGCTATATTTTGTTCATCTACAAAAGATTCGTTATTAAATTCATATCTAAAAGCTATATTTGATTTGTTTCTCTTGCTTTTGACATAATCCCAAAAGTGTTTTGGATCATTATTGATATCACATTCGATATGCTGTAAGTAAGTGATTTGAATGGCATATTTCAATTAGCTACTTAGTCTCTTTCCTTAGTTCCTCAAATCGTTGTTTGTATTTATCATTTATTTTAGATTTTTTGTAGGATTGATTTTTAAGTTTGATTTGCTGAATTAATTCCTTACTATACCAAATAAGATATTTTTTGATATAGTTCATTTTCAGTGGTATACAGTGATTCAAAATTTCATATAGTTTGCAGTAGAATTGGTCTACAGCTTCATTGGTATCGTTAGATGTTATAAAAATTTCATCTCTAGTTAGGTATTTATTATAGTAGCGTTCGAAATCAAATCTTTTGAACATTACTTCTCTTGGTCAAAATTTAGGATCGTAAAAAGTGTTTTTGAATTTAAAATCAGCAGCTAACATAAATTGTTTGAAACTGCTACCTTCATCTGACTTGAGTTCTTTCGATGAATAGTTCTTGCTCCTCCCCCGTTTTTTCTCTTACATAAGATAATATATCTTCTTCCAATACATCTGGTTTTATTTTAAATAAGTATAACCATACTTTCGGATCTTGACCTCTAAACTTTCCGTGGCTGTCACTCTCACCTTTAAAATTTTTTTGTGCTTTTTTTCTTTTTCCCTGATTTTGCCAGGCTGCTTCACTGTTATCAGTTTGGTCATTTTCCTCAGTATAATCATGGTCTAGTTTCTGTGAAACTATTTCTTCGTTTTCTAATGTTTCAGCTTCAATGTTATTGTTTATCTTTGGATTTGGAGTTTGAGTTTAGCAAACTCGTTTTTGGTTCGATTCTTCTTCTTTTCCTATTGGGTTTCGGTTTTCGTGTGGAATGTTTTCTATACTTGTTTTATGTGGCTGTGGTTGTGGTCGTTTTTCGGTGTTATTGTCGGCAACACTGCTGAATGATGTTTTGTTTCTGTTTATTTGCTGTGCTGTTCCTCTCAGAGCTGAATTGTTTCCTTTTGAAAAATTTTTTTGGCTACTTTTTTCCTCCAACTGCGCAATTCTTTGGAAAAGAAGTGCATTGTTTTCCTTCAGAACTCGATTTTTATCTTCGATTTCCATAATGATTCTTCGCAGATAATCTGTTTCATTTTGGAATTTTTCCATCAATAGATCATAGATACCTGAGCTGTCACAGCAGATTATTTTGCTTTCATCTCTCTTGACTGTTTTCATTCGCGAAACGTAACTTTTATGGTAGACAGAAAAACATTTTATACAAATTATAACTGTTGAGGTTTTCTTTGCACAGCACTTGAACACGTTTTTGGGCTCTTCTATATACTTTTCATCGTTACTTTCAAGGGAATTATCCGCTTTTTCGCGTTTTGAATCCTGAGGTTCGCTAGGGTCACCCTCAGTCGACGCCATATTGCGTGTAAAATTACTACTTACTATCAAAATTGAAATCCTGTCTCTGGAAATTTTGAATTGGTAATTGTGATCGGAAATTAGAGATCGATTGCTGTGGTCTGAATTGATTGAGGTTCGTAGATCGTTGCCATAGAGACATCATTCTGTTTTGTTGATACACATTTCGAAATGAACCCTTTTGTTTTTGGTTCCGAATGACAATTTCCTCCTCTAGTTAGAACATGTAGAATTGCAAGTTCCAAAGAGTCTGGATTTTTGAGTGTTACCATGTCTTGTATTCTACCACTCAAACCACTAATAAATGTTTTCAGAGACAATTCATCATTTTTTTGCAATTTGAAAACACGTTCCTGCTAATGATACTAGTACTAGTGATTTGTTTCTGTCGTTACGATTATTTCTTGCACAGGACTATCCAAATTTCTTTGGTATCCATAACTCAATCCAATAGATTTTTCAAGTTAGCCTAATCTATAACTTCTGGTCAACTCTCAATTAACATCGACTCCTTTTCTGATAATTTTCCTATCACATCTCTGATTAAGAAAGTATTTCGAACATTAACATAGTTCGAAAGCAACTAATTGCAATGTTCAGTAGAAACTTACTAAGTTATCATTATTTCCATCAAAAATTGGTATTGTATCAATACCTATGTGGTCTGAGTAATTGATAATTAATTTGTGGGTTGACCACTTTTAGGTTTGCCACTATATCTGATTGATTTTGCATATTATTATCATAATTTATAGGTTAACCAAATTTTCAATTAATCCGTCAATTTTGACTATCATAATTCAAAAGAAATCGGTCAATAAGCATTATTTCTCTATAGTTATTGTTTTTTATTCAAATTATCGATTTTTGTTTTTTTTTTTGAAATTGGAATTTTCTATTCTGGAAATATGTTTCCGAATATTATAATATGCATCACTATTGAAAACGCAATTGAATTTTGATCAATTCTTAGAATTTCATCGTCGACAAAGGAAATCAGCGGTAAGAAAGAATGGCTCACCTATCCCTGGTCTTCATCCAATATTCCTTGCTCGATTCTACGTTCTCTTCTAGTCCCTCTGGCCACTGGCTCGTACACGAAATTGTTTTTCGGTAACTGTTTGCTGAGAGTTGAAGCTCAAGAACAGATACCCTATGAAATGTTCTCAGATAATCCTACGACTGCGCCAATTATTTCGAACGATTTAGCGGTAGACTTTTTGAAAACCTTTATTCGTACTCAAAGTGACAAAAGACAAATATTGAATGATAAAATCATGTTGACAAGGTATATCAATAAGTTCGGTTCTGCTGACGATGCGCTGAGCCGGTATTTGGATCAGGAGATTGACCCGAGAACATCCCTCTCAATGTTATCCCTTGTTTATCCTGATATAACTCGCTATCCTCTCAATATCACCGGCACAATAACTACCTACTCTTGTTGTCTAGGCAGACATTCTTCAAGACCGAATTACATTACTTCAAATCCCCTTTGCACGTTTGTGGAACATATCATTGTCGAACTTCCCTATGGATCGTCGAAAATCCTAATTGTTAGTTCTTCTCTCGATAACGAAATATACGTTTTATATCTTTTAATAATTTTTTTGACTTTTCTAGTTTTTTGTTTCAATTCTTGAATCAACTATTCAATGCGAGTTCTCATTCACCGATCAAGTCACGACACTATCCTATCATTTCCAATCAGTGATTACTTCATTTTGAGTTTTTCTCTCCATAAGCTCTTGACGAATCTTTATATGTGCTAAATAATATAAACATTGGAAAGGAATTTCCCATATTATCAATCTCCAAACATCCTCACATTTGTTTTGAAAATACTTTTTTCTTGCTGAATCCAGACATTATAGTAATATAAATAACATTTCAATGATAAGAGCAATGAGGTCAAATCAGATGGCATGAGTTCATATTGACGAAATAACGAAGAGAATAAATTAATAGCTCCCCGGTAATTTCCACGGTGACATATACTTGAATCATGCAGCCTTCAAAAAGTTGTTTGTTACTTATCCTGTTGTATTTTCAAGGTAAGTGCATTTTGAAATTTGGTAGTTACAGCGAAAGTTCTCATGGCGAAATCAACAGAATTGATTATAAATAGCTAATCTGTACTGATATTTGGTTATAGTCATTTGGTTATTGTAACTGTCCATTTTCAGCAGATTGCTTGGAAGCATAGTTTTGAGTTTATGTTTCACTATATCAAGTCATCAATCATGAAATACTAGCATGTTTTTTCTCCAAGAAGGCCATAGAAACAAATTTATTAATATATGCCGACTACATTTCAACTGCATTGGACAATCGAGCACAGGTGGTCTCACAGTATTCTGATTTCAGTTAGGCATTTGATGAAGTCGATCATCACCCCCTAATTTCAAAACTTGCTGGAATCGATATACAGGAAAATCTCCTCAGATGGCTTTCATCCTACCTTCCCAACCGCAGTCAGCTAGCGAGCGTAAATGGATACAGATCTGCTCCATTTTTGGTAACCTTGGGATTACAAGGATGACATCTGGGTCCGTTAAAGTTTCTAGTATTTAAAAATGATTTGAAAGGTTCACAAGTACTATTATATGCCAATAACTGAAACACCTTCAGAAGAGTGATGACTATTAGAGATTGCTCAAAGATTGAAGAAGACCTAATGCTTAATAACGAATAATTGCTTATTACGTACAAAATGTAATTAAATTTTCAATTTTTCTTGTATTTATTCAATTTATTGACAACCGAGTATTTCTGTAACCACTACTATTAGTGGATGTTTCTGTAGATATTTACCTGTTTGTTTTTCAAATTAAGAATAAATAAATATTGTCAGGTCTGATGTGAGTAAGTGACTGAAATTATTAGTCTCAATGCATTTACACGAATATATTCTGGCACTGACGAACGCTAATGAACTGGAGAGCCATTCGTAAGTGGTACGTTCATTTATTCGGAGAAATGAGTTCTCTGTCATGATGAACAACTGCTGAGCATCAAACAGCAAGGTGTCTTTGCAATGATTTTTCTGATTCAACTATGTCCTCATCAACTTGAAGCACTGTTGTCGATGAAGGTGGAGAAAATGAAACATTCTTCAGAATTCAATTACCCTGATTTGAGGAACCGTTTTTTAATGACTCTCATCAGAGAAAAAATATTTCAGCAGAGCAAACAACCGAATGAAAGAATTGCAGAGAAAAGGAATACTCCGATTCATAATGTTTTACGAGAGTAAAAGAGGTCTAAGACGTAATTTGCATATTTATTCATTCATCGTGTTTTTCAGAAGTGATCTTCTTTGTGTTGAGATAAGTGTCACTTTTTGCGATAATTCCCCGAATATCAAAGAATTAATATTCTTACAAGATTCATCACTGATTTTTTATTATTGCTCAGTTTCTACGAAGGTTTCCCACGCTCTTGACTACACATATAAATGTACATGGTTATTTTACGATATTTTGTGGTAGTGTTATATGAGACAGTTATGAGAGATCTGTTCTCAATAATTTAAAAAAAAAAACATCCTTCATAAATTCGAAATCCCATTAATACCTTTTCCTGATTCGACTACGAACCAACCATGCGATACAAACGTTTTCCTCAAGAACCAAGGAATAATAAAACGATCAATATATGATTTGATATCGTAGGAGCCCATTTCATGTTGACTGTTGGAAATGAAAAATCCACTCGAAACGTAGAAAAACATTCATTGAACGCACAAAAATGGTTATTACTTTTTCAGCTCCAGATGTCGCTAGCAAAAGAACATATGCCATTGGATACGAAAAGGTTTGTTGAAAGATTCATGTCAAATTCGAGTCACAAAGTTATACAAATTTGCCACTACATTCTCATCCACTCACACAAATGAACAGATCAGATAATGGCGACTATTGAAAAAAGTTTCGTGTGATTACTTCCACTTCAACTGGGATTAGTAGAAAAACTCCTTTATAATTTGCATACTTGAATATCCTGCTCGATGTTTCCGACACATTCGATTATTCAGGAGTCAAATTTAGTGTCATAATATGTCTATATCATTATGTTTGTTAACACTTATCTAATATCATCCTGCGTATTCGCTGTCCCTGATTCGGATTTCACAATTTTTTTCAGTATATATCAGAATTCAACCACTACTCACTTCGATGTTTTCTTTTATTCCCCGTTGATTTAAAATTTTGCTTGTCCTGTGAATTTCATTTATAAGAAACCTACAGATTTTTTAAAAAATTCATTTCAAATTTTTTCCATTAAACAGACAAAAACTTTGTGTTGATATGTGATTATCATTTACAGAGGTCTGATTTATTCACTAGAAGAAAGACGATAAAAAGAGGAAAACAACGTTCTCTCCAAAACAATTTTCATATTCATAATCATCATCATGTATCATTATCGCCTGAAATAGCCAAAATTAGAATTTCATGGTTATCGATAAAAACTCGAAACAACCTATGGGAGGTTAGGATCGTTTTTCTTGCTATTTTATGATTACAGATATCATGTGATCAAGCTGTCAATATGTGCCGAAAAAAGTCTATGGAACTTGCTAGCATAAGAAATGAACAGGAGAACAATGATATATACAAGTTTTTGTCACAACAGGGTGAGTGAAATTCAATACTAAAATAACTCCATGAACGAATTTCAGATAAAAATAAATGAATAATTTTCAAATAAAAATATTTTTTACAATATTTTCGTCCGCTGGGCTTATTATGATACGGCAAGGTGCTAGAGTGGCGATTGAGTAATTTTTGTTAATCAACCATTCCATTGAGAGATAAGCGTATGTGGCAATAACTGTCATTTGGTGCTGAAGAATTATCAATAATTGCACAGACTATACTTTCATTAATCGTCTTCGAATTTGGTTTAATGTTGTAGTATGTTATAATGAGGAGTTGTAACACTTCAACTCATGAAAATTATGATGGAGTCTACAGTTCGAGGAGTGGCACGTGACCAAGACTGGCTCAAAGATGAGTGCTTATTTTTGAAAAGATATGTAGAGGTTGACGAGAATAGTATATTATTTATTATTTCAATAGTCGCAGCAACTTTTCGGGGTAGATTAAAAATCTGCCTTTTACACTTGTTAAGATTCCAATATTAATTCTTATTTTTCCAGATTGTAGTAGGTTACAAACCGAAAAAACTACGGAACAAATATTGATCCACCACAAAATAATGACGAACAAACAGTAAATGATTTTTGTTTCAATAATTTAAAAATACAAGAAATATCAAAATTAGATCAATGTTAATCGACTTACAGCCGAAAGCACCAACTTTTTCTCATTGGAGCTAGGAGCTAATAGGTCATTGAAGGTCATTTAACGCACTGGAGCGATTGCACCATAGTTTAAGAGATTATTAAATACACATCAATGAACCCTAACCTATCATAGAGTCCCTTTGTTAATTGACTCATAAAAAAAAGTCGGTGCAAACGGCTGTTAGGTAGTAGCTAAATTTTGTTTCAATGATATAGAAATACAAAAAATATCATAATTAGATTAATGTAAATCGACCTACGAGATTCAGGTACATATTTTTGATAACGTAAATTCAAATCTGAATTAGCTCATTTGGTAGAGTATCCGGTAAGATAACCGCAAAGTTTTGGGTTCGATTTTTGGCGTCATAATTTTTTTTTCTTCTCTTTATTTTTTATAAATACCTACTTGGTTTTTAGGCCAGTTTTCATGTGAATAGTATCAATAAGGAAAAGCAATTATTAATCATATCTGTATATCTTACAGAATTCACGGGTTTGACGGCTTATTGACAGGCGTGCTGGAAAAACTTTCCAGACTGGTGCGTGAACTAATTTTCTGCAGGGGTGAGATTGAAGGTCACTTTCCATGGTAGTAGAGAGTGCGATTTGGATTTATTTTCCATGTGTTCGTAGGAGAACTACTATATTTCACTCTTTGAAACAGACAGGCAATGCTTACTTGTCTTCCCTTTCACAGCTTTCATATTCGTTTCGTACAATGAATAAGTTGAATAATACTTAACACGGAAAACAAAATCATAAAAACCACTGTAAAATATTCACTCAGAATAATTCCCAAAACCCTAACAGCTATTTTGTTTTTGTCAAAATACGTGTCTTGCGTAGTTTCATGAATATAATTGGGTGCAAATCTTGAAACGGTTTCTATTATGTATCGCCAGATTTCAATATAACAATTTTTTTTAGAACACCAGGAAGGATTCTTCACTTCAGGAAAAATATTGAGTTATGCGGACGGATGGAAATGGTTGGATGGAAAGCCTATCAAATATTTCAATTGGAACACTGGAGAACCCAATGGTTATGATGAAAAGAGGTGCATCCAAATATTCATTCGTGATAAGAAGTTAGTTTGGAATGATAATAGGTCGTCTTATCCAGATAACTATCTTTGTGAATCTAGAGATGATGAGAACACATCTATCTCTAGCTCTGTCAACTGGCAGAAAAGTGAAGACAAGTATCATTTCAGCCAAGAAAAGGTGGGTAAAATCATTGAGTGATATTATTTATTCAACTAGATGAGAACTAAAGTACGATATTCACGAACGATTCATACCATACTGGTGTAGTAGAGCTCCGAATTTCCAGTCAACCAGTGGTAGGAGAAAATACAGTGGTGGGGGCTCGAATCGGTTTATTTTCGGTTTTGTCTTCCTTTCGAAATGTTTCACCTTCCAAATCATAGAAGAGGGGAATTATATCCAGATTCAGCAGTCATATCAACCCCCTGACACAATCAAATTGAAAAATATTGAAATATCAAAATACATAGTTTGACACGAAATCATTAGCGAAGGACTACTGTTGGAGATGATTTCAATAAGCCATATATATATATATATATATATATATATATATATATATATATATATATATATATATATATATATATATATATATATAACACTGTAATATACTCAAATCAGATAATAGGAATCGGTAATTCTTTCCTGGAAGGAAGCCTTGCTGTCAACTCCTTGATTTTAGGAGATATTGGGTTACATTTCCTAACTCAAATACGATTTTGATATGAGCAACAATTGAAACTGCTCAGAATTGTCTTTCTTCTAAGCTTATAAATCAATTTGCGGTTACAGTATGCCTTCTTTATGCATTTTGTTACATGCCTGTTGAATCTCAACTGTGTATCAATAACTATTTCTAGGTTTCTTGCTAACTCTTCAAATCCAGCGGGTTGTGTACCAATTGTGATGCCGATTTGATTGGGATGATTTTTATTTGGATTCGCAGGATCGACGATCAAGCATTGATCTTTCCACACATTATATAGCCTATTCAGGTGTTCATTGAGAGTGAAACATGACTGTTGTACATTTTCAGCACTAAATGACTCACAAATTTGCGTGTCATCAGCATGATAATGGCAACGACAGTGATTTATAGAAGAAGAAAAATTTGCCGTATGAATCATAAATAATAAATGTCTAAATATGGACCCCTGAGGGACACCGACTGTGAGATTCAACGGTGAAGAATATTTGCCTTCAGTTTCAACTAGCTGGATACGACTTGTGAGATAATAGAGATTAGTTTCTCCTCATTCGGGAAAAAATATTTTCATCAACGCAGAAACTATTTGAAGACTCAGATTTTTCATTTATTTCAGATGGCTATTGACTATCTACTCGACTATCTGCAATGACTATTTTCTTCAGTTTCAGAATTTTCTACTCTGGGTGAGGAGGAGAAAACATTTTCCACATGTCTCAGTCAATATTGAAAAAAATGAAAAAGTGTTTTAAAGTGCTCCATAACATACATTCAGTTGGTCGCAATTTGTGGAGTGATAATCAGAATTTTTATGGAATTTCAGGTGACATTTTTCGAAGCAATCCAATACTGTGAAAATTTGTCAATGCAGCTAGTCACGATAAAAAATGCTGAGGAGAACTCTGACATTCAATCGTCGATGCTGGTGGAAGGTAAATCTTTTTTTCAAAGAATATATATTTCATATGAGTCGGGTGGTCCGAGATTTAATCATCTTTCCAACCTGAGAGAAGAATTACATATTCTCTTATAATGTTTCTTGAAGTTCGATCACTGTTGAGTGATTCAACAAAAATTGATTAAACATTTCAGTGCATTTCAAAATATTTGAGAGAGGACCAGCGTTTCCCGAAATAACTTTTTCATAGTCGCATAGTGTTCTTTCATTTTTGGTGCCCTTTTCGCCATATAAACTTCACTTATTTGATCCATACAGGCGTTTTCAGTGCACTTTGTGGAAATCCAGGAACTACAGGTTTCTAGGCTTGGAAATTATCGGGCCGTACACAGAGCTTTCGGATATTCTGATGCTTTTTCGAGGGAAAAATTGGTATAATCTGAAGAAATGAGCATTAAGGGTTTTCTTGGGGATAGCAATCATTTGTCTGAGATGCTAGTCATATAGGAGGATATTTTTCCACATCTTCCGGAAATGTACTGACAATCAGAGTTTGTGAGCATTGACAATATTTGGAGTACCAAATATACACTTATTTAAGCATGCGCTATCTCCATTGAATAAAATAAGTCACATGGAATATCAGGTATTATGTACACGGAGGAACATACCTGGGAGGAATTTGATAATGTATTGAAACACTCCATCAAGAGTCTGCTACTTCAGACTGGAGATTCAAGCAGTGGTGAGCACTCGAAGTGGATTTTTTGTTTGTATGAACGTTTGTCATAACCCCTGAAATGAATATGGAGTCAACCCTGATGGAAATAGTTCCATATTCAGGTAAAGAATCCTCTTCGATGATTTTATTGTTGGATCGACGAAATTTTTCGTCATTATAATTCCTTTATTGAATTATTTTGAGAGCTACCCCACGATGATTAGCTGCATTAAAAATATACCAGAATTACTATCCGTTCAGCTGTTATCAAAAATGTACGTTTTCAGGACAACTCACCGCTTCGCCTTGTTTGGAAATCTTACGAGTCTCGAAATCGCGTTCAACGTACCACTTGAACACAATTTTCTTTCTCCAACCGGTGATTCTGAGATTAGTTGATAAATTGATTTGACACTAAAAACAGGCAGGTAGCAGTTCTTTGTTAGCACTACTCGTCGAATCTCTGATATAATAAAAATAATATTGATGGTTATCTTACCTTCGACAACAAGGGACCGTGGACTTCTGAGATTGGAGCTTATATATAACAAAATGGTACTAGGTGGAGCCTGTGAAGTCATCAAGGGACCAGATCCCCTTCTCTGCATAGTCCGAGACCATAAGAATGCAGGAATTGAAGCCTTTCAACATCAAGGCGCGCTGCTGATGAACATGTTATAGTTGTCAACACTCTGCGGGAAAACCCATGAGTATAAAGGTATCTGATACTAGATACAGAACTTACCGACAGGCGCCCGAGACTTCGATCCATTTGCTGTCATCTTGTGCTGTTTATGTGGTCTTGGCCTAAATCCATCTCCATAATTCTGCTTTTCGAGTGCTTTACCATTTTCTTCGGCAATCGTATAGAATAGACTGGACACCGGTACTTCCTTTTGCTCCAGGAGATATTGGGTCCGTTGTGGGGAATGAAGGGTGCCAAATTTTTTGAAACTCTTCATTCTCCACCCTCGAGCAAATACAAGCCAATAAGGCTGATATGGTCCTCTTCGACCACCGAAGTGCAGGTTCCACTGGAACTCTTCTGTCACATTGGTGTTTCTGAATATAAGTGTTCTCGATGGTTCTGGCCTGCCGAAAAGCGGCAGATATCTTAGCCAGCAATATGGAGAGAGCCGTTATTAATACTACTAGCGCGTTCGCTCACTGGACAGAAGCAGTGGGGATTGAGGTCCCGACTAGTTTTGTTTAGACGAGAAGAATAATAATGTGTCTTCGTCTTCAATGAAGAAATATTTAATTCAACAGGTATCATCTGAGAAACAGCATTCAACATAGTTAATCTTCAATGCAACCTCAAGTTGTTATCAATATTCATTAAATAAATGAAAATGAATTGAAATCATAACCATACCAAATTATTGTGACAGATTACCGGCGTGGCCAACGTTACGATAACGAGAAATTAACGTATTAAGTAATTCAAAAGGTAATATTCGGATGGTTGGAAAAATAAGATTATTTGAAAACGTGAAAAATTACATCTATTAAAAAAAAAAAAAATTACCATTTTAACGTTCTTTCAGGTCTCTAAAGAGCAAATACTCACATAGAAAATTGAATTATTTGGGAGTTACCAGAATAAATATAGGAACAGATTCATTGATCTTTCTCCAAAGAGATCTGAACAGCTTCTCGGATAAAAAAACAACATACATTTCCAACCAAATCACTCTCAATGGGAGGTTGAATGTGAGTTGAAACAAAGCTAGCATTTTCAGGATGAAATTGATGATGATCAAGAAAAAGATGATAATCGAATTTCTCATCAAGTTTAGTCTCATTTTGTTTTATTTCAAAATTGAAGGTTCAAGTTACATCTATGGAAAGTGCCAGTGTACAGGGTATTGAATGGAAGAGGGTTATATATAGAATGTATATTTGTTTAGTGAATATATTCCCTTGACTCATAATTACTTGATTTTTTGTTACACAGGTGATGGCTTCTGGATATCTGCAAATAGGAGATATGGATCAAATATCTGGCGCTGGCTGACTGGAGATAAAGTTGAATACTTCAACTGGAATGAAGATAAAGCTGACAATGATAGAACAGCAGGAAACTGCATGACTATTTCTAGGAAGAAACAAAATGCCAAATGGAAAGAAGTTCCATGTGAACAAAAACATTTTGCTATTTGCCAAAAACCTACAACGAAATTAGAAATTGAACTTGAAGAGAATGAGTTTTCAGCCAATAAACCTTCGCGCCAATCAAATTTCAGGAGAATTTTCCTCGATGTGAAAACCAGTGATTTCTTTTTAAGGCTGAATGTTGATTAAAAATGATGATAACACCCCTTTCAAATTTGAAATACGCAGTTTCATTATTTTCAGAATCATTGTTTTTATCGATAAAAATTGACATCAGCTTCAGGAAATTTATGCAAAAATAAATCATGATATGCTTCCTGTGTACACTTTTTCAACTGTATGCCAATAATTTGCTTCTCCTCCAACTATTGAAATAAAAAAAGTTTGAAATGTTTTTTTCCTGTTATCCGACAAACGCCCCCTAACGAATTTCAGTCCCCATGGATTAACGAAGGCTAACTTTGTATGCTAGTGAATGCCAGTACAGTGATTTTATAGCCGGTCTCACGCATGACAGGCGGACATGCTACCCCTTCACTGCCGGGAATCATAAGTTGATACTGTCGTATAGAAGGCCTTAATAAAAAACCTTTTCGGAATCAGGTCGCGACATTGACGTATATATAAGCATTCGTTGACAATGGTTTGATGCACGTCTGAATGTTTTGGCAAATATCACACTCAGTAAAACGAATGTGTTATAAAAGAAGTGTCGTGGCTCTGATTCGGGATGGATAAATAAACCTTTGATCGGGGAATTGAAAACAAGTCCCTGATTGATTACAAAATTGTCAGATGTAGTCAGTAAAACGATTCCGCCCAAAAGGGCAAGTAAATTCAGTGTTCTTTAGTGTTTATTTTGTATGTATAGGTTTTATAATGAATGATTGTCGTTTTGAGTGAATGTTTTAATCAATAAAGTTTATATTTATGTTTTTAAACAACTGATTTCATACCTGGTTATCACAAAGACCATCTGAGCTATACTTTAACCCCAAGGAAGGACCAAATTCCTACCTTACTTCCCGACATGGTGGAGGCGCCTCGCTTCGATTCCGAAGATTCATTCTTCATAATGAATCTTAATGAAGTACCCTCGTGAAATTTCGTATTTTGAAAATTTGTGATAACCGCATGAACAGTTGTTTTGAGAACGTGTGTGTGTGAAATGTGCGATTTTAATTTCTCATTTTGGTATGATTTGTGTGGTTGTATTTTTTTTTCGAGTGAAATGTATGTATGGTTCTTTTTTCTGGTAGTTTCCCGAATTTCAGTGATGATTTTATGCTTTTATGTCTCGAATGATTGATTCGATTGGCGTGAATGGCATGGTATGATTTGTCTGATTTTTTAATATTATTGAAATTTTTGAATAGGCCTTTTTTTTAATGGAAATATATGTGTTGATATAATCGAACGTCAATGAAGTAACAAAAATATTTTGAGAAGTTTTTTATTCGATGAAATGAAAACGAAGTACAAATATTTGTTGAGATATTCCTTTTGCATCCAGTGAGTGAATCAAATAATTATAATTATAAATGTTCAATGAGTAACGTAAATGATGTTGATTGATAGCTATACCTATTAGCTATGACTATTTTTTTGTTGTTCAAAATTTTATCCGAATTAATATAATTTGACGAACCGATTAGATGAATCTGCCTTATTGCTTATGGATTGGTTTTATTTTGAAAAAATAAAGTTATTTTTCCAATCATACTTGAGAAATTACGAAATATGTCTTGAAAGCACTGCCTAGCCACCAGTGGAGATACAGCTATTTGCAACAGCTCTCTCGGAAAGGCATATATATCGTGAGGAGCTAAAAAATAAAATCTTTGACGGTGTGAATACGAAATGAAAGTAGTGGTTCACAACAATGATTTTATATATTTTTGGTTCCCATTTCTTCAAGTTCAATTTTTTTTTTGCGAATTTTAATTGCATATCAGTTCGTTATCAGTAGTGTGAATTTTTTTTAAGGAAAAACTAGTCTTTTTTGAGAAACAAGTTGATATAATGAAAAATGTTCAGTGTAGAGTTGAAAATACTGAAGGAAGTTTGTGTCTGAACTGTCGAATATGGGGAGGTACTCTTGGAAGAATTGCGTGTGTTAGCGCTGAAAGATGACCTTACCCAAAGTGTTAATTGTTTTTGAGAAGAATATGGAAGATGACTGAAATAAGTTGAATATTTTTCTTGATGCTTCACAGAGGTGAAGAAAAAGTGTATATGTAATGTGTATTGATGTTCGAGTGAACATTTTAATGGGTGATAGTTGTTCAGATGATATATAAAAAGGTATTTTCGAGTGAGGATACGTAATCAATCATGTTCAACTGGTTTCTCAAATATTCTTTCACATATAATGATAATTTCGGGAAAAAAATCCGTTGGGATCAATGATTTGCAACCAGAGATCTTTCCGGAAAGTCATTCATAAATTCATAACTGTTCTGTTGCAAATTTTAACATGAGCAATAAGGATTATTCTGCATGATGAAAAAAAAAATTCGAATTTTGTAGATAAATTATCGTGAAAATTCGCCCTTTGGTTATGTGTCGATCATAGTGATTTCAATATATTACTTCGAGTTGATGCGAGAAAAAACAGTATTTTTGTTGTTGTTTCAAGAATTTGATACATAGGAGAGCTTGGTAGATGTGTCACCGTTCAACATGAAAGCTTGCCTTGAAGTTTATGGAAAAAAAATTAGTTATTGTTGTTTGTGTCTCGTTGTATAGAGGGACATTGTCATTGAGGGGAGCTTGAAAGAGGTGTTACGGGTTGACATGGAAGCTTAGCCTAAAGTTTATGGAGATCATGATATGTTGAGTAAATGAGTCGAGACGTATGTGATATTATGATGAAATTTGAATAGTATTTTTTCGCAACTCGAAGTGATGAAAGGAAGTAATCGATCATTGAAATTGCAGGGCAATCATGAAATTATATTGGGTAGAAAAATAGTTGAGAGATGCATAATAATGCAGGGTTTTTCCTATGGTGTCAGCATATAAAAGGTTCAGATTCGTCAAATAATGAATGTTTCAGTAATTTTACTTCATCACTGAGTTATTTGAAACACGATTCTTTGAGAATATTGTTTTTGAAAAGACTTATTGATTGCTGACCAAAAAAAAAGTTTAGGAAGTTGAAATGTACTTCATTTATCTCGCCATCAAACTCGTTATCGAACTAACTCATTTCCATTTTTGATTCAAAATACCAATCTCGGAGCAGAAAATGAATAACTGCAAATTGTCTTTCTCTTAGCGCGTAATGCGAAGGTTTTCGCTGTTTTGTTGACAAACATAAACATTTAGGTCATTGTTCCGAATCGATATACTCACATATTTTATATTGGGTAGGAGTAATCATTCACCCAACGAGTTCATCGAAGTATTTTCAAGGTCTAGTTTATGACACCACCTCGTCAATATTAATTATGCTGAAGTAGGCATAACGGAGTTCAAGTCACTGTTTTGAAAATATGAGTACCTATGTAATTATTTACGTTGATTGTTTTGTTACTCGAGCTGTGATTGAAAATGGAGGAATAGATAGTTATTCATTCAATAAACATAAATTCTGAATTTTAACTGCCATTAATTTTTCTTTTCATGTAAAATGACGCCTCATATTCAAGAAGATGCTACCACCCGAGAACAGAGGCCAGCTTGTTGTTCAAATCCATGGACCATCCGATATGAATTCACAGAATCCGTGATGCTGTGTTGAAGGAACAAATTTAGGACGAATGATCAGCGGGCTCCATCCAATTTGGCTATTTGTGAACTTCAGTCAACGAGTCGCTCAAAGAAGTATGCTCCCAATGTTCAATCCAGCGCTATATTGGTCATTGGCAAACCAGACCGCAGGATGCTGGGGAGGAACGCCAGAGCAATAATTGGTTTAGTTACAAGTCATCCAAGAATCCAAAGCAATACGCTGACCCAACCATGGGCATTGAGTTCTTGCCAATGATATTTTCCGGAGTTTGAAGCTGAAAGAGATCTTCCGTCATGTCAGTACATTCCGATAGTATAACACAAACCACCTATTGAGGAAACGGGCTCCAGAAGTCAAAAGCAGAAGGCAAGGGAGCGCTGCATCAAGATTAGCCAATTTCGTCAGTTGTCCAATCTCTCATTCCCATAAGAGTCTTCCCCAAACAGTAACAGAAACTCGGAGCAGTTAGGAAGATTTGAACTTTTCCGTTCCATTCAGTAATCAGGATGAAGTGAAACTGGTCCTTGGGAGAATGCAGTCGCTATCGGAGAAGGTGAATTCTTACCAGAACCAGGGTGGCCAGAAGAAAGGACGAGGAAATGAAAAGTGTAAAAAGAGCAGTATTTTGCTTAGATAGAAAAAAGGGCAACTGGGATAAATTTTTGGAGTGTGTCTAGATTTCTAGCCATTTGCTTTTTGTTGGTATTTGTAAAACTATCTATTCTTCATACTTCGAATGATAGATTCCATCTTTAATGATGGGGGCCATCATTCACAACCGGGGGGCATATGTCGTATAGAAGGCCTTAATAAAAAACCTTTTCGGAATCAGGTCGCGACATTGACGTATATATAAGCATTCGTTAACAATGGTTTGATGCACGTATGAATGTTTTGGCAAATATCACACTCAGTGAAACGAATGTGTTATAAAAGAAGTGTCGTGGCTCTGATTCGGGATGGATAAATAAACCTTTGATCGGGGAATTGAAAACAAGTCCCTGATTGATTACAAAATTGTCAGATGTAGTCAGTAAAACGATTCCGCCCAAAAGAGCAAGTAAATTCAGTGTTCTTTGGTGTTTATTTTGTAAGTATAGGTTTTATAATGAATGATTGTCGTTTTGAGTGAATGTGTTAATCAATAAAGTTTATATTTATGTTTTTTACCAACTGATTTCATCCTGGTTATCACAAAAACATCTGAGCTACTTTAGCCCCAAGGAAGGACCAAAC
>JAVJAQ010001968.1:0-49594 GCA_032362365.1 Zygogramma bicolorata
ATCTTGAAGAACATTTTGAATGAATTAAATAGATAAGTCGTAACTTATATTTGTATATATGTTTTTATATATTTTCGACTATATTTATATTTTGAAAACCTATTCTTTCCAGTTGAATCCTGAATGTATATTCTGAAAAAATCACCCTGACTTTTTGCACCTTCTCGGCCTTGTGGAACAAGTGCTATATCGACATGCCGAATCGGTCATTATTGCTTAACTATTTAACATGACTGGATAAAACTTACCGATATCTCTTCAGCACAGTTTCTTACAGGCGGTGGATGAATATCAAAACAGTTCCTCATGAATAAACGACGTAAATACAAAAAGACATTTTTCGAAAGAATTGTTGTTTAACAGTGAATTACCGCTGAACTAGTAATTCTACGTTACTTTTGCTTAGGACTTATTTTGTAGATTTAATTACGACGCACAATTTTCGTAGGATATATCAATAACATCAAAACAGTGACATTTGTTCATTTAAATAATGTTTTCGGCCAAAAGTTTCGCGATCCCACAAATTTCACACTATATTCCCAAATAGCACAAGTACGTCCAGTGGACGTACTGCATATGTACGGTGAGGATGTATTGTACGTATTTAGGACGTACTTTTGTCTCCGACAGACGTACATAAGACCTCCCTGCGACTTACCGTTTCCGCATAGTCGGTAATCCCAGGTACGTACTTTTCTAGTCCACACAGGACCTGAAATGTACAGAAAGGGGAACTGTTTGGGACATTCCGAAAACGTACATTTTCCATTCTGTATGCGCTATCCCAAGTAGAACAAACATATTTGACCAATATTGGTTCAATATTACGGGAATATTAACCTTATATTGTAGATGATATCAATAGTGGCCACAAAAAAATGTAAACATTCGGCGATATTAGATCAATATTCGAAAACAACGTAATGATATATCATATGATATCACTTAATGAATCTAAGTATTCATATTCGGGATTATTCATTTCTTTTTTACCAAATAGTCAAGTTGGAAATTTTACTCATTCACGTGTACTAACCATCTAACCGAATACTTACCTGGAAAAAGACCTGGCTGCTGCGGGGCTTGAACTCTCGACCTTTTCTATGGAGATATTATTGTCGACCACTGTTACGCTCTACGGCACGAAGAGACTTGTTTTTAAGAAGGAGTTGGGTGCTATAGATGTGATGACTTCAAGTTAGTTTTGTTCGAGATAATATTAAAATTTCAGAAAGTTCAGTAACAATGAAAATATATTCGAAAAAACACTAAAGGATCACTGTCTCATGTGATGGCGGTTTTGGAATATCAAACTTGCTGTGCAAAAAATTCTGTATGTAATTTTCTGGTATTTAAATTCACCACATGTCGATGTTTCAATTTTTCCAATTTTTTTAGGAATAATTCATTATGAATATTCCATTACCAATATTGATATATGTATGAATACACTAAGTGATCACTCTCAAAATCCCAATACCCCTTGAACCGAAAGGGACCCAATACGTACGTACTTGGGAGGTCCAAACAGTATGTACATACTAACAGAAATGTAGAAAATGAAAGGAACCCAATCCGTACGTACTTGGGAGGTCCAAACAGTATGTACAAAAAAGTACGTCAACGAGACGTCCAGATAGTATGTACATACGATTTCCAAAAATGTACGTCATTACTATTATGTCCCGCAAACGTTTCGAAATATACGTATCTGAAAGGGACTCAATATGTACGCACCTGGAAGGTCCAAATAGTACGAACATAGTTCTTCCAAACATGTACGTAAATGATACGTCTGAGCAGTACGTACATGGGATTCACAAAAAAACACGTCATTGGTATGTCCCTAATTCATTCCGAAAAGTACGTACCTGAAGAGGAGTTAATGTAAACGTATCAGGGACACTTAATAAAGTACGTACATAGTACTTCCAAGCATGTACGTTTTTATTACATTCCGATTGGAACGGGACCAAGTATGTACCTACATGGGACGTCTAACCAGTACATACATGGTACATCCGGTAATGTACGTTCTTCGAATGTCTCCTATCCGTCCCGGGACGTATCGACGTAACTGGGACATAAATGGTTCGTCTTCAGGACGTCGTGTGCTATTTGGGTTCTTCGAGGTCCAAACTACCTACAAAAAATTGACGATTTGGCAGGACTGTTGAAGAGAAGTCGTCCAAACTCGTGTACATTCCGACTGGACTAATTGCAAAATAATCTCTGAATAATCTGAAAATGTTCAACTGATCCATTCACCGTATGAGAAATAGAATATGCAACTCTCATGTTATCCATCATTGCGCGGTCCTAAAGTTGTATACTGATTTTAGACTATTCTTTACAAAGCAACATCTGCATCATGAATAGTAAGATATAACTAAAAAACACTGAATTAAAATATGTATTTGAATCAATTGTTTCACATCATCTATCTATTTTCTAGCCAAACTTTGGCACCATCCCTCATTCTTATTAGCAGATGCATTTTCAACTCTATCTCCTCAACAGATTTGTATTCCGTGAATATTTTGAACTGTCTGATCACTGTTGCTACTATGGTTTTCATGTTGGCTATAGCATATCTCCATCCTGAAAAAAATTAAATGGAAATAAGATTTTTTCTATTTCGTCGAGTTATTGGGCAAAATATCTCATAATATTGTTTTTCTACCCCCTATTTTGAACCGCTATATTTCTACCATATTCCCAAAATCCCCAGTGTTAAGTCAAGGGTGTTAAAAAACATAAAATGGAATGTTATAGGCCAATATGATTTTACCAGTCCTATCAAAAATTATTGAAAAATTAATGAAGTGTAGATTGTTTGGCTATTTGGAAAATAGTGATTTTTTTTTACAATCATCAATATGGGTTTCTCAGGTCGAGTGACACAGAGTGTGCAGCAATGGAAGTTATTACTAACTTTCGTTCACAATTGGTTTCAAACAAAATATGTGGACTCTTATCACTTGATTTGAAAAAGGCTTTCGATACTGTTGACCACAGTATTCTCTTAAAAATACTATATCACGCGGAAGTGAGGGGAAAGATTCACAATTAGTTTTCAAATTATTTAAGAAACAGAAAACAGTATGTGTATATGGGGGAACAAAGGAGTGGGTATAAAACTGTTATTTGTGGTGTACCATACGGCTCAGTTCTATGCTTGTTTTAGTTTATATAAATTCCATAAAAGATTTGGCTCTGAATGGAAAGTCAAACTTATTTGCAGGCGATACCACTCTAGTTCATTCAGGATATGACTCTGAAGAAAAAAAAAGATACAGCTGATGATCTGACTCTTTTATCGTCTTGGTTGTCTTCTCTCAAATTCATTCTGAACTATGCTAAATCTTCGTTCATGTTTGTTTCGGGAAAAACAATACTCAACTCTTCGAGAGTTCCGATTAAATTCAAGAACTCGATTGAATATTCCAAAAACACAAAGTTTTTGGGATCATATTATATCGATCAAAATTTATCGTGGTCAAAAGACATAGAAGTATTGAGAAAGCGAATTTCGTCAATTTTGGTAATTTTATATAGAATCAAGAAACAAATTCCAAAACATTACAGAAAAACAATATATTTTTCATTAATTTATTTGAGAATCCAATACCTCATCTCAATTTGGGAAACAGCAAATGAAAAAACAATCAAGCCACTTCAAAATCTTCAAAACAAAATTATTAGATGTATATTCAATTTAGAGCAGCAAGAACCAACAATTGATCTTTATGAACCTAGAGCTAGAGGATTATTAGATATTCTTTCTCTTTTTAAATACAAACTTTCAGTATTTATTCATTCGATCAAAATAACGTGAAAAATTAGGATTTGAAATTAACCATAAATGCCTATGACTATTCAACAAGGAAAGCAAATCACTTTCCTCTGGCTAAATAAAAATAGAGTTATTGCAAAAAATCTATTTTGTATGAAGGCGTCATCTGTTATAACAACTTGCCGAAAACATTGAAAAATACAAAAAATACTAATTCATTTAGGAAAAACTTAAAAAAATACTTATTATCTTGAACTTCATTCACTTTTTTCTTTATCATTTCATTATATCTTAACCATGACTATATCGTGTATAAGTGATTTTCTTTTTGTTTTTGTTAATGAACCACTGAATTTGACTGCTTGAAATCGAGATGTTCCCGATTATAAATACATGTTATTTCTTGGGAGCCATTAACGTTATATAATTAATATGTCTATTGGAATGTGTGGAAGTAATAATGAACTTCAAAGAAGCAATTATTGAGTTGTGTATATACATGAAATGATGGTCACATATTGATAAGACCACTTACGCAATGTTCCACACATGATATATTCCCATTTGAAAGAGTTCTTTCTGAAACTTGTGCACAACATGATACCTAATAAATTTTTTCCCCTTCCTGAGTCTACTGCTGAAAACAACTGAATTTCTACATCACCTATACAGTTCCTGGGTCCATATGAGAAAGGAATATATGTGCATGGGTGCCTCTTTGCTACTTCCTCCGGTAGAAATCTGTCTGGATCGAACTTCAGTGGATCTGTCCAGTATTTTGGATTGCGATGTATGACGAGAGTGCCAAATCCGGCTGAACTTCCTGCTGGTAATATGGCATCTCCTGTAGCAATAAATCCAGTAGTAAGTTTCAAAGGCTTGTTCAACCCAATATGGTCAAGTGGTTTTCAATAGTAATAACCCCAGGAGATTGAAAATTGTTCGAAAATTTCATAACAGATTTCGAAAGCTTGTTGTAACAAGCTTGTCGAAAGTTGTTATAAAATTTTTGAGCATTTATCAATGTTCTAGGGTTATTCGGATGGATTTTTTTTTTAATTTTTGATAAAAATTAAGAGAAAACCAATTCATCCTGCTAAGTTCCACATGATTTCGACCTTGAACTCTCTACCATCTTTTGTTCTCATGTTCTCAGCGCGATCCTTTAAAATTGCCGCCAATTCTTCCGCCTCTCGATTTCCATCTGAATGACATTTTCTATCAATGCAAAAGTTCATAAATGCTTTCCATCAAAATATTTCACTGTGAACTGTAATTTTTGGTATATTTGATTCTATGATTTCATTGACATTATTAATGATCAGATAATTAGAAAATCCCCCTTTTTTTGAACTCATTTCAATATTATTTCATTCTATCATGAATGAATCATTGAAAACTTCTCAGAATCATTTGTTTCAATAATCAACGACGAAAGACAGTATGGAACAACAATGAAAACGCTTGAAAAATCGAAAAAAATCACAAAAAATGCGATTAAATTTGTTTATACAATCAACGACACGTAAAATTCATTGTTCGTGGTAGTGGCAGGCGTGTTTCAATAATACAAATGGGAGAAACCCGGAAGATTGCTAATGAAACCGAATTGAAACGCAAAATCGGTTGCGCGGAGACTTTCAAACGCTGCTGCCGCCATGTTGTCCACTGTTTGGAAAAGGCAGCAGTGGTTTTTCCTACACAAAAAATGAAGACCTTTCAGAAATACTTTGGTTCTTTGAGGAGTCCGATGATTATAGAAACCCGGGTACGGAGGGGTCACTAATCTCTCGGCAGCACCTGATAAGCCCCATCAGGGGGCTAGCAGCACTGCTTTTTCATATAGTCCTACCCCTCCTCTACCTTGAGGAACAATCACGGAACGGGAGACTTATCATTACAGAAACCCAAAAAAAAATTTTTTTTGTTTTTGCGTTGCCCCATTTTGGACATGGCAGGAGGGCCATTTTGTGTTCTCCTATTGATGAACTAACGAATTATATATATGACTCCTGGGAGCCCTATCATTATAGGTTTAGTGTCGTCGCCTCTTAGATTATCCCATAAAAACAACACAAATGAATGTCAGATGGACTTCAAAAATAGAAAAACATTTTTGGCGTTATGGTGAGTGCTCCGTACAATCTATAGAGGAAAGTATATATGAACAAAAAATAACATTTCCTTGAGAATTTCTTTATTCGTGAAATATTCCAATGAATTACATTCGTGCATAAAAATGACCAGATAATTTTGCATTCGAGCGTGATATCTTATACAAATTGCATTCGGTAATTTCCATATTTTGTAAAAGAGCCCCCGTCCTTCGGACTCGGGCACTTTCGCCAAAGTATGAAAATAAACTCGCAATTTTTAGATATCACGCTTTCTTGCAAAATTATCGGTAATTTTTATGCACTCGTGCAATTATAACCGGAAAGAGCCCACTGGATCTTTTCGGGAGTAATTGCACAAGTGCTTCGAAATTACCGATAATTTTCCATGAAAGCATGTTGTCTAAAAACTGCATGAGTTTATTTCCATATTTTGTCGAAAGAGCCCGACTCCGAAGGAGGAGGGCTCTTTTAGCAAAATATGAAAATAACCGAATGCAGTTTTTTTACTGACAACATGCTTGAATGGAAAATTATCAGGTTTATTTTGATGCACGAGTGTAATTCGGTAGAATATTTCCGGAGTCAAAACAACGAGGTTTTAAATTCAGTATTTATGCCTGTCAAGATGACAAATGTACATTTTAACAATCGTTACTATAGATACACGGACCGAGCCAGCATTTTTCGATACCTACCGGGTATATACCTGCCCGAGAATGTCCCGCCGGGAATTTATCGCTATAATTGATCAAAAATGTCCGGCCTAATATGGGATTTTTAACATACGATGGAAATATTCAGTATAAATTTGTTCTGATTAGTTGTGTTCGATCAGATGACTTGAAATCAACTGATTTCATTAGATTTCTACTTGAGCGAAGAATTTTAATTAAAACTTGCATTATCTATACAATGAGGGAAACTGATCTCCAGGAAAAGTTGCTACACTTGTGAAAATTTCGATTTTGATTTTTATATTGTTCAGAATGAGTCATTTCCAGTATCTTCTATTACTCACCAAGATCTATATCTTCTTCAATCGATCTACTGAATACAGCAGCTATCGGAAAAAGCCTCAAATTTTCCTTGATAACTCTCTCAGTATACTTCATTTTGGGTAGATCCGAAGCTAGCACGGTACGGTCAGTGCCCAAAATGTCGATCATCTCCTCATATACTTTTTGCTGAAAAAAGATTGCCTATGTTATAGACCAATTGTAGGGTCAACTTTAGAGGAGAGTTCCTCAAATCCGGTTGCATCATACGAATTCACCTTTGGGATTGAATCAACCTTATAATCCAAAAAGTATCATCCGCTAGATATTCGACATAGGATATACAATTTATTGTTATTTCAAAATTGTTTGTTTCAAAATTGTTCGTTCCGTTGCTGATGAACGTCAACCCTCAGAAGTCGAAACTTGTGCGATCAATGGATCAACGAGGCCTTACCTTTTATCGTGCGATTACCCAGCACGGTGGCCCGGCGAGGATTCGAACCCCGGCCTTCCGCTTGACAGGCAGATATGCTAACCACTACACTACCGAGACCAAACTCCTTCATAAACCGGGTTACATGAAACCAATTTACCCCTCTGTATCTATGGTGTTATTTTGTATGGATATTTCATATTCGGTACTTTGAATTAAAGCAATGAGTGTACAATTTAGGAAGTATCAAACCATATAATATGACAGTTCCGGTTTGAACGGAGGCGCATCCAATTTTTGTATTTCAAATGGAGTCCATACTTTTTTTGGCATTACAATTCGGCATAGAATTACCTTCTCAATGATATATCATATAATCATACTCCCAATTCACAATCTGCTGGTATAATTGATATTTCATAAAAAATAACTTTTTGTATACTCCTCGTAGCGGGACATTTTCATGCAAGTGTAATATGGAATATTGACCAATTGTCATGTTCCGATATTGCTGGTATTAGGTCACAGTAAGCATTTTCAGAACGCTTTTTGCAGTCAGCGGTGACAGGTGTGACGTACCATTATCTTATTTCAAAATGAATTGAATATTGGAAGAAATATTAAGCAATAGCAATACGGAAATAAAGAATTCAGAGAGCTCAAGCTCTGATAATGAGTCTTTAGAGAATATAATGACTGAAATCATATTCTTCGACAAAATTAGAGGTCGCATAGAAAAAATACCAAGAATAGAAGGGTACATTCGAATTGTAGTAGGTTTATACACCCCTAAGATTTTCAAACAACATTTCAGGTAAGGGCGAGTAAGGCTTGCAATCTCGAAAAATGGGGTTATTGCAGATTTTATTGATCTGCTGGATTCATTTCAATTCAGCATCAACTTGTACGGAAATATCTTTCAGTACAACTCGAAACATTTTTGATAATTTTGCAATTGCAATGATCTGACAACAAATTTAATTTGTTATCCGTTGACGTTTATTCGAACACAACCTAACCTAACTCAATTTGAGGAATACTGGGACTACAGGACCACTTCTGCAGCACTAGCACCAATAACTTTTTATTCTCTAACAGGGTACCTCAAAAATTGGCGCGAAATAATTGCCAGTGAATGTCAGTAAAATCGGAACGACTGAATTAGCTGGACAGTACTGTTCAGGAATATCGGAACATGACATATATCATATGAGTAAAACAATTCATGGCCAAACTTTTCACAAAATATTTTTTATGTGGATTAGCTATTTTCAAAATCGAATTATTCTTCATATTTCAACATCAAGTCTATCATTTCTTGAATGTTTACATAGGAATTTTCAAAGTGGGTTAACTCCATAGATTGTCCATGTTGGGTATTTCAATATGTATTGAGGCTTTTCATCAAATTTAATAATTCCCAAGTCAGCATTCAAAAAAGATAGACCTGATGTTGAAAAATGAAAAAGAATTAAATTTAAAAAATATCTAATCCACGTGAAAAATATTGTGTGAGAAGTTTGGCCATGAATTATTGTTACTCACATGATATTATTCAATTTTCATTAGCATACTTTCATGAAGATGCTTCGTTTCTTCCAAAATAATATGCTTTCCATTCGAAATACGAAAATTGGATGCGCTCCCAATAAAACCGGAAGTGTCGAAACAGATACCTGGCATTGGATTTGTAAATTCAATCATTTAAAATATGCAAATTCAAATGTATAGTTGTCAATTCAACTGTCTGATTTGATTCCATTTATCGTAACTCATTAATTCAATTTAGTTTTTCCATCCTACAAGTTTTTTGCAACAGGTTTCAATATATTCAATATAATTGATCAACAATTTCGAACAATTTGTCAAGTCGATGAAAAATGAGACTCTGACCCTCTATAGTATTTTCATAACCCTCACACAGCAAACAGATTATTGAATGGACCAAGAGTCTTTACTCTACCAGCCCCTAACATGACTGGTGTTAACCACATCGAATATCTCAGACAAAAGCGTACAGCAAGTGGGATTTAGGAATGTTCGACCAGTCTTTTAAGTAGCATCTCTCAAAGGAATTCCTGGTGAACATTTCTTACCTGAACTTCGGGATGCATTCCCAACAAAGTGAATAAACAGCTAATTGAAGATGCAGTCGTCTCTGTACCCTGAAATAACATAGAGCATGGATAGAGGCAATTTCCCAAGTAGCAAGAGAATCTTCGAAACATTAATAAAATATATGTTTCGAATATTCATCCACTAACAACTTATTGATAACTCATTAATGAAAATATCAAATTCTGATTAGGTATATTTCTATGCTTCATTCCTGAATATCGTTGGAAGATATTTCGAATTTTTTTTTGATTAACTTTGATTCTACTTCGAAACTATTATAAATATTACCATCTGTGTCTATATTGAATATGTTTTGAATCATCTTTGTATCACTTTTGAATATTTATCATTTCCTCATTTCTGAATATAATTTGAAAATATTTTCATCTTATTAATTTGGAATATTCAATGAATATTTGTTATATAAATATTAAAATATTTTGAAGATGTTTCGATTCTTCTTCAAATGGGTTTTGAATCTTCATGAAAATATTCATTATTTCTTCATTGCCAAATATATTTTGAGAATATCTTCGAATCTTCGACTTTTCCAAAAGATGAGAAAAATGAAGTTTATAGTAATCCCGTATCAATACACGAGAGGACTTCAACAGATATTTGATAAAGTGAATATGAAAGTTGCATATAAAACTTCTTACAAATCACAACAGCTTCTTAGTAACCCAAGAGATAAATTAGATAACTCAGAGAATTCGAAAATTCACGAAATCATTTGTCAAGATTGCAACAACAAATACATGGGCCAGAGCCGATTAAAGCTATCAAAACCAATTTCAAAGAGCATTTGGCACACATGAAATATGGAAGGGTAGAAAAATACAGTGGCGCCCTACACGCTCTCAACAATGACCACAAAATTGGTGAATTTTTTTTTGAAAATATAAAGTTTGACACATATTCTAAAATTTACTTTGAATGAATTCATAACATATCAATAATTTATTTCAAGACTGAATTTTGAAAATGTGGGTCTAGGAAAGTGTACCAGAGAACGAAATTGCAGAGATCCTAAAAATGGATTTTTCTAAGAATGGAAAAAGGTAAACATGCGTTACGTTCGAAGGGTTGGTATCACAAAAATTCAGTTGAGGCATGAATTGTAGAGGAGAATATGCGCTATATTTCTGCTACTATGGTCAGTGATAAATATTTGAACATGAAAAAAAATTTGTAATTTTTTCAAATAAATTTACATTTCGAGATCAGAGAATTGTAGAGTTGAGAAATGAGATAATGAGCAGCAAATTCTTCATTTATGTCGTCTATATTATCTCAAAAACTAATACCAGTGAACCAACCCTCATTTTACTTCCAACGTAATCATAGGCGTTGATCCCACTAAAACGCAGTTTCGATTTATTGGCAAAATTTTCCTTTAGTGAGTAGAGGCATGAAAAGTTTTTTTTGTTATATTCCCTTGTACAATCCTTATTTTTTCAATATCAAGGCAACTAATGCATGTGCAACACATTTTTGTGGGATGAAAAATCGAACTATAGCTCGCATTTTTTTGTGAGACCATTTGGTAGTATCACACGTTTACCCTCTTCTATCTTCCAAAGCAACTCCGCATTCCTCGATGAAATTGTCTCAATGAAGGTTCTTCAATCAAGAGTTGCATTCACAGTACCCAAATTTCTCTATGATTTATCGATATAACGAAACTATCAATTTTTTCAAATTACATAGATTTTGAATCAACTCACAGCTGCCAAGAATATTTCGACCTCGTCTTTCAGTTCCTTTTCTGTGAAAGCAGAACTCTTCAGAATCAAATCCAAGAAAGCTAGTCGTTTGTAGGAGGGCTCTGGAAATGAAATAAAAATCAATAAAATATGTCAAAATGATATTTCTATTAATTAATTTTTAAGCTTTGTCCTCTCAGAATCAAATAGGAATTCACTGGGGTTTATCGCCATTGCTTCGATTTTTTTCACTTCCACCCATAAATATGCTCATTTCTTCATAGTACACCAAACGGATGAGTAGGCCATGCTAGTCAACTGAATGGATATGATTTCATATCCACCCAAGATAGGATATGAATTCCACCAATCACAGAGAACAAAATACTTTGTTACCACGGACAACTTTGTAGACGTCACAATTCTGATCTGTCTACCTACAAACACGAAATCCAAGTTGTATCATTCTAGCATAAATAAATGAAATCAATGTTGAATGTAAATTTCTTCTAGAGATGAATTACCCTAACACCAAACTGATATTTTTGCACTCAAAGCACGTTTCGCTAACATGATTAGCATCTTCAGAAGAAGAAGAAGAAGAAGAAGAAGAAGAAGGAGTTTGGTGCTAGGGTAATTGATCTCTAAAATAAGTTTCAGAAACTTCTATGAACAATTGGATGGAGTGGCGATGGAGAGTCCACTGAGCCCAGTGATAGCCAAATTTTCCATGGAACGGTTTGAAGAGAAGGCAATCGACGCCTTTGATTTGAAGCCGACTTTGTGGCTACGTTAAGTGGATGACACCTTCGTCGTCTGGAAACATGGAAGGGACGCTCTGAACCTTTTTCTGGACCACCTGAACGCTCAACACCCCAGCATCAAATTCACCATGGAAACCGAACAGAACCAGCAGATAGCATTCTTAGATGTTCTGATTGAACGATGTGGTGCTAGACTAACCCACAAAGTATACCGAAAACCCACGCACACGGATAGGTACATGCACGCACTATCAAACCACCATCCCAGTCAAAAGAAAAGAGTCATATCTATCCTTACTGAACGTGCTCGAAGAATATGTGAACCAGATCATCTATAGCAGGAACTGGAACATCTTCAAGTGACCTTGGGGTCACTTAAAGATGTGTATCTGAGATCAACAGGGCCATGACACTGAAGAGTTCCACGGTTCATAACAGGGAGGACTCTCAGGTAGTTGCAAATGCATATCTGCGATATATCCCGAGGGTCACTGACAGAATTGGGAAACTCTTGGGGAAAGAAATCGAAAAGTTTAGTCATCGGAAACGAATAAGCCTCTGGAGAAGCTGGCCACTCGCGTTAGCAAAACGTTAGGAAGAAATTCCAAAGAACGACGGCCTTCAAGACCAAAGGGAAATAGTTATACTAATAACCTCGGCCGCGAAAGCCTTAACCATTTTGTCAAAAAGTTTCAACTTTTACACCGAAGGTGTCAAAATCATCGTTTGTTCCTTCAGTGGAATTCTTTTTCATACTCAGGAGTATAATTCAGGAACAGTTCCCGGAATAAAAAGGCTTCCTGGAAAATTACAAATGTTATCATAAAAAACCTGATTTCAATTGGGAATTGTTCGGTTTCCTCCCTCGCCCTCCATGTTCTTCAAATATAACAAGACATCCAAACAGAAATGTTGATTTCTATCAACCTACCTTCTTCGATTTCAGCATCCAAATGAGACTGCTTCAATTCCAGTGTTTTTTTGTATTGGGCCATCTTTTTCGAAACAACCTGAAACAAAACTTCTCTCAAAGAATGCATAGGGAGAGGTGTGTTCAACTCACGGAACCAGTAACTTCATAAAATTTCGTAATGTATTTATCAAATGTCACTTTCAGTGGTGAAAAGTGCCAGATAAAATCCAAGTGGTTCCACACCCTGAATATCCTATAGTTAACGGCGGCCAATACCCTAGAAGCAATAATCTTCATACAGTGCGGCTGTTCTTTTTCTACTCCCACTCATAAGTATGCTCATTTCTCTATAGTTTTACTAGAAGGATGAGTAGGTGATCCAGTCAACTGAATTGTTATGATTTCATATCCTCACAAGGTAGGATATGAATTCCACCAACGGGGAAAACTTTGTAGAAACTTTACAATTCTGATCTGTCTACCTTATTATAAAAATTTGTCAAGAAAACATTCCCAAATATAAATTGAAACTTTTCCTAGAGATCAATTACCCTAACACCAAACTGATATTTTCGCACTCGACGCGCGTTTCGCTAACAAGGTTAGCATCTTCAGGAGAAGAAAATTGATACTAAATCTAGAGCTGGGATTAGTTATTTATATACCTAAAGTTTTCCGGTCTGATATGGACTTCGTTTGTTACTGTTAATTATTCTAATTAATTTCTCGGTAATGAACTGACTACCTGCAAGTTCTGTCATCTGTCACGGGTTTTAATAGCTCGTCGGCTCTGGCCAGAGCCGATTAAAGCTATTAAAACCAATTTCAAAGAGCATTTTGCACATATAAAATAGGGAAGGGTAGGAAAATCCAGTGTCGCCCAACACGCTCTACACAATGACCACAAAATTGGTGAAAGCAATCTGAAACTGATCAAGCATGTGCATGACACAAGACTACTCGATGCATGTGAGAGTCTCGAAATAGCAAAATGTAAAAACAGCATGAATGGTGACAAGGGACCTATCCCCTTCAGCCCGCTTTTCAATTTATTGTTGAGAAACTAATCAGAAATCAATACTAACAGATGACAGAACTATCAGGTAGTCAGTTCATTACCGAGAAATTAATTAGAATAATTACCAGTAACAAACGAAGTCCATATCGGACCGGAAAACTTAAGGTTTATTTTTTTTTGAGAACAATGTTTATTCAACAATAATTCTTTAGAAATTTTACAGTAAACAGAGTTCTACAATCTGTGTTTAGAACACTGGCTTCGAGAACAACTAACTTAATTATTACAAGTGTGAACACTAACTACAAACCTTCAACAATTGAAGTGACTTTTAAGTGTTTTTACAAAATTTGTTGATGACTGCACATTTTTAACACTATGTGGTGAATCATTATAGCATTTGATTGCATCAGTGACGGGGTTATTTAAACCTATGTTGGTTCTTGTAGGGACCTGATACAAATTATTGTGTGACCTCGTTTCATATTCATGCACATCATGTGTAACCAAAATTTTAGTATTACATTTTTGTTGGTTATTCAGAATTTTGAAAATTAATTTACACTGTTCTAATTCTAACAACTTATCTAGTTTGATAACGTTCAATTCTGTGTACATATTACTCGTATTAGTGAGTCGGTCATAGTTGAACAAGACTCTCAATATTTTATTTTGTAAAACTTGTGCCTTATGAAACTCAGTTTTACTGCACATACCCCAAATTGGTGTCAAGAAAAATGCATTGTAAATGTTTTTTTTACTTTTTGTAGTTAGATAATCTCTACCTCGGTATAAAGCAACTATCATCGATGTAGTTTTATCCAAAATTTGTAGTTTTATCCAAAATGTGACTAGACCAATTCAAATTCTCATCTATAATCAATCCCAGGTATTTGATGCACGGTACTTTTTCTATATCAATATTATTTATTCTTATGCAAAGGTTTTCTTTTACTACTTTATTTTTCTGTTTGAAAATCTGATATTTTGTTTTATCGATGTTGATTTTTAATTTATTAGAATACAACCATTTACAGTAAAGAGCGAGATCTAGATTTACTTCATCCGTTAAAGCCTGTTCGCTAGTTCCTTTATAGAGAAGAACTGTGTCGTCAGCAAAAGCAAAATACCTTGCATTAAGATTGGCACACTTAAGATTCAGCTCATACAGACTGTACAACAGTGGTCTCAAGGCAGACCCCTGGGGGACACCATAGTCACTGGAAACCACTCACTATTAGTTTTCCCTATTTTCACATATTGTTTTCTATTAAGCAAATAGGTTTCAATTAATTTATACATAGTTCCCCTAAATCCCATATATTGTAACTTATTTAATAATATATTTATATCTACTACATCAAATGCCTTTCTTAAGTCTATAAACACTGCTATAACCACATGCTTCTCATCCAAAGCCCTTGAGATATAATTTACAAGATCTACTGCAGCTGCAAGCGTATTACTATTTCTAATGAACCCATACTGGTAACTGTCAGTCAAAGCATTTTCATCTAGAAATAACATCATTTTTTTCTTAATGATCTTTTCAACAATTTTGGACAAAACACTAATCACAGATATCGGCCTATGGAGTCTTTAACACCTGCTTTATACATTGGAGTAATTTTACTGATTTTCAGTTCATCTAGAAATCTTCCAGTTATAATTACATTGTTAATTAATTTTACCAATATTTTCAGAATATATGGTCTGAGGTTGAGTAAATCTCTGACTGAAATGCCATCATGGCCTGGTGCTGAATTTATCTTCAATTCCAGTATGATTTCATTCACTTCTTGTTCATCAGTAGGGTCTACTAGAACAGTGTTTTGTATATAGACTTCGTTTTTTTCAATACTTGCACCTGTTGATCGTATTTCATTTTCTAATTCTTTCGAAATAGAACTACCAACATTAGAAAAATATCTATTTGAATTATTTACTATATCCACTTTATCATGTACGAGAGTATTTTCAATCTTCAAACAGTCAATGGTTAACCCTTCTGTTTTCCTTTTGAAGAAACTACTGATTAATGTCCATTGTTTTTTAATGTTGTTACCAGCTAAATCGAATTTAGTCCGAAAATACCTATTCTTCAATGTTTTTATTTTGTTTATTTGATTTTTAATTTTCTTAAATTCCATAACTAAATCTAGTTTCTGTGGTTGTTTGAGTTTTTGTTTGTAAATTGTATTCCTTTCAACCACCATTTCCAGTATTTCTTCATTCAACCAGCAATTATTTTTACGCATTCTCAATATCTTTTTTCTCTCTGACTTAACCTCACTTTCTTGAATGATATTAATCAGGTGCTGAAATGAAGTAATATTCACCATTTGTACCCTCTGACGAACAAAATATTGAAATCGTTTATAATCTACAGTTTTTATTTCATAATCTACCTTTGGTTCATGCACTTCCATGCTATTTTTAATATCAATCAACAGTAATTTATGATCAGACAGGGCATTTTCCCTAACACTTACATTACAATCTACCTTGCTACCGCGATCACTGAGAACGTGGTGATGAGAGATTTACTTGATTCTGTGGTTCGAGTGGCATGTTTTTCACAAATGGTATTGATTATTTTGAAATTATTCATTGTTAACAAATTTTTGTAGTCAATCATCATTTGTGAATCATCTAACAAGTTTATGTTCATATCCCCAATTATCAAATGGTTTTTTGGATGTTTCAAAAGGATAGCTTCAAGGTACTGAAAAAAATCCTTATTATTGTATGATGGAGGTTTGTAGACTGCACTGATTTTAGCATTTTGTTCACCTAAGGTTATACATATCCAATTTACAATATCATTTGCATTTGACCGATCTAATTCACGAAATTTGAGCGTTTTACGTACATATATGGCCACTCCACCTCCTCGCCCAGCTCTACAGGAATGCACAGATGAGTAGTTCTTCAACTCAAAAGAGTAGGTTTCATTTTTTTCCAACCACGTTTCACTAACCACTAGAATATCACAGTTTTCTTTGAACACAAAACATTGTACGAGATCAATTTTATTCCTGATGCTCTGGATATTCATGTAAGCAATCTTGAGTCGTTTACGAGGCTCATCTAGTTTTCCAACTGCTCCTTATTCTCTATTAATAGAACTTTGGATCGCTCATCTTTTCGTAGGAAAATGCTTCCATTACCAATCCATAGAAATTTGTATTGTTCTTCATTTTTGAACAGCCTTGCTGCTTTGTATAGTTCAACATTCGCTTTTGTGAGTTCATGGTTTAGAAATATTTTATTATTTGTTTCATAGTCTAAATGGGTACTCTTGAGGTCGAATTTTTTCTTTGATTTGAGTAACTTTGTTTTGATTGAGTCATCCTCAAATATAACTTCGATTGCGAACGATAGCATTGCCTTTTTTCATCCGAAAAACCGTGAATTTTTGATTCACTGGTACATCAAGCTAATTACCAATCCTGTTTATAATTTCTGGTAGGTTTTCATCCTCTTTGTAGGGTACTCCTTGAACAAGTAAATTATTCTTAAGATCCTTTTGTTCATTTTTGTTCAGTTGCTTTTTAATACTATCTAGTTCCTTCTGTCAAGTTTCGTTAATTTTAATCTGTTCGTTGAATCTCGCGAACAATTCATTATATTTTTCATCCATTCTATCCAACTTTGCCATGACATCTGCCAAGGTGTAGTTTTTTCCTTGTAGTTGGCTGTTTCTTCTGGATTCCTCCTCAGAATTGCAGAAGTTACACAACCAATTTTCGGAAGATCTACTCAGCTTCGTATAAGTTCTTTGCGACATTGCCAAACAGGTTCTGTGCTTCTATACCTTACATTTATCGCATAATAGTGCATCTTGGTCATCGTGAACAGACTTGCTGCACACATTACATATTTCTACTGTAGTTTTCGGCATATTGCCAACGTTGCGCCGGCCTCCACGCCGAAATTTTCAACACCAGTTGATTTAACTGATCAAATTCCGCTGATCCTGTAGCACCTTTGATGTCACTTGTGTAGGTTCCTCTAGGAAACACTGTAAGTCACTTATTGAAATTTAATTTTTTGATTTTCTATTAGATACACAATTTTGATCGAGCAAGAAAAACACTAAACAATCCACACTGTTGCCAATTTCCTGTTAAATATAAATAACTAACCCCAGCTCTAGATTTATTATCAATTTTCTTCTCCTGAAGATTCTAACCTTGTTAGCGAAACGCGCGTCGAGTGCACAAGTATCAGTTTGGTGTTAGGGTAATTGATCTCTAGGAAAAGTTTCAACTTTTACACCAAAGGTTCCAAAACTCATCGTTTATTCCAAATATAAATGTTTTTAGCGTATTTTCTTTAAGTTTGAAAGTAATTTTTGTTGTGGAATTGGAGGACTTACATATTGTATAGTCCAAATGGCCTAGTTTGTTGAGGCGTACGACCTCTGAGACGGTACACTTCATAATCGTTGGTTCGAGTCTAACCAAAACCGAAATCTTGGTATTTTTTGCAACGATTGAGATATCATAACTACTCAGGTTCTATAAATATTAATTCTTGAGAATTTCCGGATGATGTCGATAAATATAAATAGGTGAAACATACTGTATATCTAAAATTGATTCTATCAATATGATACTTGAATACTGAAGTATTCAACTACGGCATCGTGCTCAAACTTCGTTCTTCGTGCGATATGGCCTACATATCTACTCCTATTGTACAGCTTGTCCAATCCATCTTGGCACAAACTCAGATACTTTTCCAGTTGCACACTGGTGATTTAGAGCATGTCGAAAAAAAAAACTCTTTCTAGGAATAAATTTCAAGACAGTAAACACATATAATAGGTGTTATTTCATCTTAGTATACTTCACAGAGATTGCTGGGCATATACGGTATTAGTTCTGTGCCAAGATGGATTGGATAAGCTGTACAAACTAATATATTTTTTATTTTATTTATTCACCAGCAACAGTTAGTACAATATTATGATATAGAATATCAAAGTAAATAAATAAAGGGGATCCACAAGAGGCTGAGCCTCGTGCGTGGAGGAGTAAAATTTTTCTCAGATGATATAGAGATCTTCAAAAGTCAGAAATCAGATCATCTATACATTGTAGTCATTCGAATTTACATTCACACATGTGTACTGGGTGGGTAATATCACAAATGGTCGTGCAAAAAGAATTGTCAACCAATCTAAAAGGTAACACCTTGTACAGAAAGGTTTTAGATTCCACAAAGCGCAACTCATTGGCGAATCTTAACGAAATGTTTGGTAAATGAGTGTGAGTGCGAATGAAAATTAAAATGTCAGTAAAAAAAACTATAACTAGAAAACAGATGAAAACTTTAACTAGATTACAGATAAAAACTATAAAAAAAAATTTGGATAAAACATTTGGTGTCAACTTTTGAAATATAAACAGTTGTTATACCCGTGTATACGTGAGTTCATTATCTTAGAGTATTTCGCACTTTTGGTGTTACTTCATTTTTTTTCGATTCAACAAATCATTCACTTCTCTCGGTGGTATTTTCACAAGCCACCTTTTCAGTTCTTTTTTGAATCTTATTCTATTTTTTATGTTGATTGACACGATAGCAGTAGGTACTTCTGCATATATTATTGGGCACAAGTATGTAAGGAACCTTTGGCTTCGCGTTGTTGTTACTCTAGGGATCCTAGATGTTTTTTGACATAATCTTGTATTGTAGTGATGATCAATTGGTGTTAACTTTGATTTTTCCTGTCGGTAGTAAATGGCAAGGCTGAGAAGATAGAGATGTCTGCAGGTAAGGAATTGGGATTCCTCAAAAAGTCTCTCGGATGGATAGGTGCGTTCTCTGTTATATATTATTTTGATGATCCATTTCTGTGTTACGTCTAGAGCGTTGAGGTAATTATCAGTAATTCCTCCCCACACAATTATTCCGTAGTTAATGTGGGATTGTACTAAAGTGAAGTATAAGGTTCGTAGCTGGGTTTCATGTAAAATGAGGAATCTGAATTTATTGAGGAGAGATCTTATTTTCCTAGAGACATATTCTGCATGTTTATTCCATCTTAGGTTTTTGTCAATTATAATGCCAAGATATTTCACGTGGTCTTTCATATTTATATTAATTTTTTTTGGCCATTATTAATTTGCAGCGATATATAATGTGGGGTATTATTAGAGAAGTAACTGAAAGGTACAAAGTGGGTTTTCGTATAGTTGATTGTCAACAGCCTACCTTCGAACCATTTGAATATGTTAATGAGGTCCCTTTCAGCCATTTCTCTCAATTGTTCCCAGCTATCAGCCCGATATAACACAGCTGTGTCGTCGGCAAAACTTGTTATGGTGCCTCCGTCTTGAGTTTGAATAAGTCGTTCAGGTATATATTGAAAAATGATGGGCCCAATATAGTGCCTTGTGGTACACCGTATTCGACGATTCGCTGAGAACTAAATGTTCCGTTAATCTTGACGCACTGTTTTCTTCCACTGAGGTAACTTTCTATCAATTTCAATGATTGGTCTCTGAAGCCAATATTTTCCATATCTTCAGCCAATTTTTTATGGGAAACGGTGTCAAATGCTTTGGTCAAGTCGACAAATACACAGAGACTTGGTTTGCTATTATCCATTGAATCATAAATTCCCTTCATTAAATGTATCATTGCATCTTGTGTCGACTTGGTCTCCCGAAAGCCGTATTCCTTATCTGAGAGGATGTTGTACTTCTTCAAATATTTATCTATTCTTACCTTCAGTATTTTCTCGAAAATTTTTGCAATGTGGCTGGTTTATGAAATCGGACGAAAGTTAGCCACCTCAGTTTTATTCCCTGACTTGTATATGGGTTTGATAATTGCGGTTTTAAGTACTTCCGGGAAAATACCGGAGCTCATAGCTTTATTTATAATGTAAGTTATTGGTTTAGCTAAATAATCGATGAATTCGATTGAAATTTCAGATTTGATGTTGTCAGGTCCTGGTGATTTGCCTGTTTTCAATTGACGGATGGTGTTTTTCACCTCATTTTCATCAGTATCTTTTAGAAAAAATGAATTGCTCAGTCGCGTTTTTTCGAAAACCACATCGTCGCCCCCTTTGATCGAACTAGCTAGCTTCTCTCCAATGCTTGTATAATGCATTAGGAAGTGTTCGGCAATTTCTTGTTCTTCTGTTATAACTTTTCCCTCATTTGTTTTGATATGCTTTATCTTGTCACAGTTATAAGGTTTATCAATCATTTTTATTGTATTCCAAAGTTTATTTGTGTTATTTTTCAATTTATTGATTTGGTTTTTATAAAATAGTTTTTTAGTTGTTTTTATCATTTCATTCAGTTTGTTGCGGTATCGTTTATATGGGGTTTTCAGAGCTTCGTTATTGGGGTCGTTGCGCAATTGCTTGTTTATTTTATTTTTTATATCTATAGATTTCATTAAACCTTCAGTTATCCATTCTTTCCTTTTAATTTGGGACTTTATTCGCACTTTCTCTGTGCTCCTTTCTAACATAATTTTTAATTTGTCAACAAAGTTGGTAGTGAGTTTTTCCACATTAAATTCATGGTACGTATCTTCCCATCCCTCGTTTTTCATTTGGCCAAGGAGCTTTTTTTATTTAGGTAATGTTTAACATTGGGAAATACAGTCGTATTTGGCGTTGTTTCATCATTAGAGTGTTTTATTTGTAGTATTACAGGGAAGTGATCGGTGATGCATGTCTATATTACGATTGGTAATACGCTTGACTTGTGCTCTTTATGACTAATGAATATGTGGTCCAGGCATGACTTTGATATCCCATCAACTCTAGTGAATTCATTAATCGCCGATACAAAACCATATTCATTTAGTGTATTTAGATATGACTGGATGTCTTCATTGGCTTCATCCTTTATGTCTATATTAATATCCCAGACTATTATTTTGAAATCTGATTTCTTATCATTTTCTTTCTCTAAATAGCTTCTCAACGGATCCACGAAAGCGGACGGTGGTATGGATGGGGATCTATACAAGGCTGTGATTTCGTATATCACGTTATCGATAGTGATCATTAGTTCGATTATTTTATTATTGTCGATCAGTGTTGTGATATCATATGTATAAACATGTTCACTTTTGATGTATACAATGCAACCATCGTTCTGGTTTATATTTCCACCATTATATATAATATCATAGCCTGACAAATGTAAATTGAAAAAATCGAGCAGTTTCCATGTTTCAGTCAGGACAATAACATCAAAATCCCTGCTAAAATTCTGTAACACGACTTTTAGCTCATCGATATTTTTCTTAACACTCCGGATGTTAGAATGAAACAATCGAAAATCTTTTTTGGTTCCTAATAGTGTATTGCATTCCACGAAGTCAGCTGTTATTTAGGATTGTATGTATTTTTTGTACTTCAAATTCCTGTATATAGGGGTCCATATCGGTTGGCTTTTTATGTGAATGGAGATATTGGAGTTTGTCCAGATAATGAAAGATACGGTAAATATTTATTCAGCACGGTTATTTTGGTTACTATTTTGAGTAGAAGTGAATAAATGTTTTCAATTCTCTTATATGAGGGTATGTATACACGAGTATTATTCAAGGAGAATTATTTTGAAAAGGATAATGTCAGATAACACAATGATTAGATATATAACACAATATAAATGTAAGGAAAAAAAAACACTATACGCGTATTAGCTGATTGATTGATTAAGAACGAGCAATGTAAAATAAGAGACGGTTATAATATAATATAAAGAAAAAAAAATCTTCCAAGAAACGCTTGGTTAATCAGTTAGGTATCAATAATTTCCTCTTAACTTCGACCCAAACAAGAAATGAATGTCGAACAGAGTACGTATTACGTTAATGTCTAATATGTCTTCGAGAAACGCAATATCAACTTTTCTTCCAAATCGAAAGAGATGCTTGTGATACTTCGTTTATCACGAGGACTGGTTGATAATTACTGGCAAATTTTTCTTCCAAAAGTAAGAAACTAATCACAGATCGATAATATATTATAGATGACGTTCCAAAGAAAACTCGATATCTACCTACACAGTAGGTTTTGGCTGGTATCTGTCAGAAAACAACCACTTCCCTGGCTAATACCATGAAGGATATTGAATTATATCCGATAACACGAAGTCATTGCGCTATCTACCCATTAACGAGGTCTTCCAAAAACAAACCTAATTCGCCCATTCCTCCTGCGAGGAAAATGTTAAAACATTCTACATAGTCGATGGACATACTTGAAGACTGGAGTTAAATCAAATCATCTTTCGAACCATTCGTTCAGGCCTGTCTCAAATCTACCTACACAGAAGGTTTTGGCTGGCACCTGTCAGAAAACAACTTCTTCCCTGGCTAATACCACGAAGAGAATTGAATTATAATTGACCGGTGCCAGTGCAGGTTTCTTCACAGAAGAAAATCCTACATTCGCTTCTGACGATACAAATCAAGGACGGGCCTGAACGAATTGTTCGAAATAAGATGATTTGATTTAACGCCAGTCTTCAAGTATGCCCACTGACTATGGCGAAAATAAATGACTTGAAATTGCAATTCCAAGGTTATATTTTGTGAAGTGGAAAATATCGAATACAACATCAAAGACAATGCCTTTAAGTGGAATATAAATGAGAATTATCTTAGGTATACATTGAAATAAGGGCGTAATTTATGGGGGTTATATCACGAGTGCACCAAGTTTATTCTGTTTAAATATGTGCACATCGATGATTTCCGAAATTTTGCTCCGCAGATGAATTGTGTGTATGATAATTTGAAACCGAAGGTAAAAGGATTTAATCTTTAATTATTATACACGAGAGCGTTTGCTTCAAAAGCAAAGCTTGGAAAATCATGAAAATCCATGCTATTTGCTCGATTGAGCTTGTTATATGTTGAGATTATTTCCAGAAAAAATGTGAAATCAGAAAAGTTCGGAACCGAACACAGAAACAATATAGTACCTGACTAGTGAGCCTAAATATAGTACTAGAACACTGTTGTAATCAAGATGGCACATTTTTTGTTTTTTCACTTTTTTATTTGAACTTTCGATAATGCAGCCTAACAGTTTTTATGAAAATTCATTGACCTATGCTGGATTCCGACATTTTACAACTTATGAGACTCCCTTATAAGTTTCAAAATGGTGTTTGAAACCACTTTCACGCGATAGGAAACATTCTCAACCAGAAAAAATAATTCCCAGTTCTCAATATCTGATTATTCCCGTATTCCTGCTTTCTTCATCACTCACTTCAGGATGGTGGAGGAGGATTTGGAGGTGGTTTCGGCGGAGGATTCGGGGAAGGATTTGGTGAAGGCTTCGGGGGTGGATACGGCGGAGGATTTGGAGGAGGATTTAGTAGGGTGTAGTGTAAGTAAGATAACAATGATTTATTTTTTGAAGCTGTGAATTCTTTCGTAATAAATTGATGTTGAGGTATGACATGTTTCATTTCGATGTCGATGGTCTACCGTCTGAAAACCCTTTTTATTATCAGTGCCTACAATTTTTCCAAATAACTTGATTGAAGACAAACTTCTTTCTATCTTGCTCGATACTTCCACTTATATAACTCAATTATATAAATAGTTTTATAGAGTTCCTACCCGATAGCAGAATAAATTCATCATGAATTCCGGGGAAGCATAATGAGAGATGGGCTATTATAATGAATATTACCCTCATATATAAAATGTCCCATAAGAGCAATGCAATTATCGAAAACTCACAGCGGTAATTGCTTTGTATCAAGTCACCATAACAACACATTTGAAACCGTATCGCTAGACGTCAGTAAAAAACACAAATAAATGTCAGATAGACTTCAAAAATAGCAAAACATTTCGCGTTTTGGTGAGTGCTCCATACAATCTATAGAGGAAAGTATAAATGAACAAAAAATAACATTTCTTTGAGAATTTCTTTATTCGTGTAATATTCCAATGAATTACATTCGTGCATAAAAATGACCAGATAATTTTGCATTCAAGCGTGGTATCTTATACAAATGGCATTCGGTTATTTTCATATTTTGTGAAAGAGCTCTCGTCCTTCGGACTCGGGCACTTTCGCCAAAATATGAAAATAAACTTACAATTGTTAGATATCACGCTTTCTTACAAAATTATTGGTAATTTTCATGCACTCGTGCAGTTATAACCGAATATCGCTCGAACATGAAATAGTGTTGAATAAATGATAAAGGTTTATACAATAATTGAGAGCAATCAGATGCATCATTGAGAAATATATACAAGAAATTCAAATTCAAGGAATGTGGTCTTTCAGCCAGAGAACAATTTTGAGGAGCTCAGTTGATGTTTATCAAAATATTTTGTCCATTGCATCCAAAGAGCGAAGTCATATACCAACAGTAGTCTTAGCGTATTGTTATCTGAGGTCCCTTGATGGTCTTCCGAACTATGCATATGTTCCGTATATCGTTTCGGTTAACCAGAGTGATTCTATCTCTCTTTTGGATGGACTCGGCCAATATCACAGAGTGAGAGAAAACACCGCTTCGTTTAACCGAAACGATATACGGAACATATCCTTTATGGTTTCATCGAAAAACGCTTACACAATTGGATAGTTATGGATGGAGGACTATGTTTTCTGTCATTAGAGATTATTTCAGCTTCGAAAAGCAATTCCTAGTTATGAGAAATTCGACATACTTCAAGACCACAAAAAATGGGTAGAGAAACTGTATCCGTGTGGCAAAAAACAATAGATCAGCTGAAAGGTTCGATTTTCTTTGCGTGACGTCAAATATTTTATTGTTTGTTCAATCGATTTACTTTGGAGTCTGTTTTTTTTTAAACAGATATTGATTGCATCGAACAAACTCTACCAAAAAAAGAATCTTTCGAGGTCTACAGTTTTCGGTTATAATTGCACGAGTGCATAAAAATTACCGATAATTTTGCAATAAAGCGAGATATCTAAAAATTGCAAGAGTTTATTTTCGTATTTTGGTGAAAGTGCCCGAGTCCGAAGGACGAGGGCTCTTTTACAAAATATGAAAATAACCGAATGCAATTTGTATAAGATATCACGCTTGGATGCAAAATTATCTGGTCATTTTTATGCCCGAATGTAATTCATTGGAATATTTCACGAATAAAGAAATTCTTAAGGAAATGTAATTTTTTTTCATTTATACTTTCCTCTATAGATTGTATGGAGCACTCACCAAAACGCGTAATGTTTTTCTATTTTTGAAGTCTATCTGACATTTATTTGTGTTGTTTACTGACGTCTAGCGATACGGTTTCAAATGTGTTGTTATGGTGACTTGATACAATGCAATTACCGCTGTAAGTTTTCGATAAATGCATTGCTCTTATGGGACCTTTTATATATGAGGGAAATATTCAGGAAAATACTGTTGATATAAATTATATTTACTAACTTTTGGGTTTCACTATGCTCTATCAACGTTACCTGATTTTCCCTAAATCTGAGACAACCGATTCTCTGAAATTTCTTCAGCAGTAGGAGATAATCAATCTGATAAAAGGATTTTTTATATCGGTGTATATAACATGCACTTGTATGGATGAATCGAGACACAAAGAAATGTATCTTGTTATGCTTGTGAAGTTAGTTACTGCCAATCTTCTGAACATGAATCCGTGCTGATTAGGTGATATTTTGAAATTGACTTGAAATGTACAAAAGAAATCTCATTTGCAGTGCAGTTACAATAATACACATTACAATAGAAATAAAAATGGAAAACAGATATCTTACTCTTCTAGAATCAAACCAAATTCCCCCTCTTCTTTCTGAACATTCATATTCACTCCCATTGCTGTTTCTGAAACAAAAAATGAAACATATATCATCAATTCATCGAAAAAAAAAAAATGCACTGGAAAAATCAATTGACTCATATCCGGCGAACTGGCAGGCTGTATTGTATGGAGAAAATTACTACTCACGACAAATTATATCCAATGTGCATCTTGACGCTAACAGGTACAGATCGAAATCTTTTCGACCGACCACGGTCTTCAGTTGATCAGCAAATATTATGCTCTGCTCTGCGAAAATTTCCACGAAAGTGTCCAGTATTTTCTGATTGAATGATGGTGCTAACAATTTTCTGTGATGCTTCCACTCTTGAACTGAAAAAGATTCGTATCAATCTGTTTTTTAATGCCACAAGAAGTGTCGAGAAATACCTGGAGCTGTCAGTAAACCATTTCCTATACCTTCAGCAAGGAATCTGTAGACATGGTCCTTTCCCAAGGCTTTTGGATTTTTCAATATCTTCTCAATATGTTCTGGCTTTTTGATAACATACATGAGCTTGGGCCCAAACCACAATCTCATTAGATCTGAAGACATGTTACTCTGGAGTTTCACGAGGGTATTTATTATATCTGTGAAAAGATTATAGTACTTGTTTTAAGGCTTGAAAATGACAGAATTGACATGCTATAATTTTTGATGAAAAGAAAAGATTTTTTCAATAATTTTTCAATGGCCCTGGTATATGCCTGAACAAATAAATTTCGAATAATAATAAACATCTGACATTTATGATTTGTCACTTTGAATTCCGTAGCAACAAAGACAAAATGATTCTGTCAGTGAAAACACTGCCTTGTCAAAACCAATTCCATGACCAATTTCAGGCAAGTTGCTGACAAAGCAGTGGAAACCGAAATCTGACTTCGTTGGAGAACATTTCAGTCTCTGCAATTAATTTCCAGAATGCAAAAAATTTCACTTTCATTATAAATATTAATACGAAGGTAGTAGTACATACTCAAAGTGGAAGACCAATTTTATTGGAAAAGGAAACACGAAGTCATCTCTTAAATATGTTGTGGAGATGACTTCGTGTTTCCTTTTTCAATAAATATTAATGATGATTAATTTGATGATATGTATTCAATAATGATTGTTTCTTTTCTTGTTTTTTCTGCACGCCAGTAGAAAAAATAGTGTACCTAACACGTGCGAAAGGTCACTTTTGCTAACGATCGACTATCTGCAATGGCGTGCAGAAAAGTATTAGTACAAAGCAAATAATATACATTTGCCTGTAAGATTAGGGTTCACTGAACAGCGACACGTGTTGACATTGTAACATTTAGAATTCATACAACTTTGTATCCGACGGTCAATAAGAATATAGTCCGACAACAAATCAATCAATTAATGGTCCGACTGCATATCCTGATAAGTACAATTTCGTGGAAAGAACATGTTCAACAGAGGCGAATTATTCAACTCCATCTGATTATTCATTAGGAACTGTGAATGTTTACACTTACTAATTTCCAAACTCTCCAAGAGATCGAAAACATTCGAACATTTCCTTTGGAAATGAAGTATTTGAAATTCGTGGTTGAAATGAGGTGAGATGCATAGGTAGAATTCAACTTATCATTTTGGAACCTACTTCGGTGTTCTTTCACGCGTGTATCAAATGTTCTTCCAGTTTGACCGACATAAAACATAGGACATGTACCACACAGAAATTTCAATTCGATTTGATTTTCTCACTTGAGTTGTATTTCATTCCTTCTGTTCTTAGCAACAGGTTTCGATAGAGTTAAAATATAGACAATGGAGGTCCGAACCATTACCATTCAGCAAGAAACATTGTCAACCACTTTCAAGCAAATGTACCACACAATAATTTATAAACCGCTAAACTTCTATCTTTGTTGTTTTTGATGAGTTTTGATAAGTTCAGTATCAAATAGATCAGGATTTTATAAATTATTGTGTGGTACATGTTCTATTTTTAATGTCGGTCAAACGAAAGAACATTCGATACACGCGTAAAAGAACACAGAAGTAGTTTTCAAAATGGTAAGACAAATTCTCCGTATTCATCTTTCCTCATTACAGAGGAACATGAGTTCAACCACGAATTTGAAATCCTTCATTTCCAAGGAAAAGGTTTGAAACTCAAGCTCTTGGAGAGTTTGGAAATTAATGAGTGTCATCATTCACAGTTCCTTATGAATGATCAGACGAAGTTGAATAATTCGCCTCTGTTGAACATGTTCTTTCCAGGAAATTGTACTAATAAGGCTAGGCCGTCGGATCATTAATTGATCTATTAAATTGTTGTCGGACTATATTCTTATTGACCGTCGGATAAAAGGCTGTATAAATTCGAAATGTTGTATTATTAAGATTATTTCCTGCTTGTGGAAGCTATTGTATAGCGCAACACGTGTCGCGCTATAGAAAACCCCTTATATGTGAAGATCTTACAAGCAACTGTATATTACTTGTTTAATATGGATTTTCATCAAGTACCGGCCACTTCCATTCAATGTTCTTTTCATTTTTCATCAAGCTATAATTCGTGTTCTAGTCAAACACTGATTTTTTAAATTTTTTATGGAACTCCCAATTACATTCTAGAGATGAACAATTCAATCAAAACTGTTTTGCATTTCAATTCTTGCTCTCTACTCACCAGTACCGTTACCCAGAAACAAATAGCCGCAACCAATGAATGGCAATGCCAGAGGGCCTTCCACAGACCAGGAGTGAATATACAAATATCTCCTCTTCCACAAGAACTGTGCGAACCAAAGCACCAAGGTCCAAGTGAGACATATCGTGAGATATTTCTGGATTTCGTTCCTCGACATTTGCTTGGTTGAAATGGGAATATCCATGATTTCGTCGACACTGAAATCAAGAAGATGACATTGGTTCGAATTTCGCTTTCGTGATCTTCTTTCTTCTATCGGAACTTGCTCAAAAAAATTTATGGTCGAAAAGAAAAATGTGACTCAAATCAAAATGAAAGAAGTGAAGTGGGAAGTTGCTCAAATTGGAATATTTATTGCTGTTGATGTTTTCAGACCTCGCGTCGGTATTGATATTGGGGTGATTATTTTTGTAGAGAAAAAAAATGTTGAAGAAGTGATTTTTGGATTTTTCTTCCCCAAGTCAACGCAAAAAATACGAAACTTCTATTTTAATAGGGGAGTCCAAGCGGGGAATTTGGGATTCACTAAAGCGCGGCAGATTGATATACAGGGGGATACCTTGTACCCGGTTAAGTACTTCCACCATATATGAGCCCTAAATATATGGCAGCCCTTCAAGGATAAAGGATCAGATTAGTAAAAAATATTATATCTGAAATTCTCGAGCGCGTCAGATTAAGGTAGGGTGAGTTAGTTTCATCCTGAGAACTTGTATATTCCACTAATCTGACAATTCGAGAGTGACCTAAAGAAGGAGAAGGGTTAAAAAGTTGTAAAAAAAACGTCATCTCGTCATTCTCGAGCGTGGCTAATTTTTTTTATTTTGAAGGGAATAATCTAAGGTTTACAAAAAATGTATGAACCGACGATTTCCACAAGCCGAAATAATAAAAATTCATCGATGAATCTCAATGCGTGCAGCTATGTGATGCCTATATTCCCCTCTCTGCGTTTCTACTTCTCTCTCACTCTTTCTCTATCTATTGCTCTCTCACTCCGTCCCCACTCTGGTTTCTATTGCCAAGACAGTTGATCACACAGACTCGTTCGTAGCATGATATTGTTTACAACGAATATCCAACGTTTTGAAATTTCAAAAATTTAATTGCTCATATTCAAAAAATGAACAATTGGTCAGGCCAGCCTCAACTCACCTACACTGTAGGTTGACGGACTAACGCCCATAAGAAAACAACTACTCCCCTGGCTAATACCACGAAGGACATTGGATTACATCCAACAGGTGTTAGTGTGGGATTCTTCACAGAAGAAAATCCACATACCTAGTTAGTACCTAGTCTACGGGCAGATGGCGCAGCAACGGCTATTTAGCGTGTTGTTTGTATCAGCCTAGGTCTAGAGAAGATACTCTACTCGAGTATGATTTTTAATTATGGGAAGTCATCGACTTATGTTGATGATGGCACTGCCTTGCACTGACGAGAGGCCAAATAGCCCGAAACCGGTCTGCAAGTGTGTCCCGTCCCAATAATTGAAAATCAATTCTGGTGGTGTATCGCCAAGAGCATATGTGGATTTTCTTCTGTGAAGAATCCCACACTAACACCTGTTGGATGTAATCCAATGCCCTTCGTGGTATTAGCCAGGGGAGTAGTTGTTTTCTAATGGGTGTTAGTCCGTCAACCTACAGTGTAGGTGAGTTGAGGCTGGCCTGAACAAATTGTTCATTTTTTGAATATTTGATTTAAAGCCAGTATTCAAGCATTCCCAAGAATATTTATTTTATTTTAATTGCTTATAATTATTTTCTAATAAATACAAGTATTCTACTAAAAAAACAAACATTTTTTTATTTGCATGCTTCTTCCTGAGCTTTTCAATCAATTGAGATGAATGATTAAAAAAAATCGGAAAACATTCAAATTGACAGAATAGGCGAATCCCTCCAGATACACGTCAGATTATGAGACTGCAACGTCTAATGCGTAAAGATGAACCATATATATTTAATTCTGACGCGCTTGTGTAATTCAAAATGACGATTTTTTTTTCAACATTCTAATAACGGCAGCGAGTCTGCGTCACACCCAAACCGTCAGATTATTATATAAGAGCCACCGATGAAAAGGTATACATTGTATAACATTTCTTTCCTTTTATCATCTAAGCTTCGCAACCCCATAGGTCTCTATGACGCTCGAGAAAATTCCGATTTAACATCGAGACGACATGACATATTCAGCAAACATTCAAATGTCAATTTATTCAGATCAAATTTCTTCAATATCATTTTTTTCGTTAATGGTTGGTGGCGTATCTAGTGATAAAGTTATATGATTCATCCATTCTGTGTTATTAGAGAGATTCTGGTGCAGTGGTATTCTTGAACTGAAACACCCGTCGTACTATTTACATTTTCATATATTACACTCAGGTTCATATACACTGTTCTTTTTTCACTATTTACGAAATTCATCCGTAACGAGGTATGAATATTTCGGCCCAGACGGCTCGCAACAATAATACAAAAATGTGGATTTCTATCTCACAGATTTTCATAACAAAACTAAAAAAATAATATCTTCCACCTCCACAGACAAAAGGCTACCGCTCTCCTTCTGACGAAGATCAAAAAACAAAACGGCAAGTGCCGGAGAATTTTCTACTCATCAAGGGCGCGCGCTATTTTAATGAATACAAATTCGAACATACCACCCACCTCGTCCGTCGATATAGGACGAAAACGAGTAAAACACACCTCCAACTTCCTTAAATACTAAATCATCGAACCCAAATAAACTAAAATACATATCTACACATAGCGGAAAGGCCATTATATGTTTTTTTTTACAAAAAAACTGATATACAAAATGAATTGATTTTGGTCAAGCGTTCTTATGAGAATCAGAATTCAACCGCCCACCATGACTAAACCCTACCAGGAGAGCACATGACAGAATGGGCAGAAGCAACCTCCTGATCAGCAAGAAGCCTGATTAGTTTTACTATAGGGCGTCTAAACTGTGTAGAGGAAGTTCGTATATATCTGCGACACGAACGAATCCATCAGTACCCGGGTGAAGCTTTATTACCCTACCAACTGGCCAACGAGTTGGGGGATATTGATCATCTTTGATCACGACCAAGTCCCCTACTTTGATGGGGTCACTAGGCTTCACCCATTTATTTCGTTGCTGGAGATGGTGCAATACTTGTTTTCTCCAACGGTTCCAGAAGTGGTTTCTCATTATGAGAAGGTGCTTCCATCTCGAAGTGTGTGATTTCAATAAATCGTCTTCATCAAAAAGTTCCGGTGGCACTTTGAGAGCAGAACCTATCAGAAAATGGCCAGGAGTTAATGCTAGAACACCATTGGGGTCGCTGCTGATAGGGCATAACGTTCGAGAATTCAGGCAAGCTTCAATTTGTTCAACTTCTAGGTGTACAGCACGGGTCACCAAACATATAAAAATACCCACATATCCTTTAGAAGAATGGTAACCTCGACCTTTATGGGCTCTTACTGGAAAGGGACCAGCATAATCCACCCCTGAATAGGCAAAAGGTCTCTGAGGCTGTACTCGAAAGGGAGGTGAAGGTGCCATTTGTTGGGATCATGGTTGTGCCCCAAAACGGATACACCTCGGGCAAGATCTGTACACCTTTTGAAACAGACGCTTACCTTTAATAATCCAGACGGAACGATTCAGATATGAGATCATTAATTGAGGTCCTCCATGCAGAGTTGCTTTATGAGCCTCCCCCACCAATAACCGTCAAGAAGGCATTTACTGGGTAAAATGATAGGATGCCTCTCGTTGTATGATAACAGCGAATTTTGGAGGCGGCCTCCCAGTCTCAAAAACAAGCTATCATCAAGAAAAGGTTTCAATCGAAACAAACAACTGTGTTTTGTTAAAACTTTCTGCCTTTCAACGGATGTGATGTCATCTCTGAAATGTTTCAGTTGCACCATTCGCCAGAGTGCGACTCGACCTTCTCTGAACTCTTCCGCAGACAAGGAAGTGAGTTTTATCTGAACATTCCTATGAAACTTCATCCATCGAAGACAATATGCTAGAATAGCTATTATTTTTGACAAAGAAGATTAGTTTTCCAAGAATTCCAGAAGCGAATTCTCTAACTGTGAGGTAGACGTATTAGCACGTACATTATTTTCTTCATCCGTATCATAAATGTTTTGGCTGTCATCGTACGTATCACAATTTTTGCCTAACCATACAGGTACTTGCCACCACAAAGCGAAATTCCTCAGAATTCCAGCTGACATCCCACGAGACGCAAAGTCGGCTGGGTTCTCTGAAGTTGATATATGTCGCCAATAAATATTTGGCAGGATTTAAAGTATTTCACTGACTCGGTTCGCGACAAAGGTAATCCATCTTGAAGGATGGTGACGTAACCATGCCAATACAATAGTGGAATCTGTGAAGCAGTATATTCGAGGACTGAAACACAATTCAGACAGAATATTCTTCACAAAAAATATATTACAGTTTCCTGTATGATTTTCTCTCACAATGGGTTTACAAAACCGCGACATGTGTTTCGCTATTACAATAGCTTCTTCAAGCAAGATAAATAAATCACTATTCTATAATACGCTATTTATATACAAGTAGGTCGAACGTCTCTTACAATAAAGGTCCGACTTAGGTCCGATATCCGACCCATAATTTGTCCAAATACTAATTAGTTACCTGCGAAGATTATTCCTAGAAATAGAATTATTGGCCGGGAACATATTCAACAATGGGGAGTTATTTAATTCAACCTGATCATTCAATAAATATTCTGAATTTTTCCCTCTATTGATTTCCAAGCTTTCTAGAAGGTTAAGTTTCCAACCTTTCTACTCAAAATGCCTTATTTTGAACTCGTGGTTGAACTCATGACCTTCCAGAAAGAGGTGACTTGCATAAGTAGAATTTGTTTTCCCATTCAAAAAACTAGCTCTGTGTTCTCCTAGGCGAGTGTTGAAAGATCTTCCCGTTTGGCCTACGTAGTACATCGGACATGACCCACATGTTAATTCATAAACTCCTGATCTTTGTGACGATTCATTTTTGTCTTTATTATTTTTGATATATATCCCCAATTTATTATTAGTACGAAAAGCTGTATTAATATCATTATTTTTCAAGAATCTAGAAATATTTACGCTTGGTTGGCCTAAATAAGTTATGGTTCTGTAAGTATCCGGCTCGGTATCGACTACTGGATACACCAACTTGAGGGCTTGACTATGTAATTTCTTCCTCACAAGTGAGTCTATTAACTGACCCTCATATCCATTGTTAATCGCAATCTGTTTTATTATATTAAGTTCATTAACATAATTCACATCAGATAAAGGGACATTCAACAGTCTATGAATCATACTATTGAATGCGGCCACTTTATGCTGATATGGATGACACGAAGTATTATGAATAACAATGTCCGTGTGGGACGGTTTACGGTAAACCGAAAAATCATGTTTGTGATTTATTCTTGTGATAGTCAAATCCAAATAGTTAATTGCACTATTCTCTTCCATCTCCATCGTAAAAATAATGGAAGAGTGAAGACCATTCATGAATTCGAGAAACTTGGTTAGCTGTCTGTTTGTACCTTTGAAACATACCAAAATGTCATCAACATACCTATACCAATAAACAAAATTTCCTATCAACGGGTTACAGTGAATTTTACGCTCCAACGTATCCATGAAAATCTCTGCTAATAGGGGACTTAGAGGGTTCCCCATTATCAGTCCATTACAGGATGAGTAGTACGTGTCATTGAATTGAAAGTAATTCTGTGACAAACACACTGTAAGTAGTTCCAGAATTTCCTGTTTTACTATTGGGTTGGTATTGTTTCTTTCGAGCAATGTCTCGACCAAGTTGATCGTATCAATTGGCGGGATACTCGGAAATAGATTCTGCACATCAAACGAAATCAATTTTGAATTAACAGGAAGGGTTATATCTTTAATATTGTCTATCAGTTGATAAGAATTCTTTAAACTGAATTTTGGAACAAAATTACTGTATTTTTGTAATATCGTGATCAATTTTTCCGATAATCTTACTGACGGTGCTGTCACAAAGGAAACTACTGGCCTAATAGGATAATTACTTTTGTGCAACTTAATTAAAGAATACAATTTAGGAGGTTGCGGATTCATAATCACTGTTCTCGCTTTTTCTCCTTCGTTCATGATATGCTGAATCGACTTCAGAGTATCTTTCACTTCTCTTTGGTAGAATTTAGTGGGATCGTTTTTAAGAATTTGGTAAGTTTCCGTGTCCAGGAAATCTAGAACCGATATTCTTCATCAAACAATGCTCCACAGAGCACCAACCTTGGAATGCTCTGGGTTATTACTTCAGTTTTAGCCATGACAATATAGGGCGTAACACCTACTGCCTTCATATAAACAACTCCAGCATATGCGCGGCTGGATGAATCACAGAATAAGTGAATTCCCCATTCAGAGCTGGGGGTTCCTTCAAACCATCTTGGTATCTGAATATGAGGGGTAGAAACAGCGATCTCGTATCTCAGGAGAAATGGATGTGTCCCATTCGACACCAAAAATCCATAGATCCCGAAGTAGAATTTTGGCCCTAATCACAACTGGCCCCAACCAACTCAAATGATAAAAAAGCTTAGCAATTTCCGAAAGAATATATCGCTTCGTAATCAATGTAGGAGTTGATGGCAGTGTGACTTTGAATGAAAATGAATCTGACGTTGGATATCATATGAGTCCTAAAGTCGAAACTAATTCATTCAATTTCAGTGAGAGAATCTCGTATGGTATATCGGGTAAGTCTTTCAACAACTCACGATCATTTGCTGACCACTTACTCAAAGAAACACCTGCCGTAGCTAGCAAACTAATCAACTGGTTTCGAATAGCCAGAGTGGCTTCAAACGTATCTGCACCACTTAGGAAATCATCTATGAACGTTTGCTTTCTCAAAATTTCTGCAAATGTACTGCCTTCATCATCAGCAAGCTGTTAGAACGTCCGAATCGCTAGAAATGGTGCTGGGGTAGTACCATAAGTAACCGTAAACAACTGATATTCTGAAATATCTGTTGAACCGTTCGATTTCCATAATATTCTTTGACGATTCAAATCTTCCCCTGCGATGAGAATTTGGCGAAACTTTTTGACAGCGTCACAGACAAAGACACACTTGAAAACTCTCCATCGAGTTATAATCGCAAACAGGTCATGTTGCAGCTTTGGACCTGGATGCAAGATCTCGTTTATGCGGGCCATACACGATGCAATATATCGTAGAACAAGTTGCACGACAAATTGCAGAGACAATTGGAACGACAAGTTGGAAACAGTTTTGTCCACACACGTGTAGATTAGTTGATGATCTGTAGTACAACACATTGGTGTTCAGTTCAGATTTCGTGATGGCGCCTATGATATCAAAAAAGAAAAATAGCAGCTTCACTTGTTATTCTACTGGATGAAAAAGCAAAGAGAAAGAAAAAAAGAACCAAATGGTGCAAGGATTGGTTAATGAAACGATACTTGTTTTCACATATGAAATTAATAAAACACTTACGGGTTCATGAACCTGCAGACTTCCGAAATTACTTAAGAATGGACGACAATACGTTTAAATTACTTCTGAATGCTGTTCTCATATTATTAATTTTCTTTTTTAAAACTTCCACAGTTGCGTTTGTGTTAATTTGTTTAAATTTTTCCAAAAGGATCCCGTAAGCAGCATTTCGTTTATGTTTGTTAGCATAATCTTTTGATTTCACTTCCCACAAACAAGGATGTTCATGGTATATGTCAATAAATTCTTCCCAAAATCTTTCGTTCTTTTCCATGATCGCAATCTTCAAACTGAAATCGAACATTCAATTGATGAATGCACCTACACGTTCAAACTTGTCGTACGCAGCACTCAGTTGTACAACAGATTTTTGTGCATGTCAAACTTCCGTACGATTCGACGCGGTCGTACTGCAGGTTGGACTAGTTTGAACGTGTAGGTGCATTCATCAATTGAATGTTCGATTTCAGTTTGAAGATTGCGATCATGGAAAAGAACGAAAGATTTTGGGAAGAAATCATTGACATATACCATGAACATCCTTGTTTGTGGGAAGTGAAATCAAACGATTATGCTAACAAACATAAACGAAATGCTGCTTACGGGATCCTTTTGGAAAAATTTAAACAAATTAACACAAACGCAACTGTGGAATTTTTAAAAAAAGAAAATTTATAATATGAGAACAGCATTCAGAAGTAATTTAAACGTATTGTCGTCCATTCTTAAGTAATTTCGGAAGTCTGCAGGTTCATGAACCCGTAAGTGTTTTATTAATTTCATATGTGAAAACAAGTATCGTTTCATTAACCAATCCTTGCACCATTTGGTTCTTTTTTTCTTTTTCTTTGCTTTTTCATCCAGTAGAATAACAAGTGAAGCTGCTATCTTCTTTTTTGATATCATAGGCGCCATCACGAAAACTGAACTGAACACCAATGTGTTGTACTACAGATCATCAACTAATCTACACGTGTGTGGACAAAACTGTTTCCAACTTGTCGTTCCAATTGTCTCTGCAATTTGTCGTGCAACTTGTTCTACGATATATTGCATCGTGTATGGCCCGCATTAGAGGAATACCTGTGCTACATTTTTGAGAAGCATCGAACAACACTCTTAGTTTCCCATTCGTCCCTAGAACTGAATGGTGCGGCAAATAATAATAGTCAGGATTATCACTATCAACCAATACAGACTGCATATGGCCTAGTTGTTCATAATCTATCATGAACTCAAAATATTTTTTTGCAGCTCAGGATTTTTTGTTAATCGTTTCTCTGTTCGCCTAAGACACGAAAGAGCAATTTTTCGAGAGCCGGGAAATTGAACGGTTTCCTTTACGGGTAGACGAACAACATACCTTCCATCGGGACGTCTATAAGTAGTGGTGCGATACAAATTCTCGCAATATTCATCTTCTTCAGATAAAATTGGTTTCAATGGAATATTTTCCACTTCCCAGAACCATTTGAGAACCGATGATATAGATGGTTCCAATGAGACGTGAAAAGATTTCGTCGCCTCATTTTGAGTAGACTTTCCGACACCAGTTGACCAGTTAGCACCCAACCAAAGTGCGTCTCCTGTGTTATTGGTGTTCCTGGAGGACCCTTAACTACTCCTTTTTTCAGTATGGCACTGTAAATATCAGCACCTAGTATACAATCGATTCGAGCCGGTTTGAGGAACACAGGATCTGCTAAAAGCAAATTTGAAATATGATACCATCCTGTAGATTTCACTGTACAGCCGGGAATATCCGCTGTCAGCTTATCTAATACCAGAAATGACATTTGTAAAGAAAAGTTGGGATCTACATTAGAAACTACAGTAAGATGTGATTTCGCTTTCGCCATCCCAGATTTTGTAGCTCCTACTCCTGAAATAGTAACATTAGCAGGATAGCGAGGTAAACATAAACTATCTGCTACCCTTGTAGAAATGAAAGAGGCCTCAGCCCCTGGATCCATCAAAGCTCTAACATTTATCGAATTTTCCGAAGACGAACGAAGTTTTATAAGAGCTGTTGCGAGAAGAACTGTAGAGCCTACAGACCCAAAATGAGCAAGAACTTCTTCTGGCTGATTATGTCCTGACTCTGCCATATTCGGATTATCGGAATCATCAGTGTGCAACGGGACATGATGACGCTTTTCACAGATGAAGCATCTAGCTGTGGACTGACAATCAGCTGCTTGATGATCGGGAGCTAAACAGTTCATACAAAGTTTGAGATGCCTAACATTCGTTATACGTTCCCCTACAGTACATTTTTTAAAATTTTCACAATACCTCAGCTTATGTGCACCTGAACAAAATTTGTATACAATTCCTAATGAACTTGACCTAGACTTGGTAACACTATGAACAGTTGCAGACTTCGCTTTATAATGCTTTATTTTACGATCAAACTTAGAACTATTCACAAAACTTTCTTCTCTAGAACTAAATGCAACCGAACTCGACAAATAACATGATGAATGCGCCAGTTCTAATGACCTTACGCGAGATTCTAAAAATTTCCGTAAATTTTCACAAGAAGAAAAACCTATGCATTTCTCTTGAGAGATTTCCCAGTCTTCTCGTGTTTCTACATCTAATTCACGCGTTATTAAACGAACAAACCAAATATCAAATTCTTTAACAGATCATGCTAAGTCTTCTAACCCTTTTATGGCTTCATCCGCGGCATCCAAAAGATGATTGATTTCATACGCACCTTTTTTAGAAATCGGTTTCAAATTTATCAAAGAGTCTAAATGAGTAGATAATCTGATGCGTCGATTGTCATAACGGCGTAATAATTTATCCCAAGCAACGTTCAAATTAGCACCTACGACTTTAATTCCTTTCAAGCTACTAGCTGCAGGTCCCTCAACCGCGTTCAGAAGATGTTGCAATTTTTCAACTGGTGTGAGACTGACATCGTCTTTGATTATTGAGCAAAACAGTTCTTTAAAAGTCTCCCAGTCTTTCTGCTTCCCACTGAATTTCGGTACTTGTAAAACCGGAACCCGACGAATACTTGTATTTCCTTGGAAACCATCATGAATTGTCCAAAGTCACTTTTCAAATCAAGGAAAGAAATAATGAACTCAAAAGTTGAAAGAATATTCATAACAAAACTCGAAAAATAATATCTTTCACCGCCACAGACAAAAGGCTACTGCCCTCCTTCTGACGAAGATCAAAAACAAAACAGCCAGTGCCGGAGAATTTTCTACTCATCAAAGGCGCGCGCTATTCGATGGGGAAAAAGGCCCATTTGAACCGATACTGCTTGGCCTGATAGCAACACCCACTACTACCCACTTTTTGTCAAATTTGACTAAGATGCCTATATACTGGTGCTTTCAGTGTTACGATATTGTTTCAGACAAATCTGTAGACAGGGTGTAGTTGTTCAAAATTACGACTTAAGGGTGCGCTTGTGGTTGAAATTCCTAAAAATTTTCGAGGTCACTTGATCCATGGAACACGTTGTTGCCAATACAGATCACTTTTGGTTAGGACCGAGAATAGAGCGCGAGATCAATCTGACGTTTGATGAAAACAAACTTCATCTTTAGTGACCTACCTCCAAGAATAATCTTACGTTCTAGTATATTCAATAATCATTTAAAAATTACGTAGTGATCATAAAAAAACACAAGAGAAGTTTGCTGGCAACAACATTCTAGAGTGTGCACGCGTTCTGAATATTCTATAAATGGAGTGATATATATGATATATATATATATAATATACATATATATGATATATATATATATATATACATATATATAATATATATATATATATATATATAAATATATATATCGCCTATTCTGCCAATTTTTTTTCATCAAATCATTCAACCTAAGTTATTAAAAATCTCAGAAAAAAAACATACAAATAAAAAAGTGTATGCTTTTTTTAGTAGAATACTTGTATTTACAAGAAAATAATTATTAGCAATTGAATTTTCAAAATTTTAAAACGATGAATATACGTTGCTAACAATAATCATCCCACCAACGAGTCTGTGTGATCAACTGTCATGAAATCATGGCAACAGAAACCAGAGTGGAGGCGGAGTGAGAGAGCAATAGATAGAGAAAGAGTGAGAGAGAAATATAAACGTGGAGAGGGGAATATTAGGCATCACGTAGCTGCACGCAGTAAACTTTATCGATGAATGTTTATTATTATTATTTCGGCTTGTGGAAATCGTGTGATTATATATTTATTGCAACCCTTGAATTATTCCCTTCAAAATAAAAATAAAATTAGCCACGCTCGAGAATGTCGAGATGACGTTTTTTTTACATAAAAAACATAAACAGAACATAAAATGATGATATTGAATGTTCACACGTTTCAAGTGCTCCCTAATTTATGTGAATTTTCATGTGGATAATGTTAATACTTTATGTTGAAATTTATATCAATCTGAAGTGAAAAACCTGAAGAATATATGTAGTGTTTCTGTATTGAATGAAAAGTTGAAAATCCTCATGTAATTAGTGCTCAAATAACAACATAAACTAATTAACCCAACAAAAACTATCAGTACAAAAACCGGCTATAGTAAAAAAAAACAGTGTTGATTTGTTTATTATCTTGGAGTCTGGAAATTGGAAGTGTCTACTGAGCCAATTGCACTACAATGGTCTGCAATACCTGTAAATTAGAAATTAATCCTGGTGAAGGGGTATGTTGTGATAGTTGCCAAGTAACAACACATTCTACCCTTAACTGTTCAGGAATATCCACATCTGAGGTGAGGGCCATAGTATTGCAAAAGAGGAGCTTACTGTACTTCTGTGAAGAATGCCGGGAAGCTTTTAAAAGTGTTCCAAAGCTGCTTAGAGAAATGAGGGACATGAGAAAGGAGATCAATACATTAAAGCAAGATCTGGAAGATCTGAAGCAAAATGAGAAACATGAAGTAAAAAATTTTGAAGAGATAGTTATGGAACTGGAGGAAAGAAAGAATAAATCTAAAAATGTTATTATATTGAATATTAAGGAGTCAATCAAAATAAATAGAAAAGAGAGAATAGAAGATGAAATGAATACAGTGAGAAAAATTTTGTCAGAAACTGAAGTAGAAGATCTTGAGTATAGAGTTCAACGTATTGGAAAATATGAACCTGGTAAGAATAGACCCCTGAGAATAATGATGGCTAAGCCAGAAGCAGCTAAAGAAATTCTCCGAAATAAAAACAAAATTAAAACATACAAAGTAACCATCTTTGGCGATCAAACCAAAGCTCAAAGAGAATATTATAATAACATAAAGAAACAGTTGGAAGAAAGTAAGAACAGAGGGGAAAATAAATATATCAAATATATAAATAACATACCCACACTAATTGATTGTCCCCCTTCAAAAAACTAATGACAACAAGAAAAGACCCGGAAGTGCATGACTGCCCCAATTTCAATGAAGACATTATTTATTTGAATACCGAAAGTTTTTTACCACATAAAACTGAAATAATTGCTTATATTGTATGTTATAACCCCATAATAATAGTGTTGAGTGAATCAAGAGTTACCAAGGATATAGAAGATTTTGAAATACAAATCGATAACTACAAAGTAGTCCGCTGTAATAGTGATAGTCGGCATACAGGAGGAATTCTAATTTTTATAAGAGAGGGAGTGGACTACAGAACTCGAAAGAACAGTATTATTCCTGGAAATTATTGGATGAGATGTATTGAAGTCAAGATATCAAATAAGAGGTGGTTGATTGGAGGACTGTATCACTCGCCTAGTTCAAGTGATGCTGTATTTGTTGATTGTCTGGAGGAACTATTTGAAAACTATTTCCTTAAAAATAATTTTATACTGTTGGGTGATTTTAATATTGATTATGCAGATAACAATGCTTTTTATAGCAAGAAAATCAAAAATTTGTTAAATATGTATGGTTTTGCTCAAATAGTAACGCAGTATACTAGAATTACAATAAACTCGAGAACCCTAATAGATTATGTGGTGACAAACTGTAGCGATGTTCAAGCATCTGTCTTTCATACGCCCAGAATAACTGATCATTCAATGATATCTGTCAGTTGTTTCAAATCTAATAGAAATATTACTGAAAAAAAATTGCTTGTTAGGAATATTACTTCCGAGACATATTCAAACTTAAATATGGAACTAATTGATCAAACATGGCTGTTGAATTCAAGTGATGTTAACGAAATCTTGAATGAAATATTTGATAAAACTAGAGTAATTATGGATAATCTTGCACCTGAACACACTGTCTCATTAAAAAATAATAAGTTACCCTACTATGACTTGGAATTGAAAAATAAAGCTAAGGAACGAGACACAATATATAAAACATTTAAAAATAATTACAACTCACCTCAGCGAGATCAATTCTGGGAAAACTATAAGATTATCAGAAATCAGTATGGTAATATGTTAAAAAATAAAAAAACGCTTTATTATGAACAGCAAATTGACGCAAATCGTAATAATCCAAGACAAATGTGGAAACATATTAAATCAATGATTAATCCGGTTAACAACAATAAAATGAATAAAATCATCTTTCGTGAGAACAATTCAATAACAATTAGTGCAAATGAACATGAGATAGCTGAGAATTTCAATAATTACTTTGTTAATAGTATATCAAATATTTCTAATAGTATTCCGCAATCCGAGGAATGGTCATCCACAAATTATTCAGTTATAAACAGTTCCTTCTCCAAATTCAAACTGTTAACCATGATTGAATTGCGGAAGATAATTCATTCCTTAGACAATAAAAACAAGTCTGAATTACTAAATAGCAAATTTTTGAAAGAAACATTCGAGGTATTTGGGCATGTGATATTAAACTTGGTAAATACATCTCTGGATAAAGGAATATTTCCGGATCAACTAAAGATAACTTCTGTTATTCCTATACCAAAGGTTAGTAATACAATTGAAGCAAGCGAATTTCGCCCAATAAATACTCTACCAACTTTGGAGAAAGTCCTCGAACTAGCAGTTTACGAACAATTAGTTGCATACTTTGATGATAATGAATTATTCTTAGGCCAACAATCAGGATTTAGAAAAAATCATTCCTGTGAATCAGCCATTCAGTATACTTTCTCTAGATGGAAAAAAGCGTATGATGAGAATAAATTCACTGTAGCTATTTTTCTTGACTTCAAGCGAGCATTTGAAACAATCGATAGAAATATTTTGATAAAAAAATTAAATTATTATGGGTTAACAGGCTCTGTGCTGGCTTGGTTTCTTAGTTACCTTAGTGAAAGAAAACAGAAAACAAAAATTGATTCAAAAATATCTGATGAGATAGATGTCAACATTGGTGTTCCTCAGGGAAGTATACTGGGACCACTTTTATTTATTATATACCTAAACGATATTTATTATGTTCCTGGAGCACATGAACTTAATTTGTTTGCAAACGATACATTAGTTTATACTTCGAATTTAGAACTTAATGATGCTGTAGATACTCTCAAAGGTTCTATGAAGAATATTGAAAAATATTTACATATAAATAAATTAAAATTGAATGCAGATAAAACAAAAGTCATGGTGATAACAACCAAATATAAACATAATTCTATTGATTATAATAAAGTAAAAATCGAAATTGGTAACACTGCCTTGGAATATGTGTCTGAAATAAAATATCTGGGAGTTATTGTAGACAACACTCTGAGTTTGAACAGTCATGCTGAATATGTTATAAAAAAAATTTCAAAAAAATTATATTTTTTTTCTAGGATAGCAAGTAATTTGTCTGTTACTTCCAGAATTTTAACATATAATTGTATAATTAAACCTCATTTTGAGTATTGTCCAACTTTGATGCATTTAATAAACCAAAATAGGGTTTCACAACTTCAAAAACTCCAAAATAGGGGCATGAGAATTATCTTAAGATGCAATCGTTATACTTCCATTGATCACATGTTAAATATGCTGCAGTGGCTGTCGATTTCAAATCGATTATTTTTTTTAACAATGGTTTTTATATTTAAAATAACCAAAGGTCTCCAACCAACATATTTTAACGAATTTTTCACTTTCAATAATCAAATACATGAACACGAGACAAGATCTTATGCTAATTTTCATATATATAGAACTCACACTGGTGGCGGTATGAAAAATTTATTTTACAAGGGACTATGTGAATTTAACAATTTACCAAATGCCATTAAGGGGGCAAATACTGTGAGAGGGTTTAAAAGTAGATTACTGGAATATCTAGAACGTTAGTTGGTTGGATAACATGTATGTATGTGTGGGTGTGTTTGTCTCGCATTAACTGTGGCGACCTGTGTGTGCATTAAACTCAATTGTGGCGTACGCTTTAGTTGTGGCAACACACATTCGGATGTCACAACAAAAGAGGGCATAGCTTGGCTATATGCGGGTTTTTGGTGTTCCAATTCGAATTTACCGCTTCCGTTACAATTGTGCGCAAAATACCCACTGAACAGAGGCGCTACTATTCAAGACATGGCGGGAATTTCATCTGTGTGTAGTATGCCACAAACGGGTCTGTATTTTGCATACTATCAACCAAATTGTGACTACATTCACTACATGGTATAGTGGTGCCCTCTGGTCACACACACTTATTATTGGAGTATTTGGAAATTTCATAATCTCAATTCAGTTGTGTCTTGACCGCCACAGTTACGTGACCAAGGGTGAAACGATTGATAACATTTCAGAGGAGCACCGACTATGAAAATATTCAAAGAAGAGAGACAAGTGTCCGACATTTCTACGATCCTCCACTGAAGTGAGGGAGTTTGTGAGCGAAGAATCACCAACAAGAGGGATAACTTTTTTCTGAATTGAATCGAAAAGTTCGAATGAATGTTTCGGTGCTCAGTTCCATACATGAAAACCATATTCCAAGACAGGTCATATCTGAGCCTTGTAAATCATTAGAAGCTGAGGAGAAGCATTTTTTCACACGAAATAGAAACCCAAGCTTCTGGGAAACACCCTTAGAGATCTATCTCACATGGGTTTCCCATGAGAGATTATTACTGATCGTAATTCCTAGCATAGAGATACTCGACTTCGTAGGAAAAGTTACTCCTGACATCTGAAAACCAGGTTCGATTTTTCAGAAGTTCTGATAATCGGACAGATGGAGGTCTATCTGGGGTTTATTAAAAAATTATTTTCATGATATTGTTACGATATATTCTTGGTTTCGTCGATTAAAACACCAAACTTTTATTATAACTCTCTATCACAATACAATACAACACAATCACTTAAATCGCTCCGATAACTTTCCAATGCTCGGTACTAAAACTCTCTGTCCAAAAAAATCTACACTTCGACTACTTGCACTTAGCAATAACAAAACTATCTCCACTTAGCTCCACTAAACTCGCTCCACTTAGCTCTGAATACAAACTTGCCACTCAACTAACTCTGCCCGCGACGAAGTCTCTCCCGTATATATACCTGCGTACTCCTATGAAGAATCTTCGCGAATTCTCCACAAGCCATTTACGGATTCCTGGAAAATGACGTCCGCTACGATGCGATCCCTCATCTGCGTTTACGATCTCGTCAGGATCGGCGCTAGGAGAGCGCTAGGAGATTCGTAACATTATCCCCCTCTCAATTTTGATCGTCCCGATCAAACAATTTCTCGTTATTTCCATTGCAATATTTGAGTCTCTCTAGGTGTACGACTTTCATTTTCGTTCTAGGCCTACGTTGAACCCAGTACACCACATCATTCATCCTACGATAGGGGTTGTCAATACACTCTAGCATCTCTTGTTGTTTAGCGAATGGAACTCTTCTTGATGGTTGTTGAATAGAGTGGACTTGGCCAATGACTTCTTGTTTGACCAAGTCAGCCCTTTCAGTTGTTTTTAACTCGGAGATGTCACGTTTACTTACTACTAATACGACACCTGGCGGCTCTCACAGGGACGGCTTGTTCTGTCTTCACCCGGGCTTGTCCGGAATCCGATGGCTGGACGCTGCATTCAGGGACTTTATTCCCCGTTTTATTCACTGTGACACGAGCTACTTCCTTCGATAGTGCTGGGATTCTCGCAGTTTCCGGTAATAGCGGTTTCACAGGCATTGCCCTTCCTGCTGGAGTTGTAAGAACAAATTCTTCTCCTTCGAACCTCATAATCTTTTGCTCATTGTCGAATGAAAATCCATAGTCACTGATCAAGTCTATTCCGAGTATGAATTCATATTCTATATCTGCGACGTAAACTGTATCTGTGATGGTGAGTCGCCCAAGAATCAACGTAATTTCAGCCTCTCCTCGAATAGCTGCGTTTTCACCAGTGACTGTCCGAAGCACGACGTTAGAAATAGGCTTCACGTTTCCAGGCCGATGGATGTCGGTGCGTAACAAGAAAACTGCAGCACCGGTGTCTATGGTGCATATTACATCCATTTCATTGAATTTTCCTGGAATGGTGAGGTTCTCAGATGTTCTTTTTAACCTGTTAACACAGATGACCCTCGGTGACCCTTGCGAACTTGGCGGCATGCTGGCAGGTGAGTTGGATATTGGTGGCATTCTCAACTTGCAATCTTTCATGAAATGCCCTGATCTTTCACATCTTTAACATTTTCTCTGTGGCATTCTCTCCTTGCAGTCTTTTATAAAATGTCCCGACCTCCTACATCTATAGCAAATCCTTTGCGGCATTTTCACCCAACAGTCTTTTATAAGATGTCCTGGTTCTCCACATCGATAGCACGTTCTCTTCTTCTGGTTGCTGATGCCACTTATCATTAATTTGATCTCGTCCAGAACTTTCTCGACTGAACTATTCGCTGTGCCAAATCGTTGTTCCGATTCGTCTATTGAAACTGCACGCACTTTCGGCCTCGACCTGTTGAAGGCCGCCTTCACTTCCAAAGAATGAACCAAAGCATCGCTACTTCTCTTGAAACTCGTCAATCGTAAAGTTCTTTGTATTCCGTCTATGAATATCTGCACAGCTAAATGCTCCTTGAAATCTCCAGGTGCTTCTGGATATGCTAGCTGGATTGGGCGTCGAACATCTGCCTCAAGTTCTTGCAGGCTCCCTCCTGATTTTTGTGAGCGAGTCTTCATTTGGGCCCGGTACAGCTCTTCTCGGTGTTGATCGCCATACCTCAACTCTAGTGCAGAAATCAGGTTCTGATATTGCTTCTGATGTTCTATGGGTATCGTTTGTAATATACCCAAAGCTGCCCCTCTCAAAGCTACTATTAGTGCCGTAGCTTTTTCTTCTTCGCCTCATCCATTAGTTTCTGCCGCAGCCTCAAATTGTCGACGATACATGGACCAAGACGACTGACCATCAAAATTCGGTAGTTTCACGGAAATTCCTGGCGTGGCAACCCTGTCTCAGCGATCTTGGTTCTTGAGAAGAGCCATCTGTTTCTCTAGACCTCTCATTTCATTTCTCATCTCATTTCTCATCTCCTCTCGCACTATATCCACTTTCTTATTGACATCTTCCTTCAGTTCTTCCTTTAGGTTTTCTTTGAATTCTTCCATTTGTACTTTGGTTTCATGTGAAACATGCTCGAAGAACTTGTCCTGATTAATTAGAACTTTCTGGAAGTCTGCTTTTCGTTGTTTTTCTATTTGCTCTGATTAAAATTTTCTTCTCCTGAAGATGCTAATTTTGTTAGCGAAACGAGCGTCGAGCGCAATAATCTCTGTTTGGTGTTAGGTTAATTGATCTCTAGGAAAAGTTTCAACTTTTACACCAAAGATTCCAATCTCATCGTTAAGACTAAATGAGACCATTCTGCTGATCCAGGGAAATATCTCGGGCAAATGTAATCAAAAAATTTGAAATGTCAAATCTACATAAAAGTAAATAGTTTCAAGAGTGTTATTACTACTTTCAGTTACATTAAAGTGGTCGTACCTTTTTGCTCACCCTGGGTATGTTGTATCAAAATTTAGTTCCACGAAGAATCATCATTCCAATGATCAAAATCAAATCAAAATCAAACATCTTGATTTCCGTCGACCTGTGTAAGGCATGGAAAATGTCACATACAAAATACAATTTTCAGGGGTAATATAATAAGTGGTATGATTATTACCGATAATTTTTTGGAATATTAATGAATTGCAATCCCAAAGCTGAAAATACAACGAGTCCGCAGGACGAGTTGTATTTTCTTGCATTGGGATTGTCAATGAATTGATATTCCAAAAAATTATAGGTTATTAATCATACCACGAATTATATTTAGGACGACAATATAACCCCTGTTTGAGCAAAAATTGTTGAATTGCCTGGTAATTGATTCTTTATTTCTGGCCGTATTCAAGGGAATACTCTTTTCCACTGCTTCATCTATGATACCAATCGCCATTTGTCCCCAACGATCGCTCATATTGATTAAGAAATATAACTAATCAAAACACATAGATTTGACGTTTATAATTTAAATCATTATTTTCACTTGACAGCTAGTAAAACAAAAACTAAGCAGGTTTATCACCGTGAAAATACAGCGACAAGCTATATTTTCACTGTAATTCGGATTCTATTGGCTGAATTTCAAAATTTGAAATAGACTGATTGGTTGTTAAGCAAGGAGATATATTGCCACTATAATGAAATTTGCTGAATAAATTTAACAGTTTTAATAAAATTAAAGAAATTAGAATAGAA